>VZRX01005663.1:0-25662 GCA_013398075.1 Notiomystis cincta | reverse complement strand
GGTCTGAGGGTGGAGGTGGGGGACCCCTTCCCTGTCGTGAGGGGCTTGGTGGGGAGAGCGGCTTTGGGGAGCCTTTCCCTGACCTAAAGGGGTCGGGGGTAGGTGGAAGACCCCTCCCCGAGGTGATGGAGGGCTTGGAGGGCTTTTCTCTGGGGGAGAGGGGTAATTTTGGGGACCCCTTCGCCACAGGGCTCGGAGGAGGCAGTGGGGGACTCCTTTCCTGAGGTCGTTGGGAATAAGTGGGGGACCCCTTCCCTGAGGCGAGGAGGGGTCTGCTGTCCCACCGGAGTGTGAGTGAGGAGCGGAGAGCGGGGCTGTCCCCTTTGTGGGGCGATAAACGGGGTGAAGGGCAGAATCTGGGGGGCTTTGGGGCTGCACTGCTGTGGGTCAGGGGTCTCAGAGCCCCTCAGAGCGCCGAGGGGCTTTGCAGCAGCTTTCCTAACACTTGTCCAGGCAGCGGGGACTCGCATCCCCTTTTTCCATTCCCTGACCCCATCCCAAAGATCTGCTCGCCGCCGAAATGAGCGAACCGAGCCTCCCGAGGAGCAGAAAACCCAATTTGGGGCGCAGGGAAGGGGAGGAATTTCCCACTGACCACGGCAGCCGGAGCCACCAAGGTGTGGGAGCTGCTCCCCGAGGCGCGGCAGCAGCGCCGGGGGAAAGAATGAGCGGAGGCAACGGGAGGCCCCGGCGTTGTCAGGCTCTTCCCGGGGTACAAAGGCCGCTCGGGGTGATTTGTGGGTGAGGCCCTTCTGTGACAAATGGGGAACTCGCCGAAACTATTCAGGTCTCCCCCCAGCAGCTGAAGTTGAGGCCGTTTGAATAGCGGGAGCGGCAGTAATCGCAGGCGAAGTGCCTTTTCCAGGGAGCAGTTGTGGGGAGCCAAGGAGCAGGTGGCAAATCCTGCCTTCCCCGAGCCCAAATCCAGCGCGGAGTGGCTGCGCTCGGCGGTGACTAAACAGAAAACTTGCGTCAGGAAACGTTCTGCTGCTCGCAAGGCTCCTCCACGCTCTTTTTTTTCCCCCCCTTTTTTTTTTTTTTTTTCGGGGAAGTCTGGTTGCAAAATGCAATGATTGCCTTGTCAGCTCTGCCCCTGCTTGATAATGTCGTCGATGTCACGCCGAATTCCGTTCAAAACTGGGGATGGTTCGTGTTCCCAGTGGGTTCCGAGCCTGTGCTGGCCGAGGATAAGCGTTATTTGTGCACAATTTCTTTTTTAGAACTCGTTAAGGAGATAATCCCATCACGATCCCTGCAGCTGGTTTACTGCTAATGAGCCTTGCAGGGCCCCGTGGTGGATGTGCTGTGCTCCGTGGGGTCGGATGCTGCCGACAAAGTTCCTTATGTTCCCAGGAAGGGATAACACGAGGGATCTGGGCAGGAGATGAGTCAGAGCAACCCTAACCCCAGCTGTGTTTGTGCCACTTTGCCTTGGGATTTGGAGCAAGGGGATCATGTGTTGTGCTTGGGCACCTGTAGAATTTCAGCCTTTGCGTGGCTGAATTGCTAAAATGTGGATTTCGTTTCTTTTGTAGGATTATCACGTTCTATTTAGGAATTAAACTTAGCAGGTCGCGCTGCTTGCTTCCAGAGAGTCGTGCTGGACTTGCAGAAACAGCTGGAAAGGCATTAATTTGCCTCGTTCCCCCTGTCAGAGATTGTCTCACACCCCTGCAGCTCTGCTCACAGGAAAACCACCCCCAACATTTTTTGGTTTTGTGGGAATATTTATTTTGGCGAGGCGGCAACGCCGGGTTGAGATCCACGGGCGTGGACGAGCCCACGCTTGGGAAATTCCTCCTGTGCAGCATCACCTCAGCCTGGCTGGGGAGGGCAAATCCAACATTTCCATTAAGGTGTCATCTGATATTTGTGGTCCCTCTCGGATCCTTTCAGGGGCTGGGCAGAATTTATGTCTCCTAATTGCATGAGGCTCGGAGGGCGCCACTGACATTTTAAATTAAAGCATATCGACGTTACACCCAGATAAATTGCCCAACCTTTGTGTGCTTGCTCGGGAGAAAAAGATGTTATGGATTACCAGTTAACTCCAAAGTTATTCATTAGGAATTTAGAGGTGCTGAAGGAAGTGTTTTTGATAAAGCCTCGGTCGCCTTTGCTGTGGTGTAGGTGAGTTGTCAACAGCTCTGTTTATTTCCTTGTGAGGTGTAATTAATGCTAACGAAGATCTTGGAGAAGACCCTGAGCGGAGAAGGAACATTTGAGGCAGGCTTGTGGAAGCATCTGCTGTGGGCTGAAGCAAGCAGGAATAGAAAATCCAATCATGATTCTAATTCCGTGACATTGGGCAAGTTGGCTGTTAATAACAAGTTTTTCTAACCTGGGCAGGAAGGAAAATTCTTCTCCCCAAGGAAAAAAAAAAGTTTCTTTTCAAGCAACTTATTGTTTTCCTCCACTGTGCAAGGCTGTAGTTGAAATACCTCAGTGCAAGTGTCTTGTTTGAAGCTCAGATGTAAAGAAATAAGGATTGAGTGGTAGAAGTGGGAGAGTTTTTTTCCAGGAGAACTAAACCAGGGAAGTCCAAATCTCTTTGCAAATTGAAGTTAGATCTGTGAATTTTTCTTCTCTTACAGGGTTTGGGCCGTTTGGAGAGCACGCTGTGAATGCCAGCTGGATTGCAGTGCAGGTAACACCTGAATTTTCCTCTTGGGAAGTCAAAATAGAGGACAGATCCCTACAAATTTGGGGTTTCAGCTCCTTTTATCACTTACAACTTCTTCCCAGTTTATTAACCGAGCTCACTGTAGATATCCAGATGGTCAGCTGGATAATGTTTGATTCCCTGCTCAGGAAACAATCCCTTAGCTGGTGGAGTTTAATGAGATTGAGTTAATGTAGCTGAGGCAAGTCAGGAATTCCTAGCTTTGGATGATTTTAAATGGGGCAGGGAGCTTGGAATCTTCCTCTGCCCTGGAGAATTCCAAATAAACAAACCAACCAACCAACCCAGAGGAATCTACATGTTTTCCTCTCAGTTCTAACTTGAAGCTGGGCCAGTTGGTTCACCTTTAAACCGAGTCTCATCCCTGAGAGGAGACTTCCAGCTGGTGGTTGTGTGGAGCTGAGTGTCCTGTGGAGTTTTCTGAGTGTCAGGAATCTGATTCTGAGGCAGAGCTGCCTCTTTTCTCCCCCCGGCTCACCCCTCTCTGCTTGGCTGATGGGACAGGAGAGTGTCTGGGAAATGCTTTTCCTGTAGGTCCTCCCTACTCAAACAAATCGAGTTTATGCCACTTGTAGCTCTGTGTCTGCCTGAGCACCTTCCTAAAATCCTGGAATATCCCAGAAGGGAATCATCCAGTCCAACCCCTGGCTCTGCACAGGACACCCCAAAAATCCAACCCTGTGCCCAGGAGTTTGTCTGTGTGAGGCTGATCTCCCACAAACGAGGCAGGAAGAAGGAATTAAGCTCTTTTAGATGGAATTTGCTGCAAAAACACTTCTTACAGGGATGGTGCTGCCACATTACCCCACTTCTTCCTTCCTTGTCACTTCTGGATGGGGTTTGTGGCAAAGCTACTGGGAATTCCATGGTACCTTTTAGTACAGTTGCCCAGGGAATTAAATCTATTTTTCTCCCCAACACGTCTCTCTCCCCTTCAGAGCTCTGAGATTAATATCTTCTTTCAAATGCTTTTAAATTAAATCACAAACTCTAATCAATTACAGCCAACTAATGTCCAGCTGGCTAATGTGTAGGCTGGTAGGAGAAGACAAAACCTTTGCCTCCAAGAGCTTTTTGGGAATGAATATATTTAAGTTTGGAGGAATATGCAAGTTGTGGATGGGGGGGAAAAAAAACACAGGACATTCCTAAAAATCAGAATTGAGGCTCACTGCTTCAGTTTGTTCTTGCTGGTGTAGTGTCAGCTATTGTAAATAGCTGCTTTTATTTTAGAGGAGACAGACAAAAGGGTGTTTTTGGAGCAGGAGGAGTGGTGGGTGTTGTGATGTTGCTTAAAAAAACAACAAACCTAAAGAAGAAGCAGCTCCTTCAGCCCGGCAGCTCGAGGCACTGGTGGCTGCTCAGCTGTGTGGCTGATGGATGAAGTCATCACCTCCATTTAAAAATCCATTTTTAGGGGCTCGGGGGATGTTTGGAGTGGCTAAAACTCCGAGTTGGGGGTGTTGTGAGTACAAACCAGCGCCGCGTCGGAGGCTCCGGGTCCTGTTCCGGCGCGGGCGGATTATTGTGACTGAAAACATCAGCTCGGAGGCAGCGGGGAGGATTTGCCTTTCCTTCCCCTGTCTCAGCCCCGAGAGGCCCAGACAAAAAGGAACAGCATGTCTTTGAGCCCAGGCGAGGTGGGCATTGTGCAAGTTTCAGACGGGGACTTCATGGAGCGGAGTGGACACAAAGGCGTGTCTGAGTTCCCGAATCCCAGACGGTGTGATCTGCATCTTAATAGAAGAAAAATCAATTAAACAATCTTTGTAAATCCTTCCTAGCTCTAGGGCTAAGCTAGTTCTGGTTTATTACATCTTTTATTATGCTGCATCCCGAGGATAAAATTCACTTCTTTTTTTTATTTTCCCACCCCCGGTTTTATTTGGCTTCTCCCGCAGAACAGGGACACGGTGTGAGTTTTCCCTGGAAGTGCAGTGAATTTCTGTCTGGTTTTGCAAGCTGACTGATTTTTACACATGGGTACCTTAAATAGTGGCAGCAGCAATCTAATAATGCTGCTGAAATGAAACGTTTCAAAACTTTCATCCAGAAAAGCCCCGATGAAATGTTTGGGTTTTTACTCACGGGGGAGAGCTTTCCTATAAATTCAGCAGGAAGAATAATTCCTTTCTGCTTTATTTTAAGGCTTATAGCAAAACCAGCTCTGTGTTAATATGGCTTTGCAGTTTTGAGTTTTCATCATTTTAGTATTTCAGCTCAGGATTTTTTTTAAATTTTTTTTTTCACGGGTGCAATTTTTGCTTGGGAGGCACTTCCAGGAAGAATTTACTAAAATGGGCTTTTCTCAGTGCATTTTCTGCCCTCCCTGCTGTGACTTAGGTGTGGACACAGGTGTGACCCGTGGACTGTGAAGCTGCTGGGCTCCTTCATCCCCCCCCAAAGTGCTTCTGGCTGAGGAGGAGGAGGAGGAGGAGAGAGGTCAGAGTGCATTTTGACATTAGGAAGGACAATTGCTGTCAGAGTGTCTAGACAGACCTGATAAGGATATTAGAGGCTCACAAAGAGCAGCATTGTGGAGGGGTCAGGGAATTGGTCACACATGTTCAGTTTGCTGTGTTTGTCAGGTAGACAGGGCTGGGGGGGAGAAGTTTTTCAGGGAGGGGGAGAAGGTTACAAATATCTTCATTATGGAGCTCTGGGCTTGGTTAAAACAAAAGTTGTGGCTTGGTAAAGTTAAGGTTTAAGTGGCTGCAGGAGGTGGGGAGGTTTCTCTTTCCATCCATCTCTAGGAGCTGTTTCTTTCCTAATCCTTCATCTTCAGGAGCATCACTTCTTGTTAGAGAAGCAGTGATGAATTCCAGCCAATTAACACTCCTAAGGAGTGTTTATTCTCTTCCTAAAGAGGCTGACTGGTGTTTGAATACTCTCATTTGTAAACTCCTTTACCTTATTAAGGCTCCACATAAACCAGGGCAGGTTTTGAAGGCAGATTTGTGTAAAGGAGCTGTGATGAACCATCCCTTACATCCATCTCTGGTAATGAATGTCTGAGTGTGCCAGACACTAATCAATACAGCAAGGCTTTAATATCAGCCTTGCCCTGGGAGCCAGAGCCAGTGATTTATCATTGTTGCTCATATCTGCTGCTCTCTGAAAGTCTCACTCTGGCCTTTCTGGGTGTTTTAGTTATCTTAAATCTTGTTACATCGCCGTGGTTTGGCTGTTACAAGTGTGAAAGGTGTTTTTATCCTCAGTAGAAAACCACTCACGCCGATAAAAACACAGGAAAACGATAGCAAGACACTGCTCACGTTGATATGGGGGAGGCCTAAAACCTCAACTTGGCTTCTCCTTTCAAGTGTCTTTAATTTTTAATTTTTAACCTGGGGGAATACAAGGTTTGAGAGTGAAAACAGCTGATCTGCACTCCTTGGCCTGAAGCTTGCAAGGAGGAAAATAAAGCCTGAGAATTGCTTCAAAGAGCAGCTCGTGGCTCTGATCACTGAATCCAAGCCTGGAACAGCATCACTTAGCCTCTCAGGAATATTTTGAAATATCCTGTAGATAGTTTGATGGCTTTTACCTGTTCCTACCTCAGATCCAGAGGAACAGCTATTTCAGACATTTGGTGACGAGAGGAAAGCTTGGTCCAGGTTAGATGCAGCAATTCCTTAAATTCTTTAAATGTGATGGCCAAGGTATCTTCTCCCACTGGAAAAAGACTTTCTGGTGTTACCTGGCTCCAAAGTTTAGACTCAGCTGATGGTTTTGGTTAAGAACTCTTTTTTTTTCCCCCCCCAAATATTCAGACCACGTGGGTGTTTCCTTGAGTTCTTGAAAGTTTGGGGTCGATGGCTCTGAAAGGTACCAGAGAAGCAAAGCTCCAACTGGAGCTTTACTGGTGGGACTGGAGAGACCAAAGCAGAGCAAGGGAGAAGCATCCAGAACCATGGGCTGTGTGTAGGGGGAACTCCCAGTTTTGGGATCAAACAGTGCTTTCCAGTCAGGAATACTGGGGACAAAAAGAAAACAAAACATCCTTTCCTCTGGCTTTCAAATCTTTGCAAGGTATTTAACTGACACTTTGTGTTTTAAAAGGTTTGAAGGAAATTGGCTCAGTTTATTGCCAGGATATTTGGGATGTTTTCATGGTAGAGAGGGAGAAATCATTTACTGGGGTAGTTGAATCACCAGTGCTGTCACCCAGCCCTGAGAGCTCTTTATCTGGAAATAAATGTGAAATTACTCTCCAGGCCAGCAGTCATGGATGATGGATAAAATCCTTCCAGTCCTACCTTCTCTACATTGTCACTCCATGAAAGAAGTAAGGATTGTGACTCTCCCCCTCTATAAATAACAGAGCCAAGATTTCCTTGGGAGCGTGGGTGTTGCTGATAACTATTGTCAGTTAAATGTTGATTTCTTTGTTACACACACATCAGAGCCAGACAAACGGTTCTGTGGGTGAAACTCTTAGCACAGGTGGAGGGATGCCTTTGTTGTTGCCATTATGGGTTTGGTTTCTTCACAGTGGTTGCTGTAAACTCACTCCAGGTGCTGTTTACGAGGTTATACAACCTGGTGTAAACTGGTATTAGTCCCTCACTCTGCCATTAAACCTTCCAGGAGTAAATCCTCTGCTCATCCCGTGTCTGACCACGTTGGTTTTGTTGCCTTCCTGGTGTTTTCAGGAGCTGGAGAAGCTGGGGCTGCGGGATGACGTGGATCTGCACGTCTACGAGGTCCCTGTTGAGTACCAGACCGTGCAGAGGCTCATCCCTGCCTTGTGGAAGAAGCACAGTCCCCAAGTGAGTGAGTAAAGGCAGGAGGAAAAAACCACCCAGCAAAGCCTCAGAATCCACAGTGGGCACCATGTGAAGCCTCCTTTTTAATGTATTCCTTCAGCCTGGTAGTGCCTGGCTGGATCTTTTCCTCCTTTATAGTGAGAACATGTGAATTTGTGGGATTTTACAGCTCGGAGTGCTCCAGTTCACAGGAGCAGTGGGTGTGAAGGGGCCACTGCAGAGGGCTGTCTAGACAGCTCGTGGTTTGTCTCTGCCACCTGGGCTCCTCCAGCAGCTGTGAAGGTGCCAACGTTCCTTTTTACCCTGATTAAATCACAATTTAGGTCAGGAAATGAGAAGAATTGTGCTGTACTGAACCCATGGTAAAAATGCCTGGCTCCTCTGATGCTCACAGGAGAATCCCTGTGACACCTCCATGGTTCAGTGGGAATGGAATTGTGGAATCCCAGAGTAGTTTGGGGTGGAGAGGACCTTAAAATCCTATCACAGGATCATTTAGGCTGGGAAATGATCAAAGATTATCGAGTCCAACCTTTGACCCATCACCACTGAGTGCCACCTCCAGAACCCAAACCCAGAGGGACCCCCTGAGGTGACAAAGTGCTGCTGAGATGTCACAGGAGCTCCAAGGGGATGGAGCAGCAGGGCAGGCAGAGACATCAGAGGGTTGGACGGATCCCACCGTGGATTTCCCCCCGTCTCACCCGTCCCTTCCCCCTGGCAGCTGGTGGTTCACGTGGGCGTCTCGGGCATGGCCACCACGGTCACCCTGGAGAAGTGTGGCCACAACGTGGGCTACAAGGGGCTGGACAACTGTCGCTTCTGCCCGGGCTCGCAGTGCTGCGTGGAGGGCGGCCCCGAGTGCATCGACTCCATCATCGACATGGACGCCGTGTGCCGCAGGGTGTCGGCCCTGGGGCTGGACGTCACCGTCACCATCTCCAAGGATGCTGGCAGGTGTGTGGGAATCCTGGAGTGGGGTGGCTTGGGGTGGGTTGGGAGGCACCTTGCAGTTGTGTTCTGTTTTGCAGTCCCTGTGCAGCCTGGTCTTGGGCGCTTCCAGGGGTCCAGGGGCAGCCACAGCTGCTCTGGGAATTCCAGCCCAGCCTCTCGTCACCCTCACAGCCAGGAATTCCTTCCCAATATCCCACCCAGATTCCCCTTTCCCAGCTTGAAGCCATTCCCTGTGTCCTGTCTCTCCATGCCTTATTCCAAATCCCTCTCCAGCTCTCCTGGAGCCCCTTTAGGCTTTGGAAGCAGCTCCAAGGTTTCCCTGGAGCTTCCCTTTTCCAGCTCAGCCTTGAATCCTCACAGGGAGGAATTCCTTCCTAATATCCCACCATCCCTGCCCCTTGGCAGTGGGAAGCCATTCCCTGTGTCCTGTCCCTCCATCCCTTGTCCCCAGTCCCTCTCCAGCTCTCCTGGAGCCCCCCAGGGACTGGGAGCCTGCTCACACCCTAACACCATCTTGTCACCCTGTTCATGGAATCAGGGAATCCCAGGGTGGTTTGGGTTGGAAGCACCTTCAAGCCCAGCCCATCCCAGGGCAGGGACACCTTCCCCTATCCCAGGCTGCTCCAAACCCCATCCAGGCTGTCCTTGGGCACTTCCAGGAGCAGCCACAACCTCCTGTGACCATGTCACACCTGTTCCCTTTGTGCTGGGCTCTTGAGGCCCCCACAATCCAAACACTTCCCATGGAATCACTGAAGTTGGAAAAGCCCTCTCAGATCACCGAGTCCAAGCATTCCCCAGCACTGCTGAGGCCACCACGTGTCCCCAAGTGCCACATCCACGTGGCATCTGAAGCCTCCCACACCTCTCACTTCTCAGGGCTGGCAATATCACCTGTGGTCAGGGGAAAAAAAAAAGAGAGATCTTGACTTTTTTTTGGTCCTAAATTCAATTAGAACTATCCCAGACTCACAATTCTTTCCTTATTTTCCACGTTACTCCCCTAAATCCCAGGGTGCCTCTGTGACACTGAATCATAGGAACCTACAGCTCATTTTATCCGTGTTTTTATCACTTTTTTTTGCTGAAAAATCTCTGGTTTTGTGTTCCAGGTACCTCTGTGACTTCACCTACTACACCTCCTTGTACCAGAGCCGTGGGAGGTCAGCATTTGTCCACGTGCCTCCCCTGGGAAAACCTTATTCTGCAGAACAGCTGGGCCGGGCCCTGCAGGCCATCATAGAGGAAATGCTGGATGTTTTGGAGCATTCTGAAGACAAAATCAATTGTCAACATGAACACTGAGCCTGGCCAGGAGCTCTCCTAGTATTGCACTTCCAAAATTTTCCCTGCTGCCGAAGTATTTGAGGGGGAAAAAACAAAACAAAAAAACAACAACAGAAAAAAAACACAAACAAAACAATGTTCCAGACCCCAGAATTGGAGACTTCAAAGAAAAAAAAAATACAAAAACCACAAAAAAAAAAGGAAAATTCCACAAATTCCACTTCTAGAAATTAACATTTTTATTGTCGAATCTGTGAGTTTCAGCCTGAGCAGCAAAGGATTCAGAGTCTTTTCTCTAAAACACACCTGCAGCTCCTCATTCCTGAAGGGTGTGTGCTGGGAGCTCCCAGGGAATGGATCCTCACCCCCATGGGAAGTTCCTCACCTGGACTTGACCTTCAGGTGCAGGGAATTGCTCAGCCAGTCCTCTCATGAGCAATTCTTGAGTTGAAAGGTTTGCTTTCATTTGGTTTTGGGGTTTGTTTTCCCCATCTCTTGACCCAAATTCCAGGTGATAACATGGAAGGACAACAGGAAGGAGTTGGAATGGTGTGGGATTGTCTTGAAGAGCAGAGTTTGGTGGGGATGAGGAGCCTGGAATTGCTTTGCTGTGATGGAAAATGATTTTAGGCACCGATTCCTCACTTCACATCCTCCAAATATCTGTAGGGTCTCTGTAGCTGCAGTAGAAGGGATGTGTTTGGGGTTCCTTTTGGAACCCAAATCCAGCTGGATTTTCTTTTTTTTATTTGGAGCTTGACTCCTAAATCTTTCTAAATGTCCTTTTCCTGCCTCTCTCTTGGCCACCTCGCTCCCTCCCTCAACCCTGTACCTCCTGTAGCAAACCCCTGGGTTTGAGTGTATCTAAAACCAATCATTAGTGGGTAAAGAACTTTGCTGAGGGCCACTTTCTCCACAGGAGATCTTTATCCTGGGCCCTTGGTGCTCACTGTTGTTTTTAAGGTGGAGGTTGAGTAATTTATAACTCCCTTAGTTGCAAATTTTCCCTCTCGTTCCAGGTTTGGGAGAGTAATGTTTAACTGAGATCCCAGTTCCACCTTGATTGAGTGGAGGCTTAAAAATGCAGATGAAAAGACATGCTGCCAAATCAAATGTCAGATCTCCAACCCAATCCCACTGCCTGGAAACCAGAGGCAATGATTTGAAATCAAGGAATTTTCGCTCAGAGCGAGGATTTTTCCGGGCTCTTCCTTGGTGTCCCCCTCCCAATGGGAGGGTGCAGAAGTGGTGCTGCTTGTGGGAACTTCCCCAGGAATTGTTTTGGGGAAGGATCTCAGCAGGTGGGTGATGCTGGTCCTGCGTGGAGATTTGCTGCCAAATTTTGAGATTCCAGCAAAATCCCGGCTGAAGTTGCAGCAGGAGCAGACACGAAATTGGGAACTGAGGCCTCGTGGAGAGGCCATTCCAGTGAAGAAGTCTGAGATTTGGATGGATGCTTTTACAGATATGTACAGATATATATAAACCCAACATTCTGAAAGGTTCTAAACCCCCATGATTGGAATTTCTCTGGTGCTGACTGGCTCTGCTATTGTAACTCTCAGTGAGAGCTGCCCTGAGCTTGCCAGGAGAAGTCTGGTGACAAAGGACAAAACCACTCCTTGTAACCCTTGAGACAGGACAAAAGCTTTGCAGCTGCAAGAACTCTGCTGAGGGCACCTGAGCAGGGAGATTTTTGGGATAGACCCAAGGAAATTCCTTCTCTGTTCACTATCCAGGCTTTCCTGCTCAGAGGAATTTGCCTTCCAGTGAAATATTGTCCTTCCCATTGAATCCGAGGTAGCACTTGTCAGATTTCCTGATTAGTAATTTATTCTATTTAATATTTTGTTGAAATCTTCGTGCTTTGACACAGTTTTGGGGGTTGTTTTGGGTTTTTTGGTTTTTTTTAATGATTAGTTGAGCTCCCATAGGATTATTCCTTTGTTGGTCAGAAGGTTTTTTTTGTCCTGGGTGTTTCGTAGCTGCTAAGCTTGGGGAGGAGGAATATCTGTGTGTCCCACGGGGTTTGGTGATGGAGGAATCCCCAGGGGAGCTCATTAATTCACCTACCCCGTAGCTGTGGGTGAAATGGAAGTGGAAAAGCAACAGATTGGCGAGGCCACACCGAAATTCCAAATGTGGGATCTCAGCAGGGGTGGGAAGGGCTGGTGGCACCCCTTGGAGCAGGACCCTGGTGGGCTCCCTGAGGGATCAGGTGAGATATTCCCTGATACTCCTGAGGGATCAGGTGAGATATTCCCTGTCCATCCCTGTCTCTGCACCCTCTGAAGCCTTGGAGGTGCCCCTGGCTGGGGCTGGTGGCTCGGGATCCATCACAGGGAGTGCAGACAGCAGCAGTTCCGTGGGCAGAGCCTCTTCCCACACGGATTTATCCAGCCTGGGGAGTTATATCCTGTTCAGCACCTAAAAATATTCTCTTTCCTGGGTGCTCTCTGCTGTTCCAGGGGAAAATCCGGAGTCAGTTTCCGTGCCTGCTGTGGTTTAAGAACTGCAGTGCTTGGCCTTGGGTGTGTCAGCGTTAAAAATCCCATTTTTGGGAATGTTTTGAGTGTTTTTTTGAGCTGTGCTTTTCCTCCTGATTTGTTTTTGGGAACTCCACGGGATCAGTTCCTTAGAAAACATAATTTATTTTATACTCTTTTTTTTTCTGGGGGGCTTTGGGGGAATTAGTCCTGAGGTTGTGTTTATAAAAGGTGTCTTGGTGGTAGAGAAATTTCCTGTAGCCCAACTTGGGAAAAATGGCATTAAACTAATTTTATTTAATATTACCTAAATTAAATACTTTGGGGTTGGGTTTTGTTGGGATTTTTTTAAAGCTTTTTATTCAATTCACAAAGCTTTTCCTACAGATCCCTATTTTCTTTGGGAATTAGGACATCAAACTGATGCAGAGCTTCAAAAAAGCTGATGTTTTGCTAAATCCTATTTGCTTTCCCCATCATCAATTAATAGAATTTGCTAATTTGCACTGACTGGGAGACCTGTTGCCAACCCCAAAAACTTTGTGCCAGTGAGTAAAAGTGTGGGAAGTTCAGGTGGGATGTTCATTCCTGTGCCTGTAATGTGGGAAAATGTAAAAAACTGGTGACATTTTAGGATGCAAAATCGTCTCTGGGGATAAAGGTTTGGGGGGAAAACGGGACTGAGGATTTTTGGTGTGGAAGAGAGGATTAGGGAGGTTCTGCTGGATTGGGTCTGATGTCATTTATCTGCCTGGAGCAGGGTCTGGCCCACGTGTTGGGGAGTGTTTGGGATTGGATTGTTCCAGTCCTAAAGTGCTGCAGAGGGTTTTGAGGAGCTCCAGGGACTCGTAAATGTCTTCATTTGGTGCTGCTGCTGTCAAGAGGTGAATTAAACTGGGGAATCTGCTTTAAAACCCCAGGAAAAAGGACCTGGGAGCTTGGAAGGCTCAAGGATTCCTGTGGGATTCGATGATCCTTAGGGATCCCTCCCAACCCTGAGGGATTCTGTGCTGTGCTTGAGGGGTGTTCACCTGGTGCTGTTTGGAATTTTTGGGGGGTGTTTTTTGGGGAGAGAACATTGGAGTCTGTGGGATCCTGCAGAGCAGTTCACCTTACCTGGAGCATTCCCCAACCTCCCAGACAGTGGGAGAGGTGGGAAAGGATGGAAAGGTCAGGAAGAGGGTTCGAGGTGTGGAGTTGTGGTTGTGACATGAGGCTGCAGCCAGGAACTTCCAGAGTTATTCCAGGAGGGACCTGGCTGGGGCCCACAGGGTTTGAGACTTCACAAAAACAACCTGGACAGTCGCTCTGCTTTGGGATGAATTTGGGATCAGTGCTTCCTTGGAGCCATGGGGATGTGTTAATGATCACCCCCTTGGGATTTGTGCTCTGGAAAATCCGGTAGGAAAAGGTGTTTTGTGTCTGAACTCACCTGGAGCCAGGTGTAGCTGTAGCATCCAACCCCCCCTGTGTCCCTGTGGAATTATTCCAGGCCACTGGAATAAAAACCTGGGAGATTCCAGGCCTGCTCAGACAGCACAGGCTCCCAGTGTTGTTGGGTTTGGTAAGGAAGAGTCTAAACCAGTTAAAAATCTCCTGAAGTTTCTTCTGATGCTCAAATAATCAATGGGAACTGGGTGATCTTTAAGGTCCCTTCCAACCCAAACCATCCTGGGATTCTCTCACTCATTGCCCTGGCGGGCAGATTTTTTAGGAATTTTTGAGGAATTGTGGGAGGAGGAGGAGGAGCTCCTTCAAACCAAAAATAGGAAAACCCTGGAAAGGAGGGAATTTGGTGAATCCCCACTCCCACAGGAGCTGCAGCAGCGATGACGGTCTGGCCATGGGGGTTTGAGGTTTGAATTCCTTGTGACTCCTGAATCTTTTTAACTTCTCCTGGATTTCCCACTCCAGCCAAGGCTCAGACACGGAGCTGCTGCAGGAGGGAGTGGTGGTGTCCAAAATCTGACTGAAAATCAGGATCTTGAGGCATAAAAAGTGCTTTGTGTGGGGCTTTTTTCTCATTCTGATTTCCAGATTTCACCCCACAGCGCAGATGAAAATTGTCAGCAATGAATTTGTACAGATCCTTTCCCAAAGTAACTTCCTCCCTCTTATCTCCTTTTACTTTAATACTTTATCCAATAATATTTTAATGATTTAATTTTATTTTAATGATAGGAATTTCAGAGTTGCAAAGGCTCTTTCTAACTTTATTGACTTGGAGAACCCCCCCCCTTGTTGATACCATAAATACTCATCTTGATGTAGATGGATTCGTTATTTTTGCACCAGAACCCCTAATTTTTTGCAGTATAAAGTGCACTTTTTCATAAAAAAAAAAAAAGAAAACCTTGTATTCCTGTCTGATGAGTGTCTTATGTGCTGAAAGGGATATTCTGCCAAAGCTCCAGAGCTGAGGACATTGTTAATTCTTTGAGGTATTCACTGAAACCTGGGACCTGCATCTGCTCAGACTATTTTAAGACAAAGTAGGGAAGGAAATGCCTCCCTGTGAGTAGGAATTAAAGATGAGAAATGAAACTATCACTGCCCTTACAGAAAACTCCGTGGTACTTCAGAATCCACCTTCAGGTTTTCTATTGCACCAGCCTCTTAAATCACAAATGTTTACTTTGCTGATCAGGGAGTGCCTTGTCCTGTGCTGGGCTCGAGTTTGGGAAGCAGAACGGTGGCGACGGGGATGGATTTGCCCGATGTGTGGGTGCAAAAAATTGGGTTTGCCCAATGTGTGGGTGCAAAAAATTGGGTTTGCCCGATGTGTGGGTGCAAAAAATTGGGCTGGAAACCCCTGAGCTGGTGGGAATCCCCATTATCACCTGTGGATGCTCCTCAGAGACCGCACCAACCGAGTTCCCCAGGTTTGCTCACACGGACCTGCCAGAGGGGAGCAAACAGGATTTGCTGCTTCATCCCCACTTTTGGAATTGGGTTGGCCCAATTCCCGAGGGTTTCAGAGCCCGAGGGTTTCTGTGTCTCCTCTCAGAGCGAGGTTTGTCCAGACCCTTTTCCAGCGTCGCTCAGGTCCTCCGTGTGTCCCTTGTGAAGCCACCCAGTGTCTGTGTGAGCATCTCAGGTGTCACCTCGTGCTTGGCAGGACTCTTGGAGCACCCATCCCAACCCGTCGGGGTTCTGTTGTCTCCGTGTGTTCTTGCAGTGCCTTGTAATTCCCAACAATCCCGGTGTCCCGGGGGGGCTGCGGTGTCAGGGACCAGCGACGCGCTCCCAGCTTGTACTGCCAGACCGGACTTTGTAACTGAGGATTTAAACCCCCGTTTCAAAGGAAATAAAGAGTTTAACTCTGATTCTCAGTGTCCTGTCAGCCTTGTTGATTTTCAAGGTGGTGGTTGGTACAAACCCATCCCCTCACCACCGCCCTGCCCGCCCTAAATTGTGTCCCCAAGGGTCACATCCACATGTCCTTTACACCCTCCAGGGGTGGAAACTCCGTGCTGGTGGCTTTAAGGCTTCTCTCTCCCTGCTCCTGCTGGCGCTGGTCCTGACTGGGAGCAAACTGGGCTGGCTGGGAGGGCTGGTGCCACCAGATGGTGCTGCCATGCAGGCGGTGTCGCGCTGGGTGTCACCCCAGGGACAGCCGAGGGTGGCACCTCTGCACGGCTCCAGCCGGATCCGGGGAACAGGGAGGGCGTGACCCCTCCACACATCCAGAGGGATCCAGGATAGGCAGAGGATGGAATGCTGGGACGGCTCCAGCTCGATTCAGGACGTGGAGAAGGTGCAACACTTGGACAGCTCCACGTCGATGCAAGAAGGTGCAAGACTGGGTAATTCCAGCTTGATCCAGGACAGCCGGAGACTCCAACCCCTCCACAGCTCCAGCACGGTCCTGGGGGCTTCTGATCCCAACTTTCCTGGAGTGGCAGAGGTGGCAGGACAAGGAATGTCCCCGGGGAAGGAACAGCAGCACAACCCTGTGTCGGGTGTTGGTGTCACCCCTCTCCAGCAGCTGCACAGGATCCAGGCAGAGCAGGATGGAGTTGGATTCCTTACCCAAGGTAATTAAAACCCAAACCAAACCTGGGATGGGGCTTAGGGGGGGTCACACCGTGGTCCATGCCCCTGCTCCAGGAGCAGGAATCAGAAAGGAAAACCTCACTGTTCCTCTGGAATCTTTGCTTCTTCTCTGTCTTTTTTAAGCCCTAATTCTAAGAATTTTTTTTTTTTTTTCTTGAGCTGCCATGGTGATCCTGCTGAGCTCTCCAGCCTTTCCTTGGAGATGGAGCTTTTATTCCACCCACCAACACCCAGCACATTCCCGGCACTGGGAGGTTTGGGATCTCCCTCACAGGTGAGCCGGGATTTGAGCTCCTTGGAGCAGCCACTGAACGGAGTTCTGATGACATCACTCCCCTTTTAATTCCCTTTATAAGGTGAGAAGCTTTTCCTGCGAGGTGTTCCTGGGCAGATGTCATGCCTCGGGTAAGTCATGTGCTCATGAGGTCATTTTACAAACAGAACCCTCTGGAGGGACAAATCCAAGGTTTTATCCCTGGTCAGGAGGCTCCTCATGGATCATCCTGCTTGGATTCCATGGTGGAGATGCAGAGATTCGTGGAGAAGGTCCCTTTGGTGGACTGGCTCCTCAGAGGTTTTAATTCTTCCTTCTTGTCCACTCCCATTCTTTCCTCCTCCCCAGCTCCTCCCGCCTCCCAACCCCTTCCTAAACGAGGTGGGATTTTTGGGCAGCGTCCATCTGGCAAAGCTGCTCCCTCCCCGTGTTTTCCCAGCTTGCAAATCAAAGCTGAGCTCTGGCAAAGGTGCTGCAGGAGGGCTCCTTGGAGCTTCCCCCCAAACCTCGCAGCTGCTGCGGGGGAATGGCTGGAATTTCCTGCCTTCGGTGAGGCCTGTGTGGACATGTCCCAGGGCAGGATCTGCTGCCTCTCACCCCCTGGGATGGGTGCCTGGGGGTGGACACGCTCCCAGCAGGGCACAGAATTCCCAGGGTGAGCTCCTCGTGCCGGGGGTGATGCTCTGGCTGAGTGTTCCCCCACTCCAGGGCTCCCCTCCGTGCTGCCTGGCAGTCCCTCCCTGCCTGCATCCAGGAGATGCAGATGGATATTCCCCAGCCACCTCAGCTACAGGGGATGGGATTTTCTTGGCTGGCTCCCAGCCGGCACCACGGCTCCAGCCTGGGGGGAAACCTCTCTGTGCTGCCTCTCTCCAGCTGCTTCCCGCTGCCGTGGATGCTCCATGCGGGAGCGACGTGCCCTGTGTACACAACCCTTTCCCGAGTCATGCTCCAGTGACTAATTCCCTCCTGATGGGCACGTGGAGCCTGATCCGTGTCCAGGTTCACAAATAAATACATTTATTTCTTCCAGAGGTTGGACTGACAGCGGCTTCCCCGGATTCTCCAGCAGCTTCCATCCTCGTTCCTCATCCAAAATTGTGTTTTGTGCTTCACAGACCAGCCAGGCTCTTAAAATCCTATGGTTTGAAGCAGGTTTTGGGGTTGTCCTTCTCTTGTAGCATTTTCCTTGATGAAAGGGATGCTGTTCTGGGATGTGCCCAGGTTGGATTTGGTTTCCTTCATCCATTTTTCCCATCATTTAAAGCATCCAGACTCTTAAAATCCTTCTGTTTCAAGGAGCCTTCCAGGTTATCCTTCCCTTTTATCGTGTCCTAAGAGTTTTCTTGGAAAAAGAGGTGCGGCTCTGGGATGTGCCCAGGTTGGATTTGGTTCCCCCCATCCATTTCTTCTCCCTGCTCAGTGTTGGAAAGCTTTTTGGAGGAAGGATTTAGAGCTGATCTGGATCCCTTGGAGCCTTGAGCTTCATTCCTGGGCTCAGCACCACCATCCCAAGGGATCCCAATGCTCCCAAAAACCTGGGATTACCTCCTGATCTACACCAGAAATGAAGGGAAGGAGCTGTTTTGGCACGTTGGAAGGCTGAGACTGAACAGGAAGATGCTCCCACCATGGAAAAGCTGCTTTTTAAAGCTGCTTCTCAATAACCATCACATCAATCCTGCCCAGGCTGAGTGTGTTCCCTGAATATCCTCATCCCGAATATCCTGAGCTGGAAGAGACCTACAAAGATCAACTCCAACTCCATGATGCTCTTGAGGGATTCTATTTAATGTCTGCAGACTGAAGATCATCCTCAGCAGGGCACAGACCCCACCTGGAAATCCCAGTCTGGGGAGCCCATCCAAGGAAAGCTGCTCCTTGGGAAGCACAGAACATCCTGGTGCCGAAAGCACCTCCGAGAGGAGGGCGACTGTGGGGCGAGGGAGGACTTCCCAACCCAGATTTCCATTTTTGGTGGTCGGCCCAGAGGCATTTCCTGCACTTCCCGGGCTGAGGGGGCTGGGAATCCGAGTTAATCCTTGGCCGCGGGTGCAGCCGAGGCAGGAATGTCTTTGTCCAAGTGGAGCAGAAGTCTCATTTTTGGGAGATGCCATAAACTCCAGCAAAGGGAGAAAAATGCGATTCCTGCTGTGACGGGGCAAAAGCTGCTTTTTTGCTGGCCTGACCCGTCCTGGTTGTCTTTGATTTAGAAACATCCAAAGGTCAGCGCAGCGTCCACTCTGCCGATTCATCGTGACAGCGGCCAGTGCTGGGAACACACGGGATGTGGCTTCCCAAACATCCCACGCTGGCAGCAGAGGGACAGGCCTCACTCCCATCCCTCCATGCCCCTTTCCAGACCTGAAATGTGTTGGGATGGGGCAAAGCTCTGCTTCGCCGAGGGATTTCTCACCCTAAATTACTCCAAAGGTTCCTCCAGCTCCAACTTCCCTTGAGGCCAAGCCCTGAGGGCTGCTTTGAGCTTTATGTGGTGGCAGCAGTTGGGCTGCTCTTCCCTTCTTATCCTTTGGTTGAAAAACACCATGGGGAAGCATGAATTGCCTTTTTTCCAGGGAATATCCTCCCTCCAGCATCCAGCTTGCTCAGCCTGAGTGGTTTTGGGGAGCTCTGAGGTCCTGTAGGATGTGGGGAGCACCTGATCCCACTCTGTCGGTGCCAGGGTGATGCCACCCATTCCCAGGTGCTTTTTGGGGATCCCTTGCTCAACAGCTGCGGGAAACTGATAGCCCTAAAACCTGGAAGGCAGCACTTCCCCTTTGCCACTTGTGAGAAGGAACTCTGCAAAAAAAACCCTGAGGTTTCTGCCAGCTCAGGCAGCTGCGGGGAATTTCCTGCCTTTTGGGAAATTGAAGCCCTCTGGTGCCCCCTGATCTGTGTCTTCACCGTGTTCCCCACTGATCACCAGCATCTGGAGAAGGCAAAAGCGTTATTTATTTGGAATCATGGAATGGTTTTGTTGGAAGAGACCATAAAGCCCATCCTGTTCCACACCCTGCCACGAGCAGGGACATCTTCCACTGTCACAGGTTGCTCCAAACCCCGTCCAACCTGGCCTTGGACACTTCCACACCTTTCCATGCTCAGCAGCACACGATCTGAGCTTTTCTTGGACTTCCCAGCACTGGATCCTCCTCACCCTCAGCCGATCTCCGCCACCCTTTCCCTGGGAACAGCAATCCCTTGGGCATCCCTGCTCTAGATCCATGCCAGGAGAGCTGTGCCGAGATCAGGGATCCACATGGGATGCATTAACTGGAGAGGAACCTTCATCTTGCTGGGAAAAGACACTGCATAAACCTGACCTTCCACTGAAGGAGGAAGAGCTGAGGAAACGTGGGATGCGGAGGCTGCGCAATCCTCTCTCGCAGGCTGATGAGGACACGCCGGGATATTTCATCATCACTCAGGATCAAACCACTGCTCCCCAAATCCCTCTTTTATGGCCCTTCTGGACTGTAAATCTTCAACTCCCACTGCTGGCGCCTTCCGGGGGGGAAACATCCGGCTCCGGCAAACTTTGATGCTCCTGGAGTGAGTCACTCCTGGATATGGGGCTCGTGCCCACGGGCAGAAAATCCATTGCAAAAGCAGAACTTCAGGATTTCGGGGTCTCTGCCGGGTCTTGCTCAATGTGGTCAGAGAGGTCAGGGCCCCTTCCTGCACCCGGGCGTGCCGAGGGCTCTGGGTCGGCTCTGGATCAGCACATTTGGCACCGTGGGCTTGGGGAGGGGGGGCTGGTGCCCACCGTGGACACAGAGATGTCCAGAGGGGTGGGAATGGCGTGGTGGTTCTGCCCTCGTGGTCCCCCTGGGGTGATGCTCCCTCTCCTTTCTCGCCTGGTTTTAGGGGGGTCTGGAGGGCTCGATCACCCCGGCTGATAAAATCCCTGGGAGAGGGATCACAGCAGGCTTGGGGCTCTGGGAATTCCCTGTGGGAAAACGCTCCAGGAGAGGAGTTCATCCCTGCCCAGCTGCTGGAGGGATGGGGAATGTCCTGCTCATGGTGCAGAAATCTGCACTGGATGAAGCCCTGGAGATGAAGCTGAGGTTTCCCTGAGAGCCTCACACGGGATTTCCTTCCAAGGTGGATGCTCTGGGAAAGGCAAAGCAGTGAATTGAGGAGGGGATCTGGGTGGGCTCCTGCTCCTCCTCGCCCATCCCGCTGCCAGGACGGATCCAGAGCGGGGCAGCAGAGCCAGGCCCGGAGAAACTCCCTCCACACGACCCCGATCGTCCTGACAAACTTCTCCTTTCCCGTGTTTTAGGGCGAAACACTCGGTCTCGGCTTTGCCTCAGGCAACCCCTTGAGAAACTGAGCGAGCAAAGCCGGAGCAAGGCTGGAGCGGGGGACAAACAGCCGTAAATCACGGGATTCCTGCACGTTCATCCCTGGCGGGAGCACAGCCGAACACCAGGCTCTGGGATCAACTTCAGGACATTCGGGAATGGCCTCGCCTGCCCCGGCCCGCGCCGGGGGGGACCTGCCCGTTTCCTCACGCGACCGCGAGTTTCTCATCCCTCTGCTCGGGTTTTTTTGGGTCCAAGCATCCCTGATGAGGAGCTGGGAGCTGCTGTGCTGGCCCCTGTGGCTCGTTCCCACTCCGCATTTCCTCCCGCCCAGCCCCACTCTGGCTCGGTGCCGGGCCCCGCTGGATCGATGCCACCCCGCTCCATCCCGGCTGGCTCCATTTGGGATGACGTAACTTCGGCTCCGGTTGCCTCAGAAAGATGCAGGTGCTGGGTGAACCCATCCCCCGGCCGCACCTGCGCGGCAGAGCCGCTCCGATGGGACAAGGATCAAATTTTAATCAGCGCTCATCTCTTCTCTCCTGCCACGCGCCCGGCACGAGCTCCGCTGGGACATTGGGAAGGGGGGTGGATCAGCCCCGTGTGATAAATAGCGACTCGACCCGCGAGGTGGCAGACAGGGGAGACGGCTGAGGATGCGAGGATGGGAAATCCGTGCTTGGAATGCTGCCTGCAGCGCTCCTGCCTCGAACATCTTCCCCTCTCCATCACCCCGCTCCGCCAGCTCCGCCACCACCGGGTGCTGGAGGTGAGAGGGGCTCCCCGAGCCGCGCGATCCGTAGGCAAAACGGGAGATGGAAGGGAAATGTTTGTGTCTCAGAATGAGTATTCCGTATTTTTTATCTCCGCAGCTGCAAACCAGCCTATAAATCAGCCGGCTCCAGCACTGTAAGAGCTCCTGTTGGAAATCCCAGGCAGAGAGGAGATTCCTGCTGGGAATTCGCTGCGGACTCCGCGGAGGGAGGACTCTGAACGTCAGGTCTGGACCTCTTAACTCATTCCCCTGGCAGCACCGCCGGCAGCAGCGCGTCCAGCCTTTGCACGAGAGTTGGGAACAAACCCTGCCCTGGAGCCGCCGGTTCTCCGCAGGATGCTGAGGAGAGCGATCCTGAGGAGAACGATGCTGAGCGCGCTGCGAAGCGTCGGGGCCGCCCTCACCTGCCTCCAGCTCCTGCTGCTCCCCTCCGCCGTGGATTCCCGGCCCCACACGTGGGACCAGGACAGGTTCCAGCTGGAAGCCGTCAAAAAGGAGATGCTGGAGCGGCTGGGAATGTCGGCTCCCCCCGTCATCCGGCGCCAGCTGGACCAGGAGAGCATCCAGAGAGCGCAGCGGCTCTACCAGCAGAAAGTGGCGGAGCTGGCGAGGAACCGGAGCCGGGAGGGGGAGGAAGAGGAGGAAGCTGTGTCCAGGACCCGGCGGCTGCACCGCCTGACCCCCACCTGTAAGTGGCCGTGGCTCCGTGTCACCCCACGCCCCTCATCCCGCGCTCGGGAATGTCACCCCGCTGCCTCGGGACATGACCGGGCAGGCAGCACGGTGGCCACGGCCATCCTTATCCTGCTGCTTCCTTTGCCCTGGAAGTGGGGAGGAGCCATGGCTGGGGCCGTTTTGCTTGAAACCACAAAAAAATCACGGGATTTGGGATGAAAGGTTTGATCACTGGCAGCTCGGGGGGCTCGGAGTGGGGCTCGAGGGGTTTGGGGGTGAGCGGAGGGGAGGAAGGGAGGTGCCGTCCCGAGCCTGAGCTGCACTTTGAGGGTTTATCCGCATCCGGAGGGATTTAGGGAAATATTCCCCTCCAGCTGCTTGGGCTCTTACATCAGCTGTCCCCTCTGCCCCCGCAGTGCTGCGCTGGCCGGGCATCCCCGAGGGACATCAGGGCTCTCAAGGCCACCGGGGCGCCCAGGGCCACCGGGAGCCCCTCGGTCCCCACCGCTTCCACCTCCTGCTGTCCCGCACCGAGAAGCTCCACCGGGAGCTCCGGGTGCTGCGGGCGGAGCTGAAACTCTTCAAGCAGCCGCTGTCCCCGCTCGGCGCCTCGGTGCCACCGCGGGTCACCATCCACACCCTGCGGGGGGCCGAGGGCACCCCCCGGCTCCTGCGCAGCCAAGAGCTGGACCGGGATTCCCGGAGCCTGGACCTGACAGGAGCCGTCCAGCCCTGGCTGGCCGGGCCCGAGGCCACGCTGCGCCTGGAGCTGAACTTCACCGCCGACGTCTCGGCCGCCCTGGCCACCTCCGGGGGCGAAACGCTGGTGCTGGAGGTGAAAACCCAGGAGAACCCGGGTCGGGCGGCAAGGAGAGCGCGGGGGCTGGAGGAGGAGTGCGGGAAGAGCGATGGGAAGTGCTGCCTGAAGTCGCTGAAGGTCTCCTTCCAGGACATCGGCTGGTCGGACTGGGTGATCGCCCCCAACAGCTACTACATGCGGTTCTGCGAGGGTTCCTGTCCCCACAACTACAAGCCGGCCAGCATGCACGCCCAGATCAAATCCCGAGTGCATTCCCTGTCCAAGGCCACCCCCCCGCCCTGCTGCGTCCCCGCCGGCTACGACCCCATGGTGCTGATGCACTACGACAGCGAGGGCAGGCTGGTGTCCAGCCTCTTCGAGGACATGCTGGTCACCAGGTGCCACTGTGCCTGACGGCAGCGCTGACACTTCCAGCCGGCAGCTCCGCCATCCCCAAATCCTGAGCCGGTGGCGCCAAACGACTCCAGGCCAGACCTGGCTGTGCTGCCCAGGGCAGCCCTGGGGTCTCCAGCTCCACCGGCCAGCTCAGCCGCTGTGTTTCTAGTTATGAACTCTCCCTTATTCCCCCATCTGTTCCCTTAAATGTGTATTTTATTGAGCAGGTGGATCCTTCTCACTCAAGAGACCCCAGGGTGGGTCTGTACCTAGGTGTCTCATCCCATTCTGAATCCTCTTCCATTCTCAGAGACTTATTTATGCACCACAGTTATTTATTTGTAACTTATTGCATTTTATAGCAAAATACCTTTTTTGGGTTTTTTTTTTTTTTGTGAGGAGGAAGAGGAAAGATGTTTTGTACGGTTCTGTTTTGTATATTTCTATAAAACCAGAAGGATGTACTAATAATGAATAAAGTGATTCTGGCTGCTCCTCCTGCACACCTGGGGGGGGGTCTCTGGCTGGACCCCTGCTCCTCAGCCCCTCAGCCCCCCTGGGATCTGACTCCATATGGATTTGCTGGTAAATCCTCACGGCTTTCCAGTGCCAGCATGTGAGTAATGCCTGGGCACTGGTCCCAGAGACCTTTGAGTTGTTTGTGGCCTTGGGAAGGGTGCTGGCCACAGCCCTGACCCCCCGGGGGGGGGGGATGTCCAGCTGGGAGGTGGCCACTGACCCTTTTCCAGGTGCCTCCAGCCCTGGGCCCCCATGGGCACCAAAGAGATGGGGGGAACCCAGCAGGGAGGTTGGTGGCACCCACCGTGTCCCCAAGGGACTCCCATGGGGTGGCTCTGCTGGTCGTAGCTCCTTTTGTCCCCTCTTCCCAAGTGATTTGGGAGTGTCCTGGGCTGTCCTCAGCAGCTCCTGGTGGGGACCTGGGCTTGGGGGATTTGGGATGTGGGGGTTTTGGGGAGCAGGGATTGAGGGATGCTGAGGAGGTGGCCTCTCTGGGGACAGGGACTTGAGGGACCTGGCTCTTGGTCCCTTGGGAGCCCCACTTTGGGGACTTCAGCTCTGGGGACCTGTCCCTGAGGGTCCTGCTCCCTTGGGAACCCCTGCTTTGGGAACCTTGAGGGGGTTGGTCCCTTGGGCCCCCTGCCCTGGGGACAAAGGCTTTGGGGACACGTCCTTGAGGGTTCTGGCTCCTTGGGACCCCCCACTTTGGGGACACGGGCTCTGGGAGCTCCAGGGACTTTCCCCAGGGAAAATCCCATGTCCTGCCCAGGGCTCCTCACAGACCACGAGCTATGCAGGTAATTAAAGATAATTAAACCATTTAATGGAAGCCTCCCAGGGGCTTGAGGGGACACCCAGACAAGTCCCTATGTCCCAACAGCTCTGGGTCGCACCGGGAGGATTTAAAAAAGGAGCTTTTTCTTTGTTCCCCGAAGTGGCAGATTTAGCAGGAAAGGAGGGCGCAGGTGGCACCGGATGTCCCCAACCGCTGCCACGTCCCCAGGCGAGCGCTCTCCATCGGCCCCAGAGGGGAAAGAGGAACCCAGGGCCGCCCCAGCCGCAGCTCCTCCAGCCGCCCCCGGGACCCCGCGCGTGTCCCGGCCCCAAGGCTCCGGTGCCGGCGGATGCGGCCCGAGGCGTCCCCGCGGTCCGTGGCCGCAGCCCCGGAGGAAATGTCAGCTCAGCTCTCACCCCGGGGTGAGAACTGGGGCAAAGGAGGGGAGCGGGGCTGCTAAAAATCCCCCTGCAAAGGGCGTTGCCACAGGATGTGTGTGCGGGAACCTGCGTGACCCCGCAGGGCTGTGGGGAACGTCCGGCCCGGTCCCCTCCGGGACAGAGAGTGTCCCCCAGCCCTCCCAGTGTCCCCTCAGCCCCTCAGTGGTCAGGAACGATGTAGACGTCCTCGGTGAGGCCCAGAGTGTTGGCGTAGATGGGCTGGTCCCCGGGATCGGCTGCACTCTCCAGGAAATAATCCTCATCCTCCGGGACCTGCGGGCTGGGGGACAGGGGCTGGGCTGAGGAGGGAACGTCACGGGTGGGACGGGGTGGGGTGGGAAGGTTGGAAAGGAGGAGCAGGATGGGATGGCACAGCACAGCACAGGGTGGGATCAGTGGGATGGAATGGGATGGACAGGATAACATGGCAAGGCATGGAAAGGGATGGATGGGATGGGATGGGA
>VZRX01005661.1:67152-93204 GCA_013398075.1 Notiomystis cincta | reverse complement strand
TAGTCTGGGTCACTGCAACACTCCTACTACTGAAGAAAATAAGGAGAACACATCCTGTCTCGATCCCTATTCACAGTCTTGGTAACTACCCAGGTAAACATTTCATTAGCCCTACTCAGGCCCAGTCAACACCCAGGCACTGCCCACATCCCCAAAACTTCTTCACATATTCCCACTTTCTCCAATGAAGTTTTGTGTTTGAAAAGGAGCAAATAAGTTATTCATGAGCAAAGAAGACCTGAGCAAACCCCAAGGACATTTAGAGACCCAATCAACAGCCCACTACAAAATATTTATCCTGAAGGAGCCACATGAACATCACTTGGGTGATTTAAAATGACTATTCAGGGCCTGGAATAGAAATGTTCACAGCAAAAGCTTTTTCTAACCAGCAATTAAATTCTGGGGTTTTAACTGCCTTTGGGGTATTTTAGACAAGCTTTGCTCATTAGCCCCATCAGGATCAGCAGGAAGAGAATGAAGGTTATTTTGGAACCAAAATGATCATGCAAGGAAAAGCACACTGGCTCAAAACTTAATCTGGAGCTGATGGCTCATCACAATTAGTTGGTAATAGATCTGTGACAGAATATAAATAACACAAGTCCCACCATGCAGTCTGGAAAACACAATAATTGCCAGGATTTTACATATTCATCCACCTACTCACATTTTGATTTTAAAATAATTAGGGAACTTCTTGCATTCTAATAATGAACTGCTGTATTCACTTTTCTGTGCCCCCAACAGAAAAAAAAAAATCAAACTACAACTTTTCAACGATTCATCATGTTACAGATCAAATGCTAAGAAGCAGAAAATACCATTTAATTTAAAAAAGGAAGTAAAAAAAAAAATCAGCTATGACATATTACAACTGTATGAAGCACTGTGAATGTAAGAGTCTCTTTCAACACTTCACAAAGGGAAGCAATGGAAAAATAATTAACTTCAAGTAGAATAATCCTGATGTTCTCACACTACATCACAGAGAAAAGATACATAAAAAGAAGATAATCCCTTGAAACCCAACAGATCTCCTATCTTAGAAGTGTCTTCCAAAGTCCAATTAGAGGACATAAATATGCTGCCAAGTCCAACAACACACTCATGATTTGAAAAATAGGATTATTTTTACCTTCTCCTTGAAGTTTGAGAAGAGGTGAAAACTAGAGACTATAAAATACATACCCATACACTTAACTATACCTGCAACTGATGTTTTTAACCCAGAACTCTAAGCACTGAAAAACTCATATTAAAATAATTAAAGCAGACAATGGCAATCCCATTAGGTGGAAAAGTGATCCCCAGGGAGGGAGAAAATGGAAAAGCAAAAAGGCAGTGGCTGAGAGACCAGTTCTAGTCCCCTGGAGGAAGGGAATGAACCCTTTATCCTGCCTGTGCTCCTTGGCAAATGCACCTGCCTCATTTGGTAAATGCACCCTCCCTGGGGCAGTGCTGACACTTGATGACTCTGTTACCAATTAAAAGGCTGCCAGTAACAGAGGAGCTGGTGACAGTGAAAAACACCCACCCCAATCCCCCTGGGATGAGCAATTTGTTAATTAAGAGCTTTACCTCCCACCACAGAACCACAGCTGTATCACTGAAACCTGTCTGGGGCACAGTTGTAAATAATTGAATGCCACAGGCTGTAATTCATTTATTGATCATCCAGGACTGCCACCAGGGCTTTTCCTGATGCATAAAACAAAGAGCAGCAGGGTCTCCTGCTGCTAAAGGAATGAGCAGACATCAGGAGAAAAGCAAGTATGAGCTGAAGGAGTGTGGGAGAACAGGGAAATTCATCTTTAATATAACACTGGAATATCCAGATATCACTGGGTCCTGACCATAGGAGGGAACAAACAGAGACAGGCTGACAGTTCTTCTGTTTTGTGTGACCTTTTCCAGATGTATCCTCAATCCTTTGTCTCTGATTGGAGCTAATCCTGCAAAATCTGGTCTTCAGCTATTGGACTGCCCCAAAGAAATTCCTTCCTGGGGACAGCAAAAAGCAGCAGCTGCTGCAAAAGACAGCAAAAGAGCTTTTCCTTTTCCTATTTATCAGAAACCAACAAAATTTCTTTACCTGCAAAGACAAGCACAAAAAAAGTAGTATAGAGAAAGACCAGGCCACATAAAACCCATTTCTGTTTGTCCTTCCTTTTGCCAATGGAGCACAGAAAGGAAGACAAACAGATTTGGGATAAAAGGAGGAAAATGTCCCCTTGCATTTACTGTTTTTCTTTTTTTTTTTTTTTTAATTTATTTTTATGATTCTTTAGATTGAATGAAAAAGCTGCCTGCAAGGAAGAAGCTCCACTTGTGGAGGAGTCAGGAGTGAGGGGTCTGAGCACACGTGATGTGGGAGAGCTTCTCTCACAGTTTTTGGTTCAGACAACAGAAAGAAACATAACCCAGAGGAAAAGCAAATCTCTTGAACATTATTCACCAGTGCCTTGCTTGACAAGATATAGAAGGAAACCTCCAAAAATCCAGCTTCATTTTGCCAGAAAGCTGTAATTGGGAGTCAGTTAAGTGAGAACAGGGAATAAAAAAGCTATGGCTCTGAAAGGGAGGCAGAAGGGAGGAGGAAGTGAAATGGAAGTGATGAAAGCACCACCTCCACTTTCAAGACATTAATGATACCCAGCTGTTTTTCACCACTGAGAATATTACTTTCCTCCCTCTGAAAGTTAAGCTAATGCATTCTATTAAACAGGAAAGAATTTGAAGTGACTAATACCCACTCTTGTGCAGAGACATTTTGGCATGGTGTTTTCATCCTTCTTTCTACTCTATCAGCAAAGCAGCAGAGAAAGCCATATTGAGTAGCTTTACACAATTAATGCAATTTACACACTGGCATTTTCATTAAATTATTTTGCCAAGATTTAATTATAAAAGCTGGTGGTTTGCTTTTACAAACTGAAATAGATTTTAATTAAAACTTTTGTAGTGCTTTAAGTCCACTTCCTTTACACAATTAATTTGATAAACCAGAGCAATTGCAGTACTCTGGATCTTTAAATTGGTTTAATTTTTGCCAAAGAGCCTGACAGGTTCTAAATGTCACCTGGGCAAAGGTGACAGGATGAGAATGGCTGAGTGGGAGCTGCCTGTGGCAGCCCTGAGCAAATGAATCCTGGTGTGACCTCAGGTGAATTTCTCAGTCTTACTGCAAGCCCAGAGCCTTGCTGCCTTTGAAGGCCCCAAATCCTTCCTCAAAGTCCCTGAAATCCCCCCCAAAGTGCCCAGCTCGTGCTGCACGTTGGGTATGAGTTTAGGGCAGCTGCTGGTCCCAGTGCTGCTGGTCTGATTTTGAGCCAATTAAACAGGGTGTGCCTGTATCAAAGCAGTCAGTGAATGAAGAGAAGAGAATGAAGGAAGGAAGAGAAATGAATGAAGGAAGGTGGCTCAGTGGGCCCCAGGATGATGTCAGGCTGCTGCTGCCTGACTGCTCCAGCCACAGGGTGCTGACAGAAAGCCAGTGGTGTTAAACACTCCTCCATATCCATCCAACAAGGACCCACACAGGGACAAAGTGAAATCCCACCACACATCCTGTGCCCAGAGAGATGGCCCAGATTTAATTGGCAGCAAGAATCTGCTTGGGTGTGTGATGCAGGAGGGTAAGAGAGCAAGACTTGGTGTGCTGCCTGCACATGGCTCATTTTGTGAATAAACAAAGGGCCTCTGTTTGTCAAACTGCCAAGTGAGTGCCTTTAATTACAAGTGAATTGAGCTTTCTTGAGAAATTAACACAGTTAACAAGTGTCTTTCTTAAATTATAAACAGATGGTACTTTTCAGCAAAGGCTGAATGGGATTAAGAAAGCTCCTCTGTTCAGAAAATGCAATTTGTGCTTTAAACTTTTAATCAATCAAAAGCTTCAGATTCAAAGCAGAACTCACCATAACCATGTAGACAGTTTTGTTCTGTTTTGTTGTGTTTTGTTTGGTTTTGTTTTGTTTTGTTTACTTTGCAGTTGTTTATAAATTGCACAGTCATTTACCATTTCAAGTCACTTGTCACATTAACTTAATATTAACCCAGGTGGCACTGGCAAATGATGAAAATGTCAAAGAATCAAAGTGAACATAGGCTTGTTGAAAATGAACATAATAACATAATAAATATCTATGCAAATGAGTTCTGTGTATGAAATATGCATTGCTAAATGATAAGCCCCACACATGGGGCCAGGAATGTAGTTACTTGACTGATCAAACAATATTTTCATATTTATAGTCAGGACCACATTTCCTTAACATCTGCTCTGGTAAGATAATGACAGTGGTGACAAATCTATTTTTTGTTCTTTGGAAAATTTCCACCATGTGGGAACTACTCAAGCTCAATGTAGGGACAAAGGGGACTGGGGAATTGATTGATCTGACCTGAGCACACACCCAAAATCATGGGATTCTGTCACTGGGGGCTTTTGTAAACCCTTACCCTTAATTCTTTCCTTGCATGATTTGGAAGTTTGTCTTCACTGAAGAAAGATTAGTTTTGAATAGACTGTATTTGTTCTTATTTGTTTAAATTAGAAGCATTATGTGACCTGCCCTGAAAAATGAGCTGTTGAAATTGCTCTGATAACAGCCTGGTTTAGTTCAGGCCCGAGATGCCAAGGGGAGCTCTGCAAAAGCCTTTTAAATGCAGAGAAACAAGGCAGCAGGAGAGCAATTTGGTGGTGCTGACACAGAGGTTTTGGATCAGTCCCACCCAGTGCCCACAGAGCCAGTGGGAGCACAGCAGTGCCATTAGGTGTGGGGTGCAGGCACCTCATCATCCACCCAGCAGAGCTTCTTCTGGCCCTGGGCAGCACAGCTCTGCTGGCCAGGGGCGACCCTGTGGGCCTGGCTTCAGCACTGAGCCTGGGGATGAGAGTGAGTGCTTGAATTCGTACAAGGGCATCAAATACTCACATTTTCACTCCCAAATGCTGTTTTCCAGAAGCAGCACTCTGTTCTTGACATGATGTAAGCTAGACCTGTCAAAAACCAGTGAGACACTACCCTGAACCCCAACAAACCCTCAGTGTGTGGACTTTGGCAGAACTCTTGTTTAGCTCATCCCTCTGTGGAGTGTTTCTTTGGGCTGGAGCTACAAGGCCATCCACCAAGAGAAGGGGTACTCTATAAACACCAAGAGAAGGGACACTCTATAAAGGTGGATAAAGGAGTACATGGCCCAAAAATGTGCTTTGGAAGGATGTTTCCTGGCACCTGTGTGTGATTCCATATGCCCTAGGACTGCCACACATTGTTTCACTACAGTAGCAGGGTGAGGGGAGAGATGGACAAACCCCAGCTCCTTGCTCCTGCTCTGAAACAGGAGTGTTTTACTGACACCAAGTCCAGAAAGAGTGATGGAGTAGATAAACAAACCCAAAATAATAAACCAACAACTCTTAGCAGCCTTCTGAACACGACTGTGTTGTTTACAGGGCCAGAAGAGAGCGAAAGAGGTACCTGGAGGTGTTGTCTGCAAAGGTTGTAGCTCAGTGTGATTTCAGCCCCATGTCTTATGCTCTACAAAACCTCTTAACTTCATGGATCTCACACCCATATTCTTCTCTCTGGAACATGAGTCATTTCAAAGTCTAAGCAGTGTCCAAAATTAAATACCCATTGAGAGAAAGAAATTACTAATTATACTTTAGTAGATATGGGCTACTAGGTCTGTGTGTAAGCTTGGTGCTGGAACATCCTGACTTTTAGGTGGAAACTCATACTATGAACAATCTTAAGGGAATATCTGTAAACAAGAATTACCACACCACAATTTTTTTTTAAAAATTATTATGAAAGACCTCACAGTCTTTCCTCATAAGTGTTTAGTAGCACACATTTAGTGCAAACTAGTTTGGCAGTGCTGATCTAGAGTGTGTAAGTGAGCTGCCTGCATGCTGATGTTATCTTTGTTTCTATTGTAAAGTAGTACAGCTGTGACTCATGTTTCTGCATAAATATTTAAATTATGATTTCAACATTTTCATTTTGACAATACCATGCCAAATGCTGCTGTGATAGTCTCAACAGATTTTGAAAAGCAAGTGGGAATAACTGATTGGCTTTCTTTAACAAATATCTTCCCACAATTTCAGATATATCAAGGACATTCTGTAAACCAGTGTCATCTTATTGTTATGACCTTTAACCATCCTGTTGCTTGTTATATCGATCTACTGTTGTGTTACACTGTGTTCTGAACTGCTAAAATTCAGGTATGGTTTTTTCTACCTTTCCTAAATGCTTACCTCACACACAGAATAATAAAACCCTACCTGCATATTCCAATATACAGCGTAGCTCATCTGCACATCAGTTGTGATTCAGTATTTCACATCCTCATGAATAAGCAAATAACCTATTTCAAGATTAGCAAATAAAATCTTTCAGCACAATTATGTTTCATTTAATTTAATCATTAATTATATAAATATGAATTGTGCTTAGCATTGCTCAACACTACTTAACATTTTGAAGTTTGGCAAACCCTGTCTTGTGTGCACTTGTTTGTTGGTGTGATATCAGAAGTCAAATAAAAGTCTGGTAAGAGTCAAAGTAATGAAGGCATGGTCCAAAATGTGTCACTTTGGGGTGTGGCAGCCCCTGACTTGAGCTGGAATTCCTCAGTGAGCTGAAATCCAAAACAAGACAAGGTGCAATTTGTTTTCTTTAAGGTTTATGTATTAGAGTCACAGGATAGAGGCATCATGTTGCAAAGTGGTCTGCACCTTTTAAAAGACTGGAGTCCACATAGGAACAGCTTGTGTTGGTGATACAAACCTATTTCCTGGTGGAAAGACTTAAAAATACATGTCCTGAAGTTTAGCTGAGGACAACATTATAGTTATCATCTTGTATTTTGCTTCACAGTGACAACACGATTCTTGCATATTCCAGATTCCCCCCTTTTCCTCTTTTTCCTTAAAAAACCCTGAAAAATATCTGATGCCTCTAGTATTTCTACTGTGAGATCTCTAAAAGCAATTTATTTTGTTGAAGCACTTTCTTCTGCTGAAGAGTCAGTTCCTCAGAATTGTACAACTGAAGAATCAATTGCCCTTGAAAAATCAAGGTTGACAAGCTGCACTGGTACATTCATTTCCCAACAATGCTGTCCACAGAAGGCTTGGAGTTAGATTCCAGTTATAAGCTGATAGGATTGAAACAGTTTACACAGTTTTTCAAGTACCTTCCTTCATGCTGGGGCAGCACTCGGCTTTAGTGTTTGTGGAAGAAAGTGATGTTAATACTGAAACACCATGCAGGGAAGGGCATTAATATTTGTGTTCTGTATCCTCTCAACTGCCTCCTGGTGTGGCAGAGGGAGTAGTAATAATGAAGGGATTTCTGTGCTCATAAAAGCTAAAGGCAAAGAGTTCATGAATCCATATCAAACAATAAACTCTGTGGCAATTTTTTGGCAATGGGTCCACCTGCAAGACAACCTATGCAAGAAGAAGGGATAGGACTGAAAGCTTAGCAAAAGTAAGTAGCTGAAGTGATGTACCCCAGATTCCTGAAGCTCCTTATGAAGTAGCAAAGGAAATGTGGGTGCTGTTGAGCACTCTGACTAACTCATCCTCTTGCCAAAACAGAACACAACTGCAGCTGGCTTTAGTGGTGGGAGGGAAAATCCGTGTTCTAGACAGTGACAACTGATGGCCAGTGCCAGCCTGTCTGTTTTCTACTTGCACAAGACCTGGGAAGTGTGTCAGGTGATCAGGAAGGTAGAGCTGCTGGATCCTCAGTTCTCAGAGTGCCCCGTCCCTGCAGAGCTGGAAAGGAACAGTGTGGGAGATCCTTCCAGCTGAAGTGAGGATAGTCACAGAAGGAACCCCTTGACCAGCTGCCCATAGATCTGAAGAAAAAAACACTCCAGAAAAAGAAAATTAATTACTCCCAAATGGATGTCTTTCCATTAAAAAATGTAAGGAACCCATGCTTTTAGGTTTTGCTATCTGCAATTTCACTGTGATGTCTTTGGAAACACATTATCCCATGCTTGCCTTCTAGGCTCCTTAGAACCACCTGCTGGTGTAATTCCCTATGAAAAACAGGGTGTTAGATTAAAGCAATCAGGGATCTGAAAAAGAGTCATTTTACTTAAACTCCCACTGCAACTGCTTAAGAGAATGTGTCTCAGGACTCAACCAAGCAAGATAAGCAGCCCACACAGTCGAGCTGACTCTTCCAAAGCAAATACATACACAGGGTAGTGCAGTAATGCTGCCAGCTGAAGAATGTTGAAATACAACAGTGGGTGACAGCTGGTTCATACAAACAGAACTGGTTTTGTCCAAATAAACCAACATGGACTTTCCCCCAGGCTTTGTTCTGAGCTGCCTCAAGCCTTCAGCCTGTGCTGGGGATGAGCTGTGGCTGATCTAACCCACTCCACAGATGGACCAAGGCAGGGGGCACCTCTGTCTGGGCCAACCCTCTGCTCAGACCAGGGGCAGTGAGATCAGGGCTGTGTCCCATCAGGTTTGAGTATCCTGGATGGAGATCCCACCTTTCTGAGCAACCTGCTCCTATGCGTGACCACCCTCAGAGTGAAACATGGTTTTCTTTTGTTTGAATGACATTTCCTGTGCTCAGCTGTGTCCTTTGTCTCTTGTTCTGTCACTGGGTACCACTGAGAAGGGTTGGGCTTTTAGGCCCTGTGTCAGGAATTTATATCTGAGCTCGCTCCAAGCTGAACATGCCCAGGTGTCTCAACTTCTCACCCATGACAAACACTCCAACACTTCATCCACCTTTGTGGCCCATCACAGGTCTCCCTGTGTTATGTCTGTGTCTCTCATCCCGGCAATCCCAGAGCAGGACGCAGCACTCCAGGTATCACAGAATCATGGAATTCTTTGGGCTGGAAGGGATCTTAAAGACGATGCAGTTCCAGCTGCTCTGCTTTGGGCAGGGACGTTCTCCCATCCAACCTGGCACTGAACATTTCTGGGGGTGGGGCATCCACGGCTTCTGCGGGCAATGGGTGTGTCTGGGCAGGGCTGAGCGAAGATCGCCTCCCCTGACCTGCTGCTGACGCTCTGCCCGACCCAGCCCGAGGTGCTCTTTGCCTTCTTTGTNTGGCAATTTTTTGGCAATGGGTCCACCTGCAAGACAACCTATGCAAGAAGAAGGGATAGGACTGAAAGCTTAGCAAAAGTAAGTAGCTGAAGTGATGTACCCCAGATTCCTGAAGCTCCTTATGAAGTAGCAAAGGAAATGTGGGTGCTGTTGAGCACTCTGACTAACTCATCCTCTTGCCAAAACAGAACACAACTGCAGCTGGCTTTAGTGGTGGGAGGGAAAATCCGTGTTCTAGACAGTGACAACTGATGGCCAGTGCCAGCCTGTCTGTTTTCTACTTGCACAAGACCTGGGAAGTGTGTCAGGTGATCAGGAAGGTAGAGCTGCTGGATCCTCAGTTCTCAGAGTGCCCCGTCCCTGCAGAGCTGGAAAGGAACAGTGTGGGAGATCCTTCCAGCTGAAGTGAGGATAGTCACAGAAGGAACCCCTTGACCAGCTGCCCATAGATCTGAAGAAAAAAACACTCCAGAAAAAGAAAATTAATTACTCCCAAATGGATGTCTTTCCATTAAAAAATGTAAGGAACCCATGCTTTTAGGTTTTGCTATCTGCAATTTCACTGTGATGTCTTTGGAAACACATTATCCCATGCTTGCCTTCTAGGCTCCTTAGAACCACCTGCTGGTGTAATTCCCTATGAAAAACAGGGTGTTAGATTAAAGCAATCAGGGATCTGAAAAAGAGTCATTTTACTTAAACTCCCACTGCAACTGCTTAAGAGAATGTGTCTCAGGACTCAACCAAGCAAGATAAGCAGCCCACACAGTCGAGCTGACTCTTCCAAAGCAAATACATACACAGGGTAGTGCAGTAATGCTGCCAGCTGAAGAATGTTGAAATACAACAGTGGGTGACAGCTGGTTCATACAAACAGAACTGGTTTTGTCCAAATAAACCAACATGGACTTTCCCCCAGGCTTTGTTCTGAGCTGCCTCAAGCCTTCAGCCTGTGCTGGGGATGAGCTGTGGCTGATCTAACCCACTCCACAGATGGACCAAGGCAGGGGGCACCTCTGTCTGGGCCAACCCTCTGCTCAGACCAGGGGCAGTGAGATCAGGGCTGTGTCCCATCAGGTTTGAGTATCCTGGATGGAGATCCCACCTTTCTGAGCAACCTGCTCCTATGCGTGACCACCCTCAGAGTGAAACATGGTTTTCTTTTGTTTGAATGACATTTCCTGTGCTCAGCTGTGTCCTTTGTCTCTTGTTCTGTCACTGGGTACCACTGAGAAGGGTTGGGCTTTTAGGCCCTGTGTCAGGAATTTATATCTGAGCTCGCTCCAAGCTGAACATGCCCAGGTGTCTCAACTTCTCACCCATGACAAACACTCCAACACTTCATCCACCTTTGTGGCCCATCACAGGTCTCCCTGTGTTATGTCTGTGTCTCTCATCCCGGCAATCCCAGAGCAGGACGCAGCACTCCAGGTATCACAGAATCATGGAATTCTTTGGGCTGGAAGGGATCTTAAAGACGATGCAGTTCCAGCTGCTCTGCTTTGGGCAGGGACGTTCTCCCATCCAACCTGGCACTGAACATTTCTGGGGGTGGGGCATCCACGGCTTCTGCGGGCAATGGGTGTGTCTGGGCAGGGCTGAGCGAAGATCGCCTCCCCTGACCTGCTGCTGACGCTCTGCCCGACCCAGCCCGAGGTGCTCTTTGCCTTCTTTGTTCAAGTGCTGCAAATAAGGGCTCAGCTGGGTGTCCACCAGGAGCCCCCTGACCTGTCCTGCAGACCTCCTTCCCAGCAGGTTGGTCCCTGGCCGGCCCCAGGGCTAAGGTTTGCCCCTCCCAGGGGTGGGACTGGGCCTTCCCCTTGCACAGCTCCGTCAGGTCCCTCTCAGCCCCTTTCTCCAGCCTGTTGAGATCCCTTAGGACAGCACTGGGCCCTTTGGACAGACCATCCCAGCAATGCTCCTGTGCCACTTCCCAGTTTTAAAGGGCTGCCACTCATTTGCCCATCTTTACCTCCATGATTGATGAGTACTACTTCCATAAATTCCAGTAATTTATATATACTATAGATAGTAATTAGAAAAACATATATGTACATATAGCAATCATACTGGGTCCAGCTACATACAGCTCTTAATGGGACAGCATTCCAATAGCTGATACAGATCTAGGGCTCTTTAGATGGAAAGATTAGAGCTTGGATGCTGATGTGGATATTAAGGAGCTTGTTTATACTGCACAGAGTTCCAGTAACACAGTATTAGCTTTTGCTGAAAAAAATTATTTATAAACTTCTGAAACTAATTAAATTAATAAAATTCTAATCTCATAATAATCCATCTTGATGAATCATGAAATTTGAGTATGCTTTTGTGCAGGGCAGCTAAGGGCAAGGCTTTAATTCTTCCATGTGAAAGGAAGGCACTGGAGACTCATGAGCAGAGAGAGAAGCCTGATATGGAGTGATAAGGTGTTACCTCAGGTTTGTGTGCTGATGTGAAATTTAAATGAATTTTTGTTTCCAGGGTGCCTGTCTGCATGTTTATTTTGTTTCTGACTCACACAAGTGATTTCCATACAGGAGACTAAGGATCTGCAAAGACTCTGGATGAAGGCCATATCCTTGGATAATCATGGAGCACTGGATGTGTAGAAGGCAGCTGGAAGCCACAAAGAGGCAGAATAAGAATCCAGCAGGTGCACTCCTTAAATGTACCCATCGGATACATCCCATGCTCCTTTCCTAAAATAACAGAAGCACCTTCTGCTCCCAGCAATGTTTGCTATTTCATGAACACCTCTCCCTGCAGCTCACAAAGGCTTTTGAATCTGTGGCAGTCACCAGACTATGGTGTAAGACAAAACCTGTTTGGTGCATTGACCCCGCCCCACCTTTGCTTCAAACCTGTACCGTGTTCCTTCCTGTTGTTTTACTTGTATTTTCCTGCTTTCTCCTGAACATGGAGAGACTTGAGAAATGTGATTTCTAATCCAGACCTTGAGTCCTTGTGCCACTGAAGCAGAATGCAGAACTGCATGTATTTCACCTGTACATCTGAGCAACTTAAAGCACATCTCAGAGAGGCTGCTCTACTGCTTTATATGCATCAGAGTATACTCATGCCTCATGTAAAAACATTAATGACAATGTGTCTGAAAGTCGATGTGCAAGAATAAACTGACACCTTACATCAATTCATTTATGGTACTTTAATACCAAGTTAATGCATTTCTCAATTAAGAATTTATAAACTGGTAATTCATAGAAAAAAAAAATAAATCACAGCTTCACAAAAAGCTAACTTTAACAGTTTGTCCCCTCCCCGCCAACAAGCAGTTTACAATATATTTCAACTATGTTGGTAGAAAGTTAACAGTGATGTGAAACTCTTAAAAAACATTTGCAACAGCAATTGAAAATAAAATAATGATTTTTACTCAGTGAAAAATTAATAGGAATTGTGTTTCCCAGTAAAAGGTAAGTCAGAAAAGCAGCAAAAAATCCCTCTCCTACTTGTTAGGTACGAGCTTTCCCCGTGCCACATTTATCATGGGCAAAGGCAACACTTCAGCATTATTCATTCCCAGGTTCAGCACTTCAGTGGTTTTGGCAAGACTCAAAAGTCATACTCAGAAGTCCAGAGTTTGAGGTGTGTGCTGCCTCTGCTCCCTGTGCTCCACTCCTCTTCCTCGGGGTACAGTGGGATCAGAAACAGCTCAGAGTAAAGGTAAGGAATACGAAAATTTTTCTATGGGATCATATTCTTTTTTCACTCTTCACTTCTCCAATGCAAACTGGAAACACCAGAAATTTTGGCTGTCACACTTCACATGTGAGTATTTACAGGAGAGACAGGATTTGAATGATGCTGTTATATTTTCAACTGTGTAGAAAATCCCTTCTCTCTGCTGAAGTTTTACATGCAACCACAGGACGAAAAATGTTCCTTCTCTAACTTCTAAGTTAAAAGTCACATTTTCAAAAGTCATTGCACTTGACAATAAAAAGGCAATTAATATGCATTTGATATTAAATATATTGTACAGACCTGAACTTCTGTGCAATTCATTGCTTCAGACATATATAACATCCTTTTAATAACTAAGCCTCTAATTGTAGTTTAACAAAGAAAACCTTTGTTAAAGACAAAAATCATTAAGAACAAACGCACACAAAAAACCACTCCCTTTAACTCCTAGTGCATTTAAACACATCTTTGAAATTCTCCACGTTGCTCCCACATTTAACCTTGCTGCCATTCCATACTGATCTAATGACACTATACCAGAACACCTTTTCCTTGACCTAACCAATAAGGCTGGCATTTGGGATGCTGTGGTACAAACAAGAAAGCTGAAGATAAGATTATTACCTCACTCCTTTCATGTGGAAAACAAAAGGCTTCAAAGTGGATGTGACTCAGTGGTCACCATTGTAAATTCCAGTGGCCCATTTCAGGTGCCAGGTACTTACTCTGCCGAGCCAGGGTTTTGGATTGTCCCAGCACATTTTGCAACAACTTGCAGTTAAAACTATGGACATGGAAACTGAAAGGGAGATTTTGGTCCCTGAGATACACTAAATGAAATCAAGAACTAAAGCACTGATATTTAGTTTGGAGTGGACCCTCTTTAATGAAAAGTAAGTTAGCTTCAACTTTCTGAAGTTTACCAAATAGTCACTTTTGCAGGATGACAGGATAGATGCAGTATTGGTCAAGAAGAGTGCACTGTACAGAGGAGTTTGAAGAGTTCTCAGTTGCTGAGGACCAGCAGCTGTCCTGTCAATAGTGTGCCACATCAAACTTGTCTTTCCAAGCTAGCACAACACCACAGGATGAAGCATGGCCCTAACCAAACCCTTATTTTCTCTCATCTCTTTAAAGGTACAACTATAGGACTTGGTGTCATAAATACTTATCATGGGCCAAGTGACTACATGTGCCAGAGCCAAACCCAACCTTTTAACCTTGCAACTGAACATTTCAGCAATATTCTGTGGACCATAGCAGCCAACTCCTCATTGCCAAACCAGTGGCAATGTGTGCTACTGGTAATCCATCTTGGGCTAGTGTTTAACAGGTTTGTACCATGGAAGGTGTTTCAGACCAGTGGCAAATACAGTAAAACATCTTTGGCAACCATTGTCATATGGAAAGTAATTCACAGCAGCTGGAAGAATTGTAAGATGTTTGCAAAGTTCCATAGTGCATCATTAACTTTCTGAAGTGTGTTGCATGAAGTACCAAACTCCTGAAAAGGACAGCTAAACATCTGCATCATTACCTCAGAGACTGCAGGGTTTTTTCATACCACTCTCTCAGACAAGGCTAGGGCTTGTGAAATTTCAGAGGATGATGTGAGATAGTCCACACAAAGGCTTCCAGTGCATTTGGAGTTGATTTGGGTAAGGGAACAGAGTAATGAAGGGCTGAAGACTGAATTTTCAGTGCACCACCGGGAAGTTACGCAGGGACTGGTGACAGATGGATTCATGAATAGATTGAACCACGAAAGTAGCATAATCATGTTGGTGGTGGAATCTCTTCAGACAACAAAACAAATGAAAACAAAAAAATCAGCTGCATCCAGTGAGTCCATTAAGTAGTCTCATTTACCTTAAATAAAAAATGTGTGGATTAGGAACACAGAACTTATTCTAAAACATTAGTAACACTCTATAGCTGCTATATAACAGCTGAAACTATAAGAGGAATTCACTAAAACCAACTTGTTTTCAACTACTGCAATTATAAATTAGACATGTCTTGTGACACCAGATAAGCCAGCTCTTAAGTGTAGGATGTGCACATGGTAGGAGAGCAGAGACCACACTATTAAGATGGGTAAATTTTTAACAAGTAGAAGAATTGAAGAAAGGTAATCTAAGCTTATTTTCTTCTGAATATGAGCTCAGCTTTCAGAAATTTGGGAAATATTATTACAACTATCTTGCAGAACTGCACAGTGATCCCTATATATAAATTAGCATGCAATTTGGCAGTAACAATCACAACACAAGAAACTAAAAAGGAAAAACAGAATCTTTAAAAAAACTCCAAAGGGTATTTAAACAGGGAGAGTATAGTCTTGCTATCAGCACTTATGTCTCATTCTGTGGGAATTAAGTCAAAAGAACTTTATACCCAAGATGTCATGTATATATATAGCATATATAGCAAATCCCCACTATACCTCACTTGAGGCCAATTTAACCCCACAAAGGCATTTATTTAAATTTGAATCTAATAAAATATAGGATCATTTTCAGTTAACTCCTACCCACTCCTTGAAAAAAAAAAAAAGAGAAAAAAAAAAAAAGGAATACAAAGGNACAAAGGCATTTATTTAAATTTGAATCTAATAAAATATAGGATCATTTTCAGTTAACTCCTACCCACTCCTTGAAAAAAAAAAAAAGAGAAAAAAAAAAAAAGGAATAGCTATGGAATATATTGAAATCTCTCTGATGTCCACTTCCAAAACAAATGTGAAAAACTAAAAAAAAATAAAAATCTTAGCATAAGGACTCCAATTGTTATACACAGCTTGCTTTGATAGTGAAATAATACCATCCATTTTCCTCCAGAAGAGAAGAATGAAGATCATAAAATAAGGTACAAGTAATTGAGCTGATTTTGATGAAATTATGAAATTATAGAATTAAATAGAGTATTGTTCAGTCATCAGGTGCCACGTGAAAGGCAGCTGAGCAGTTCTGTAAATGGGGTTTTGCTGTGCTAGTGTTCTCTGTTCTGGCACAGCAGATTTTTCCTTCACATTTCAGTAGCTGTAAAATCATGGCCCTGCCCTGGAGAGACGTGTTCAACATCAGCACTGTTGCTAAGCGAGACTCACTGCTGTTTCAGCACATGAAGGATGAATTCAATCCTTCCTAAATTCAATCCTCAAACCTACTACTGTGATGATTGCACTGGAGTTACAGTGTTTCACTAAAATATAAAATGTAACAAAGTAATTAAGTTTCTGTGTGGAATTAGAAGGAAAGCCTGGTCAGCAAGTTCTGTCTTTTTAAAACAAAAGGTATTTACCAGAGCAAGTGTCTAAGGGGGAAGCAGCCCTGCTCCCATTGACAGTGCAAATTCTACATCTCATTTTCTATACTAATGCACAGCTGGGCAAAACTACAACCTGTACATAACATCACTGTTGCTGATCCTTTTGAGACCTTATCATTTTTAAAACAAAGAGCAGGAAATTTCTTATAACTTCTCCTCTCCCTGAGCTTATCATGTAAATAATAATGCAGTGCATTCATATATAAAGTAATTATGTTGGTATGTATAACACATAGTATACATATATACACATAGTAACAGTAACTATATTGATAGCTACTGTTTCCTGAAAACAAAGTCAAAAATGGCTTCCTAAGGCCACAGTGAATTGAGATGAATGTTTCCCACTTGTGGGTCAGAAAGACACTGATGAGCTTAAAGAAGAGAGAAAAGGAAATCTTTTCTTATGAGTTCCAGCAGTGCAAGTTTAATATGCAAGTTACTGATTAGTTGTTTTTAAAAAGCAATCACAGAATTTAAGTTGCTTATCTGCTCATTTATCATTGATTTTCCATATTATTTTATATATTCTCTATGTAGTAAAATATCTGACCTGGAATTTATATTCATATTACTTTGTTCAGCTTGTTAAAAATTTACCCACTTATTCCCAGCTGTTTTTACTTTATTCTTCATAATATAGATCTTTCTCACTCACAGATACCATTCCAGAGTTAGTAAATCACTGTCAATCCATTTGTTCAGCTTGATTTTTGCCTAGCACTTGTTTAGTTTGATTTTAGTTCTCCTACAAGCTGCAACCATCTCTTCCATGCAAGGAAAATGACAATTGAATAGTTAATTCAGGCTGAATGAGTAGAAACAAAATACAAACACATCATCACAGGAGCATGCTAGAGTCCTCAATTGTCTGTTTAATTAACACCCCCTGCCTACCCCTCCAAAACAAAAAAGAAAACTAAACAAGCCCCAAACAGCTTACAAAGCAGCAACAATGCCTACACTGTAAAATACTTTCTTTGGAATGAAATTCTGCAACAACAAGGAATAAATGACATCATCAAATAAGCTTCTTTTTCTTACCATAAGAATATAGTAATGAAATGTCTTACTTCTGACATAACTAACACTGTCCTCTATATTAAGAATTTTATTTTAAAATAAATTGTATATTAGCAGGTTGAAGATGCATCTTCATTGCATATGCACACAGTCCCTTCCCAGTTTTGCAGCTAAGCCTTTTAGGGTTTCTTCTGTTTAGACTAAATTTATTCACTTATCCATCTAGAGCAAACTACAAGAAGAATGTTTTACAGCTTTAGTAGATGAAGATTTCTAACAATACAATAGTTTCAAGGGGTCCAGAAAAATGAAATGGGTGCATGAAGCCTTTCAGGGATAGAAGAAAAAGTTCCCAATGGAAACAAGCTCCTCAAAATAATTAAAAACAGTGCAAGAAGAAATACAGGATAAAGGATGGAACCTTATTCTAACTGCAATGCACATTGTAAAGTAGGCAATGCATAACTCTGCTAGGCTGCTCCAACCTGTATCCCTTTTATAAACTGTGTGCAATCTGCACAGAGAGACAAAGGGAGGGGAGAGTCTGAGGTTTCATGTGCATCCAACAACTACAAATTAAATGGCACATGAGGATGGATTTGAGATGGCATTCCCTTGCCTCCCTTAGGTACATTATGCCTGATTCACACCCTTGAATGTTTGTGTGCATGAACAACAAAAAGCATCAGTCATATTTACTAGAAACAAACAGATGGAATACAAAAAAACCCCAAACTTAAAATAGTGTAGATAGTTTTTAAGTGATCTAGTTCAAATAATAACTAACCTGAGATGTACTTTGCTCCGATTAACATTACCAGGCTACTCATAATAAAAATACCCAAAGGCAGACTAGAGAAGATACTAGTGTCACCTGATGGCATCCAGGGGATGGAGTTTCCAGTCAAGCAAATCAAAAGAAAAATATATATATATAAATTGCAATATATGTGTTAAATATATATGAAAAGCAAAAAATAACAAATGTAGTGACATTTGCAGAAGAACTAAAAAAATGTTATGCATAAACCCCGTATTAATTCAAAACAGGTTCTCTCTGTAAGAGTTTATGTCCAAATTCCACTGTCAGCACTATCTAAGTTGAGCCCATAATATTCTGCAATGCTAACCTAACCCTAAAGTATCAAAGAACTAAAGAAAATAACATTTTCCCCACAGGTGTTAGACCAGAAAATCACTAAAGTTTTGATAAACATATCTCTTCACATAAACTGAAGAAAATCCAGATTTATTTAATGTGAGGCAGAATTTTTTATCCTTCAAAATGAAATAAAGATCTATAAGTAAGATAAGCATCAGGTTAGATATAAGGGTAGTAAATCATAAAGGTCAATACTGAAGGGAATTGTACTGCTAATGTTATCTGTTTTCCTTCCCAATAGCCTTGTCAGAATTGCTTGTAAATCACAGTGTTAAATAAAATATTTAAACCAACATATAGGATTGCAGAAGGAAAATTTTAGCTTTCAAGAACAAAGTGGCCACATGCAGCTTGACAGTGCCAACTGCGAATTTTGGATTGTGGAGGGAGTTTACACTTTGAGGATTCTTTACTTAACACTTTTCATTCTAATAGTTTTTCCAATAAAAGGGAAATTAAATGAAGATAAAGCCCATAAATGACGTGTTATAGGATTACTCAGGACTAAAACCTTATCCCAAAATAGTACTAAAATAAAAATTCAAATTATAGATCAGAGAAGACTGCAGGTTTAATTTAATTCAAACGTGACAGATGAGAAAGCCCTCTACTTCAGAAGAAAGATCTTGTTCAGTCCCTCAAAAGTGTCTTCTTATTTTCTGTATGTGAACAACAGGCCTGTGTAATTCTTGACTAGATGATAACTTCTTGCTCTTACCCCCTATGGGTCAAATAGATTTTGATGTGGATATCAATCCCTCCTTCCTACACAGCAAATAATGAAGGCAAGATACAGCAAGGATGGAACTTTTCTCCTTTGCAGCATGAGGTTATGGTATAAGAAAGTTTACAAAGTGCGTGAGCTCTTAGAATTGTGCTGTATCTTGCCTTGTAGGTGAGATTTTTTCTTTTGTAAACCAGTGCCATTCTGCAAAACCTGCAGCTATTCAGGAGAAAGACCAAGCTATCTATTTTCCTGCTTTGTTCCCACAGTGGATTTAAGTAATGATCTTTAAATCACTATAATAGTCCAGAGATTGTATGAACAGAAAAGGTCAACAAAAGCAAGATGAGCTACCTAGGCTAGCTGGTTAATTAATAATAGTTGACCTGCATTAATTTTTGGTTTACCATTTGAAGGAATGTCAGTTGTCTCCCATCCCATAGACTTCATCACAGCTTTCTTCCATCTGGCATAGCGATATTCACTTTCTGAAATTAAGAAATCAGCAAACAGAAAAGCCTCTCAATGCATAGGAACAGAACTACAAATATTTAAGAACCAGATAAGGCAATAAAAGTTTTTCACTCTTTTGTACAGTATCATTTGTTTGCACATAGAAAGTCATATAAAATCCATTTTTGAATACAAAAAACACTCCACCCCAAACCCCACAGTTATTCATAGTAAGAAGAACTGTAAGAAATTTTCTTCATGTTCACCAATAAGATTTACAAGCAGGACAAAATGAACCAATTGATATTTATGTAGAAACCCTTCAAATACTGTCTTGAAGTAGGGATTTTAGAAGTAATCATAATCAAAATGGTAAGACAAAATTATGTACCAAAAATAAGAAATAACTGAAAAGACAAAAAACCATTTCTCTTGCACAGGGATTAATTATGTCAAGTACATACTTTCCAACTCTACAAGCACTTAAGAACTGATGAGAAAGATAGCTAGCTAAAAGCAATAATTTATGTAGGCTTTTTAAAGCCAAAAGAAGAGTATCCAAAACCAGTCCTGTCAACATCTGTGATAAAAATAAGTTTGCAACTCAGATAACAATGAAAAGGTTTTACCCTCTGGGTTGATCTGCGGTTCAAATCGTTCACATGTCACTGCTGTCAAATCTCCAGGATTCAGACTCCAAACTCCAACTCCTTCTGCAGCTCCTGCTGCCATAGCAGCTCCTAAAGCTGTTGTTTCAGGCATTGATGGCTTTACTGAAGCAAACCACAGAGAAGACCATATTGATTGTTAATGGAAATTCCCTTGATGATATCAGAACTAAAGACTTATGTATCTACCAAAATGCAACAACAAAGCAAGCCACCCANAATAATAATAACAACAACAATAATAACAACAACAACAACAATAATAATAATAATAATAATAATAGTAATGGAGTCCTTCAGTTGATTATCCTTTCTCTAATTTGATAGATTAAAGAATTGAAGAATTAAAACATTTGAACTGGCAATCTGGAAGACACTTCAGTAAGAACTGAGGAATGTTGAAATGTTTTGGAAGAGCAGCCTCTTCAAATATTTTCAATTAGTTGTTGAAANGCATAGGAACAGAACTACAAATATTTAAGAACCAGATAAGGCAATAAAAGTTTTTCACTCTTTTGTACAGTATCATTTGTTTGCACATAGAAAGTCATATAAAATCCATTTTTGAATACAAAAAACACTCCACCCCAAACCCCACAGTTATTCATAGTAAGAAGAACTGTAAGAAATTTTCTTCATGTTCACCAATAAGATTTACAAGCAGGACAAAATGAACCAATTGATATTTATGTAGAAACCCTTCAAATACTGTCTTGAAGTAGGGATTTTAGAAGTAATCATAATCAAAATGGTAAGACAAAATTATGTACCAAAAATAAGAAATAACTGAAAAGACAAAAAACCATTTCTCTTGCACAGGGATTAATTATGTCAAGTACATACTTTCCAACTCTACAAGCACTTAAGAACTGATGAGAAAGATAGCTAGCTAAAAGCAATAATTTATGTAGGCTTTTTAAAGCCAAAAGAAGAGTATCCAAAACCAGTCCTGTCAACATCTGTGATAAAAATAAGTTTGCAACTCAGATAACAATGAAAAGGTTTTACCCTCTGGGTTGATCTGCGGTTCAAATCGTTCACATGTCACTGCTGTCAAATCTCCAGGATTCAGACTCCAAACTCCAACTCCTTCTGCAGCTCCTGCTGCCATAGCAGCTCCTAAAGCTGTTGTTTCAGGCATTGATGGCTTTACTGAAGCAAACCACAGAGAAGACCATATTGATTGTTAATGGAAATTCCCTTGATGATATCAGAACTAAAGACTTATGTATCTACCAAAATGCAACAACAAAGCAAGCCACCCAGTTTCCTCTCAACAGCCATTACAAACCAATGTTGTTTTCAGCATTAGAAAGAAAGCAGAAGCTATAAATTCATCTTACCTACTGGAATACAGAGGATGTCTGATTGGAGTTGCATGAGGATTTTGTTATTGGTCATTCCTCCATCTACTTGTAACTGACTTAGTGGAATTCCACAGTCCTTGTTCATGGCATCTAGAATCTTAAACAAGAGTAATACGTGTTACAATTTAATTGTATCAGTTGTAAAACACTGATACTTCAGCATTTGCTGAAGAAGGTTGAGGAGATTACTCCCCTCCCCTATATATTAAAAGGCAAAACAGACGTAATGAAAACAGAGTTTTGTTTCATATACAGCACATGCATTCCATTCATTACAGAAATCCTAGAGCAGATCTTTCTCCTCAGGTGCTCTAGAGGTAGCCTACGTGCTGCTTATGTGGCCTGAGAAGAATTTTAAGAAAAGCTGATGAGAACATTTATCAGAGCTAAGAANTCTTCAAATATTTTCAATTAGTTGTTGAAAACTGAAAATTTTATATAAAACAAGATAGACAGCAAAAATAAACTGTTAGCATAATTTTTTGTAAAATTATGTTTCCTTCTTTTGGGTACAGTCTCTAGCTGAAAAGTGCAAGGGATAATTAACTAAGATGGAGTATTTAATTCACCAATACCTCTCAATATACTTTTTAGAGGGTTTCCTGAAAACTTAAGACTTGCCTCAAACCTTAGTTACTGGTAACACCATGGCATTACCCCACAAGCACCATTAAATACAGAATAGTGTTTTTTGTAGTGTTTTGTTAAAGTAGTCAGTTAAATGTCTCATTTACATTTTGTAAGGCTAGTGCATAATTTTTGTTGACAAGTTAGGCATTAACAAGTACAGAATGATTTTCTCTCTGTAATTTTTCAGTGTATTTAAATAAAAAAAGAGATGTGCTTTTCTCAGCTTTAAATGACAAAGCAGCACACACCACAAAAAAGGACCAAAACCACAATGCATTCTGCCCTGTTCTGTAGCTCACAAAGTACCCAGTAATACAATCCTTACCAGGAAAAGTCAACATATTATTTAAAGTAAAATTTTAAAAATGTAGACCTGCAAGATAGTGAAAACTACACGGAGATGAACTATCCAGGAGATTCTCCTAATTTCCAGAAAGCAAGCCAGCAAGATCCCTTACTAGAAAAATCATTAAAGGAACCAAAGGAACTGCCCAGGATAAGGAAAGGTTAAAAATTACAAGGTAAGAAGAGTAAGGCCAGTTTTCATGGTGGCAGCATCTGTCTATGGGCCTGCACTGTTCAATGCACTAGAAATAAATTGAAAAACAGGATTTTTGCACAAGGTTTGCTGGCAGTACTATATTAATACTTATTTCCTTCACCTATATAATTTTACATTTGTCTAAGGTGATATTATCTGCCTTTTTTTACCATTCAGAACTCCAGCATCATTGGAGGCTCTGGGTTTGTTTACCACTATGTAAGAGCATTTTGGATCATCATTCACTCAGCAGAGACTGAAAAAATGGAAAGACTGCTAGAAGTCAGAAAGGGATGAAGGAACAAAACAAATCCTGGTCATGCTGTTGCTATCTCTATTGTATGGAGGTTGGATGAGGAGCAAGGATCCAAGTATGGAAATTTTGCCTAATGACAGCATTGTACAGCTCTTAGAACTGAAAAACTGCTTATTTTTCCAAAATGCCTTCTGGAAGAAAAAACGTAATGAGTGTCATCTGTCTGCATAAGGAAGAAGCTTTTTGGATAACAAGGTACTCAGAAGGAGTGAATGTCACAAACAGGCAAGAACTCCAATGAATGTGACACTTGAGGGTTTTCCTGAAGACTTCAATTTTCCCTGAATTAAAAGAACTTTGTTTTTGACAAGGCAGAACTAATAATGTATTTTTAGAAATCATACATGTATTTTACCTGTGCCACTAGGATTTAATCTGTTCATTTAAGAGTGTCCAGTGCCTGATCAGTCACTCCTGTCACTGTGATAAGGTCAGAGTGACTGAAGTATGGGGAAGTGTTAGACCTGTTCAAACAGTGAACTTCACCCTCACTCAATCTGACAGCTTTATTCCCCTCTCTCCTACTCCCAGCCACATGCCCTGCCTTGCATTCTGACATTTGCTGCACGCCTCTGTGAGGCAGCTGAGGTCATTAATCCAGCAGAAAAATAGCCCAGCAAAGAAAGGGATAATTTTCTGCTGGAAAGTTCACTGAGCTGTCACATGAGAGGGAATGGATGGGAGGATGGACAAGGAAAGAGGAGCAGACAACAAATCAGTTGTTGCCTGTAACTTTACCCTGACTTCTAGTACAAGAATTAGAAAATTAGAATGCTACTTCCAATTTCCTTCACAACCTTCTGAGGGCTCAGAGGCTGTCAGCACAGCTTCAAAAACAGAAGCCTGGGTGAAATTTCTGTCAGTCTTTCTCCATGAGTACTTTATTCTATGTCACTACAGAAACAGCACACTGCTTTCCACATCTTACACAATTTGAGCAGGGTCTTATTTTAAAAATCAGTATGTTTAAATAACAGCAGTTTAATTAATGTATCAAATTAAGGCTTGACTGTTATCCTGCAAGGTCTAGCAATTTCATTTCCTCCTGTATTTGCACAGAACCCAGGGATTGCAAACACAGGGAGGAGTAGATGGTGATACAAAGATTCAATGCTCATACTGATATCAATCCCTTTGATTTGGCTGCAGGATTCATTTCCTCTGTGAGAATTTTGGTTGGCTGTTAGTGAATGCCAGCTGAGGCAGTGAAGGATGGAACAGGCAGGAATTGAATCCAGATTTCCCTTGGTATGTTTGCTGCTGTCTTGCTTTAACTCCTTTTTGTTCTTGTGTCCCAAAATTAAGCGTAGTCTCCCACACTAATGAAACTTTGTAGTTATGTCACTGGCCCTGCCATTTTAAAGATTCTATGTTCTGCCCCTTCAAAATATTCACAAAATGTGTTCACCTTATTTTATGTGCTGATAAAAGCATTACCACTCAAAAAAAAATACCACTCAGTTTTAGCTAAGTTCACAGGAGCAATTTTTCAACATTAGCAACAAGTAAAGACAAGAATAGCATCCAAGTACAATATAAAGCATATGATTAATCTTCATTAAATCTTTTAAATCTCCTCTTTTCTTGAAGAGCTACAGTTCCTGTTATCACACTGATTTACAAGGAGTTTAGGACCCAGTTTGCCTTTACCTCTCGTGTTTGAAAGCAGACTGCTTCTAGTGCAGCAAAGGCGATGTGGTTTTTATTTGTAAACTGAGTAAGGCCACAGATGATACTGTTGAAGAGAGAAAAACCCAATTAGGACACTCTTCTTTATCAGACATAAACCAAAGCTTCACACCTAGGTCTTCTAATTCAAACCTCATTCAGTTCCATTGTATGAAGACTCCTTTTTACTATTAAAAGGCTTGTTTTTCTTTAATCTAAACTCCCTCATTTTCCTGACAAGGTGCTTTTAGGGTCCAGTGAATACAGTTGCCATAAATTATTTTTTTTACAACCTGCATGCAGATGGATGTATATTCATCCATACACACACACAAACTCCCACTAAATTCTAATCTGTCTTTAAGAAAAAAAAAGTATGATTGAGGTTGATTTCTCTTTAAAAAATAATACAAATTATCACTAAAATCTTAATAAATTCTCTTATGCTTTCAGTTTCTAAGGAAAAGCCCATATGCATCAGTGCTGTGTTCTAAATGTTTGAAATTGTTTTCAGATCTAGTCTGATCATTAGCTGCTTCAGAACCTTCAAAGAGATTTTTGGGTGGGAATTATGCTACATCTAACCATGAATTAGCTGAATTCTGCCAATGTAGTCTGAACTGCAGAGCAAATAACCATCCTTTAGTCTATTTCAACATCTGAGGAACAGCACAGTACTACACAGAAATATTGCTGGATACATGCAAGTTCAAAGATATTAAAGGACATTTTTTGTTGTTACCATTCCAGTGATCAGTTTTTAACCATTAAAACGTTATATGTGATATGAAAAACTGTAAAAACATCTAACTCATATATTTTTCTTTTTCCTTACATACAAGAATCATCTGAATTCTAAAGATGCAACTACTTGAAACCTTGGGAACAAGATATCCTTTAAGACTTCTTTTCCCACTCTAGAAAAGTTATTTTTTATTTAAATTTGCTATGCTTCTGTGACTGCCATGGCATGTTGTGATTCCAACAATAGGCAAGCTCACAACAGCAGAAAAAACAAATGAATACCTATTGTTTGAACTATTACCAGGTGGTTGAGTCTGAACTACGAGGAAAGGGATTGGAAAAAAGGAGTAAAAAAAAATTTTCAATAGACTGGAAAGAAAGCTGTATATAAGGGGAAGGAGGCAAAGTGGGAAAGAATTACATAGCCTGAAACTGAACTCAAAAACACTAATCAGCACTGAATTCTTCCTTTACTACTTTTCTTCCCTGACAGGTCACAGGAATGCAGACCTCTTCTTTTACTTTAGTGAGATGAAAGTCTTTTCCAAACTAGAAATTGCTTTCCCTGCCCTGCTCCCCACCCCTTTTTTTTTTTTTTTTCTTTTTTG
>VZRX01005661.1:45628-67072 GCA_013398075.1 Notiomystis cincta | reverse complement strand
TTTTTTTTTTTTTTCTCTTTTGAGGAGGGGGACAAGGAGGGGAGAGGAAGATAGGTAGCTGGGCCAGTTAATCCTTACTTTCCTCCTCTAACAGTTGCTCTTTTGAACAGGTCAAATACAAAACAGAACAGTAGATCATGAAGATACACAGAGAATGATGTATCCAGACACATCAAGGCAACAAGAAGGACAATTTCACATACCTGGAAGGAATGGTATTTTTAAAATGATTAAATACCCCTGCAAATGCAGTGTTCAGTCAGATCCTTACCCCCTTGCACTGGGTTCCCAGTATGGTGCATACAGTCCTGAAAATGCTGGCACAAAGTAGCAGCCATAAGAAGTTCCCACATCTGCAGCCAGTTTTTCTAATGCACACACAAAAGACTTAGCTTTTCACAACTGTACCAACATTAAATACAGAACTTAAAAGTGTTATTATTTAAATAAGAAAAATATCCAGGATATCTTAGGTGGCTACAAACATAATACAGCCATGTATACAACTAGAAAATACAACTAATGCTGGCACTCTGCTCCTCGTTAACCAGTTTTCCTTTTGCAATAATATGAACAGAAGATGGAGCATAGGGAGTTGTGGAAAATATAAAATGCAAAATGAAAAATCAAAACTGAAACCCCAAACTGTGTACTCAATATTCTGACCTAGATTCTGTGAGGTTTTCAAAGGTTATCTATCCTGTGGGTAAAGAATGCAACCTTCAAAGCAGTCCAAAAGGTCACACTTGACTTACATTTAAGTCAAGGCAAGCAAGAGAAACTGGATCAAGACCAAAGGGAGTTAAGAACTAAATTCCCATTAATTTCAAAAGGATTTAGAGCTCCAGATTGTCAGCTTATGTATATAATCACATGGCCAGCTACAAGGAAATCTGAAGTTTCCTGATATGAGAATAATAACTGTGGATATATGAACTTCTCAATAGTGAAATATTTGTAATTTAAAAATTATACTAAGACATTTAGAATTACAAAAGAGATCATGCTAATGAACAGCTCTTTCCCATAACAAGAAAGAATGAGCATTTTCTTTCTGCTTTTGCAAATTTCTTTTGTTTGCATTGATCAGAGAAACACAGCAGTAGAGAAAAGAAGTAGAAAAACATCTTCAAAAAGCCTTTCTAAAACGATACTTTCATATAGACTCCACTTAAAAAAAGGAGTGAGGGCAGAAGGAAGGACAAGTTCAGTGAAACAGGAAGAGATGATGAATCCCTATGTGACTTTAACAACACTGACAAGGTTAAAGGTCTTGAAACTCAAACCTTCCAAAGGTCTTGTCAAACTTGTGAAGAGGTACTGTGGTGTCTCAACAACTGCCTAATTTATGTGACAGCAGTTTATATTCTTCTGTATGATCTCCAAAGCTTTCTTTCAGAAAAACAGACTGATGCTCTTACTGCTCTTAGCAGTTTTACAAAAAATTTTAATTCTAAATTTTCCCATCTTTGAATAAGATATCAATTTATTAAAAATATGTAATGAATGTCTTTTTAATCCTAAATCTCATTAAATCAGTTGCTTTCAAACTTTTGCCCTTGCATGCTTCTGACATTTTTTGTTTTCCAAATTTTTGTTCCTCGTTTTTGTTGTAAACCAGTTTGTTTCAGTTCATTGGAATCAGAAATCATCAGCTACATGAATGCTAAAGGATTACTGCATTCTAAGCCAAAACAGATTAACCTCCTCCACATCTCCTTAAAGAAGCAATTTTGCAAACTGAGATCCTTAACTCAATGGATAGGAAGCCTCCTATATAAATATTTGCACTTGCAGGGCCTCAGGTTCCCATGCTTATGACAATAATATGTAAGTTTAGGATCAAATATATGCTGGTTTCTGTAATACAGACTTAAATACTCTTGGTAACACTGTATAAAACCAGGAGATACTCTGTAAGTGTAGTATCTTCCTGAATATCTGCTTACCAGGGAAACTACTAAAAAGCACAGATTGCAACAGAGAAAAGCATTTCCAAGAGTTGATAGGCTCTACAAAATAAATGTATCAATAACAATGAGCTTATGGATGCAAAGTAAATTTTTGTCCTGTTTAAACAAAATATATGCTTTTCTTCACTTAAATATTTTGAGCTTTCATTCACCAATACAGACATTGTGACATTGGAAAACTTAAAAAACTGAACGACTCCATACTCACCAACTTCCTGTGAACTCTTAGCAATACCCAGATTGTCCCTCAGCCAACGAACAACAGCCCCAGCTATTGCAACGGATCCCTGAGGGAAACAAAGTCAGCCATTAGGATACAACAACTGTAGCTTTGTGCTGCTTTTTAAAAGTCTGGAGAGGAGAGGTCGCCCTGGCCTCCACCTGCAGGCTTAGAGTCACGGCTTGAAGCACTCCCAAGTACGCTCACAACCAAAAGCACAAAGTTTCTTGGCATCTGGAGATTGCCACATAAAAAGGGCAACCTGTTACACAGACTCCAGGTAGAAAAGGTGCATATTGGATGCTTTTTTCTACAAGGGGAAGTTACAATGACTTTTCCTAAGCAGTCTTCTTGTCTTTCTAATTTATGTCTTCTTAATATACAATTATGAGGTCCAGTAGCCTCAGATTTCTTTTCCTGACACTTTAATATTTTTATGTTTTGACTTAAAAAAACAAGGCTGTGTCTAGTCTAAATACAAACATCCAGAAAGATAGAAAATGTGTGCACTTGTGCATTTGCCAGCAAAATTGCTCTGTTGCCTCAGCAAATGGCCCTGAATTGGCTTTGTCACATCACAGATGGATGGCATGGCTCCCATCTAACCCCAAAGCCAAGCCCAGCAGCCTAAGCTTCAGGTAAAACAGGAGCAGCATTATCTTTCATTCAAAGCCACTGCTAGAAGAGGCAGGGGTGCTTTCTAAGCAGCTGGCTATTACAGTGATAGGATTCCAGTCTGATTAAAGGAAAAAGCTGAAGCCACAGTTTTTGCCTCCCTGCACAATGTCTCAAACAGCAGATTGTAGATGATTCTACCATGGATAGAGGACAAAGCACACTCAACAGCTTCTGTTGAAACCATGCTTTCAGACAATATCTTTAAAGACTTGGAGGTGAAGGAGAAGCAAAGTGCAGATGTTTCAGCATGCAGGAATAAAAACCGCTCTCAAGACAGTTTCAGTCCTTGCTTTAAGAACATGGATTAAAAAGAAAACAAACCTCTCATACACTCACACAAAATAAAAATCCCAGAGTTTGCCAGGTCATGGCAAATGCAAGATTCACTTTCCTCAGGGAAGGAAAAGGAAATCAATGCAGCCACCCACATCCCAGTAAAGTACCATAAGCCACAAAGTAGTCTCACAGTGAAGAAAATCCTGTGTTGTCTTTGTTTTGCACGGAAAACACAGTCTGTCTACAAAAGCTCAATATCAGCATTCAGTGTATTAGTTTTGAGAATAATTATTATATCACAATACTTAGCACAGTAAGCAGCACAGATGGCAGAATAATCATTTTGCTGTTCCCCACAAAGCTTTGATGCCAAATAGGTGCTCAGCTGATCTGTGCAGAGCTTTAGAACAATGAACCTCAAAGTTTAGGCATAAATACAAATTTCTATAGAATTTCAATGCCCTCAGAGTTTTTGGAGAACTGAGAAACAAAATTCTGTAAGTAGGCACCTGAATCAAAGAAGTAACAAATCTAAATTGTTAAAGGATTTTTTCCCAGAAATTTGATTCAGATTTTTAAGTTAGAAGTAAAATCCATTAGAACAAAATAAAAAATTTAGCTATGACTTTTATAATGAGGTATTAACTGAAACACTAGTACTTCCCCCCCTTTTTTAAAGCAAATTTAGTATTAAAAATTTATGTTTTTTTGTTTATAGTATTTATTAAAGATTTAAGAGACTGAGTAACAGAATAAATGTTTTAGCCATCTAGCTCTGAAAATATAAATGATGCAATGAAGAAGTATTTTTTTATTAGATTACATGATATAGATTGGAGACAAGGATAACCAAAACCACACAGAAGCCTTCAGGCACACAAGCATAACAGAGAGCTATTTTCATTTCCCCACAGCTGAAGATACCATAAAAATACCAGATAACAGTAGTAAACAAGAACATGTATCACTATAAAAAGGAAGAAACTACTGAACTTACCTCTAGTGCATAAAAAACAGGTTTGTCTCTCCCCATTTTGTAAGCTATTGTGGTTATAAGACCATGCTCAGAAAACACAGACTAAATGGGGAAAGGGGAAAGAAAAGGTAAATCATGAATAGAGGCAGAAAATACTTAAATAAAAACATTCAACTTATAATAGACATGGGACCAAACCTTCAAATGAAATATGCAAAGTTTAAACAAAGTAAATTATCAGTCACTCTAAATAAACACCTAAGATAGAACACTCAGATTGCTGGTGCTAATTCTTGTTTCCACAAGCTGCTGCAGATTTTTCCATCCTCCTTATAGAAAAGAACTGGGGGCCTTTAGGGGGAGATGTAAATGAGAAGGAGGGCACAGTTTTGCACTATTTATTCAACTTCAACTACAAAGCAATAATGAGAAAAAATGAAGGGAAGAAATAAAACAGCCATGACAAAGGAAAAAAGCACATAGTTAAATAATGTAATACTTAGTCCTGTCTGGGTGACAACAAGAAACATATACAAGGGAAGAGCAAGAAACTTGTTAAGAAAAGTTCTGTTTGGAAACTTAAGGAGGTAGGAAATGGAGTCTAATGGGAATTAGAATCTCGAAAAAATTACTAATTCTATTCTTTCAGATTTCAATATGTGCTTTTCCCTGTGTCTGGCAATATAGTTGCTGTTAACAAGAATGGCTAACATACAGTTGTATTTCAGAACTGAAACAGAGATGGGGAAAACCAAAAAGCAAACAAGTCAAAAATGCAACTGACCTTCTGACCTGTATTGCACAGCAAGAAACAACCAGTTCCGTACCTAGCATGAAAGCAAAGCAAAGTTAAACCCACGATGTTTAAAGAATAACCTGTTACTGCAATCCATGAGTCCCCTGTGAAGAACCAAGATACCACTTTTTGACCATTGAAGGTTTTGCTACCATTGATGATAAAATTATTCTCAAAAGGTTGGATTTTAATGCAGCCTGAAGCTGAAAAATCCAGTCACCTCTCTTTCTTTCTCTCTCTCTCTCTCTCTCTCTCTTTTTTGTCTAACACTTGATCAAGGAGCAGATACAATTGAAAATTAAGTGTAAATTCCTCTTTGGTGGAAGTGTTTACCTACTTCAACTTGAGCTGGTTATGAGACCGACTTTATAAAATAAATATTTCACAATATTAAAGGGGAAATTTTAAGAAACTATATTCCTGTCACAAAGAAGAGGGTTTTCTTTCAACATATCCCATTCAAAAATTTCTAAAAATGGCATGTTTCCCATTTGAAGACCAAATCACATATGTGTGTGCATACAAACACATACAAGAACATAGTTTAAGATAAGGAATATAAAATACTACAAACCACTCCACCTTACTCTAAGAAGTTATTTTAGAGAAAAATATTCCTTACCTTTTTAAACCCCTCAAAATTAATAGCTTAAACCCGTACTGAGATAGCCTTCAGTTATATTTGGAAAAAGAAATAGTAAAGCAATAACAGAATCGAGTTAAAACAAGATAAACTAATGTGGAACCATACCTGTGAAACTCATACTGTGTATGTCCCTACATGCTTAGTTAAGCATCTGGCTGTAAATGGAACAGTAAGTCATTTCAGCAGAGAGACTTTCCTCCAATGATTGTTTGATTATACCAGTTGCCTGATTTAACTGATCAGCTATTTTAAACAAAGCTAAGAGGCTGAGAAACAGGAAAAAGCAAATGTAAAATTCTCCACTCTGAGCTAGACATAGAAGCAAAACTAAGCACTGCAACTGAAATGGACCTTTCCCATGTAGCAAATCTGTGTCATTCAAGTCTATGCAATCCAACTTACAGGCCTGTATTTCTTTAACCTCACAATTTAAATGACACTGCAACTGTTTTAATCAGTGGAAGGATGTTAAAATGAAAACCCCCTTGTAACACAGAGATTTTCCTCACATAGAGGTTTTCCTCCCAGTGACTGTGTTCCAAAATATACCTCACAAGCCATGTAACTTTAATATCTTCATTACTTTACATAAAAGTCAAGACATGGTTTACGTTGTGGGTCAACACAGTCAAAAGGTAGATCTGTAATAACATGTTAATTACAAAAGCATTTGGCAATTGCTTGAAAAAGAACATAATACTAAATTCAAAGCAGAGCAGTGTGTTTATCTTACAACTTTCCTAATAACTTACGTGTTTTTTGCTTGTCCATCTTGAAAACACATTTGCCCAACAAGAGCAGCAGACTGGTCACCCAAGCACTGAAAGTGAGAGGTTTTTTCCTTTAGCAAATGTCCTCATATGAATTACATATCTGACTATAACTCTAATCTACTAGTAGCACATAGGTAATTGAAAGTGAGGAAAAACTTAGAGAGAAAAGCTATGCTTTTTATTACTCTTCCCTCTGTAAGAACTGTAAATGAAATGTGTTGTGCTACTTATGGTGAACAATGTAAAGAAATAAAAACTAAAATGTACTATCTTTATACATGATAATTGGAAAAAGCTGAGAATTTGCCCAGCATTTCTGGATTATGTATATACTACTTTTATATATATGAAGCAGAGCTTGCTTCCATTTTGTAATGTTACTTGTTTACTTAGACATCCCAAGTTTCCAACAGCACTATACATATGCATTAAAGCTCTCATTTGTATTTACACAGACAGACCTTAATAATAATGGATCAAGCCAATTAGTCTTCAAAAGTCTACTTCCTGTTTAACCTGAAGTAAAAAACCAAAAACTTAATTCATAGCAGTATTCACTCATCTTTAAAGCTTTTTCCTGTGAACCTATGTTCATACAGTTCCAGGTTGTCATGCCAGAATCTAAGCTGAAGTAGGACTTACCCCAGAAATTGGTACACCTGTCAAAGCTCCAGATTTCTGTTTTGCAAAAAGAGAAAGTAACATGCTGAGTTAGCTTTCCATGACTAGAATTGAAGGCAATGAAAAATAAGCTAAACTTCTAATGCTCAAAGGAAAACCAAGACGGGTCATGAAAGCAACATGGTTCAGTTCAGGTGTACACTTTGTTTCAGCTTAACACAGCTCATGTCTAAATGTCCACTAAGAAATGGAGAGCAGGAAATTTTACAAATATACTTTATATGACCTCAGAAGTTCCTACCATAAATTTCCTTGAAAAAATACTATATAGAAAATTCATTTCAGTGTAATCTGCGCAGTAAGTGCCAAGTGAAAAATGCAAAAGTGCAAAATGGTAAAGTGACTAGGAAAAAACCCATGACTATGGTGACATCCTAAGCAAAGGCAGATGCCTGATTTAAAGATACAGTGTTTTAGGTCTCATGTAGACTTTTTTCCAAACACTGCCAGAGTTTTTCAGTTACGTCCCTGTTACGGAATCATAAAATCATTTAACTTGGACAAGACCTCCAAGATCCTCATGTCCAACTGTTATCCCAGCACTGCCAAGTCCACCACTAGCCCATGTGCCTAAGTGCCACATCTGGACATCTTTTAAGTACCTCCAGGGATGGTGACTCTACCACTTCTCTGGGCAGGTTGTTCCAATGCTTGACAAACTGTGAAGGCTCCTGTTTTATCACTTGTTACCTGAGAGAAGAGACCAACCCCCACCTGGCTACAACCTCCTTTCAGGTAGTTGTAGAGAGTGATAAGGTCCTCTCTGAGCCTCTTTTTCTCCAGGCTAAACACCCCCAGCTCCCTCAGCTGCTCCTCACAGGACTTGTGCTCCAGACCCTTCCCCAGCTCTGCTGCCCTTCTCTGGACTCACTCCAGCCCCTCAATGTCTTTCTTGTCTTGAGAGGCCCAAAACTGAGCACAGGATTCCAAGTGTGGCCTCACCAGTGCCCAGTACAGGGGACAATCCCTGCCCTGGTCCTGCTGCCACTCTATTGCTGATCCAGGCCAGGTGCCATTGGCCTTCCTGGCCCCCTGGGCACACCTGGCTCATGTTCAGCTGCTGCTGACAGCACCCCCAGGTCCTTTTCCTCTGGGCACCTTTCCAGCCACTCTTCCCCCAGCCTGCAGCTCTGCCTGGGATTTTTGTGACCCCAGTGCAGGACCTGGCACTTGGCTTGGCTGAACCTCACAGAATTGGTCTCAGCCAATCACTCCAGCCTGTCCAGATCCCCCTGTAGAGCCTTCCTGCCCTCTAGCAGACCAATATTTCTCCCCAACTTAGTGTCATATGCAAACTTAGTAAGTCTATCCTGAAAATTTAATTTAATTATTTAACATTTTCCTGACAATTTCTACTTGTTTTTTAAATTGTTTCCTTGTGCAATTGTGAAAATGCATTTTCAGTAAAGCCATGCAAGTGTATTTCCAAACTGAATTTCTTTTTCTTTAATTCTCATTTTAATTAACTGGATTTAAGATAACTGTGTTTATAAATGCACTAAAAAACTCTACACAAATCTGATATTTAGCTATCAAAGAATTAATATTTTTACAGAATGGACAGTTGTTCTCATTTATAAAATGCTATAGCTAGCATTTATTAGCCAGTAGCTGTATTTTTTAGCTCACTATAAAAAGAAATATTTAACACTGGAAATTAAGAAAAACACATACACTATGATCACATTTTAGAAAAATTTTGGCATGAACTCTAATGGTATTATCTCAGATTTGGAAACACACAGCAAATTTATTGGTCTAGAAAGTGCACTTTTACTAATCCTTAAACCAGTGAAAATGCACAGCATCTGAGCAGAATGGGTAAGATACAGGTGTCAGCCTATTGGAAGCCTCTACTCACCCGGCTAGGACAGATTTTCTACAGCCAGCAAAAGGAAGAAAAAGAAAAAAAATGGAAAGAAAGAGGAAGAGAAACAGAAGTTCACATTTAAAGTGATGAGCAAGTCTGTTCTGGTGGTCAGGCAGAATCTTTTTCCATTTACCTTGCTCATTCAGCTTAATACAACTCACTTTCATCCAACCATCACATAAATAAAAGTCAGCAACAACTTCTAGTGGCATTTCCTTTAACACATTAGTAAAAACACATACATTTCAGAGAAGTTAGAGTTCTATTTAAAAAAATCCCTCTTGTTACTTGTCTTCATTACAAAAAATGCATGTATTCTTATTTAACAATAGCTCAAATTACCAGGAAATAGAATGCAAAATCACAACATTCAGTTTACCCAATGTTGCAGTTCATTAATTAGATGCCACTGTGTCAGAAGAGTTGGTGCTGCATTAAAATAACCAAATACTCAACTTCCTAAAATATTATACAACAGTAGATAACAGCATACTAATCATAAATCAAAACATACTGGTGTAGAAAAAGCCATTAGTCCTAATCTATGGAATCTGTCAAATCCAAATGGATACAGTTATATTTTTACAAGATGAGTTTCACACAAATACTTGAAAACATACCATCAGGCCATAAATCTCAGAGGAGCTTCGTACATTTGGAAGTATTTCCATAGGAATATCAAAAAACCTGAACACAACAAAAATAATTATATGGTCAGTGCTAAATCAGAAAGCATTTTGCATTTATTTTCTTAAACAAGTTTAAGCTGTAAAGAAAAGAAAAAAACAACTATAAAAGGAACTTTTGTTTCTAGGTTTTAATCTATGTGTTTAGCTATGTGTTTTTCCACTTGTTACAGTGGACACTGAATTTTGGAGTAAAACAGAATATACTTCAATTTTTGAGGACATATCCAACTCTTTTACATAGAAATTCATTCTTCCCACAATATCTTAATAATACACTTGTTAGTAAATTCAAATTTAAAAAAAGACACTATCATTCCAGCTACCTTACAAAGAAATAATTAAATCACAATATTCTGAGTTGGAAGGGGCCCACAAGGATCTCAAGTGAATGGGTCATACGGAGGTTGAACCCACAACCTGGGCAGTATTAGCATCATGCTCTAAGCAACTGAGCAAAATTGTTTCCATGAGCCAGGCCTCCAACTACAGAAGGATTCTGCTTCTTTTAGTTAATCCAGACTGCTGTAAATTGGACATCTGGAGAACAATAAATCTTAGTTATTATTGTCAGCAGTAAATAGAACAATACCTGCTGATCTTAGAGATAAGAGAAGAGATTCTTATCTTTAAATGAGTTAGAAACTATTTAAATAATAGTGTTTCTGAAAAACTGAGCTTACTTGCAGAGGTCAGGATCCCATTCCAAGGAATGAATGTTGAACAACATTGTTCTACTGGCATTGGTGACATCTGTACAGTGAATGCCTCCATTCTTTCCACCTGTCAAACTCTGAACAAAAAAACCCACAGCATTCATCAAGGAGAGATATAAGTTTACATCACAAAATTTTCAGCTTGGGACTGGGAACTCTGGTATTTCTGCAACAATTGAAGAGGAAGACTGAATCCACCTTTCTAAAGTCCAAGATTTTTCTGAAAGTATGAGCCAAATTTTACAGCAAACTATAGTGGTAAACTACACATAAGCATCTAGAAAAAAATATACTGGTACAGGGACAGCAAAAGTTCATCTTGCAAGGAACTTTTATGGAATTTCTATAGTGGCTTTTTTTTGACATCATTGTGTCATAAGTGGGCATCGTGTATCACATGCACAGAGATTTGCATGATATGGAAATTAATTGCAAAAAGAGTGATAATAAACTCACAAATACATACCCATATAAGCCATGAATCAACAGTCCCAAACATTGCTCTCCGATCCTCAACTGCTTTCCTAATCTCTTCCACATTATCCAAAAGCCACCGAAGTTTCACTGCACTAAAATAAGTGCTAAGTGGAAGACCAGTCTTAAACTGTAAAATTTAAAAAAAAAAAATTTAAACACCATGCAAGTATCTTTTCCATAAATACTGTAGTTATATATAAAAATGGTGATAGTAAGGGGAAAAAACCCCAAAGATACGAAACTCAGAGAAATTACATAAACTTGTTATTTAAGTAAGTCCTAAGCATACAACACACAAGTCTGAAAACATCAAAATCAAATGACCTGTGCAATAATGGACAAAGATCAAAGCTGATATGCAGTTCAAAGATCATCTACATGGAAAAAGTTGTTTGCAGAAGGCCTATCTTATCTAGGATATCTCCATAAAACTAGATAATAATGAGCAACAAAAATTAGCACTATGACACAGGAAAGATGAAATTTGTATTCTACTAGAACTTGAAAATCAACTAAGTTTATACACTTTTTGACATCCATTTCCTCTCTATAGGAAAACATATAGAAAATACATAATAATTATACAATCAGTAAAGGACAATATTAATCAAACAATTGTGACACCTTTTCACAAGCATTTGGTTTCCAAATTGTTAGATATATATGCTCATAAAAAAGAATGAATTTGCTCTTTATGAATGATCTTCCTAGTTCTCAGATTGGATGAAATTAATTTCAGTGTTAAGACATGAGAATGGATAACACATTTCATGCCAGTAAATTATTTCCCTGGGTTTTTTTTCTACTTGATTTTAATTTTTGTGGGTAATGTTTACTTAATATTGGCTAGACATCACAGGATTAGGTCTCTTACTCATTTAACTTCTCTAGTGAGAAATTAAAGGAGAGTTAAACATTTATTTTAAAGAAATTAAAAATTTTCTAGACTCAGATTGGTGTCTTATGCTCATTTTTAATTATCTGACAAGCTAAGAAGAGACAAGAAGCTACAGCCGACTTTGTGTTGGGGAATTTTCAACACATATATCCAAAATATATATTGCAGCAGCTACCATTTAAATGTTCTGGAATACCTCTTACCTTAGAAAAAGTTTTGTTTTTTCCTGGAATTCTTTTAAGAAGACGTTCAACTGTTGACTGGGTTCTCAGGTCAAGCCACACTAAAAACATGAATAAAATTAACTGATCAGGTGATTTAATACACAAAAAGTGACATGTTCAGCCTACTTCTCTGAAACCACAGCTCTTGAGAGTAAATTCCTATTTTTATCTTTTCATACAGTTGAAACAATATTGTATTGCCACTGCATTTTAAAGGCACTGTTGTAAAAATTAAAAATGGTTAGATAAATTAATTTTATTTAGAAGAACAAACAATTTGAGAAACAAAGAGGATTTTCCACAAATAGGATATATACTTTATCAGAATATAAGCAAGTGACTAATGCTACTTTGCAGCAGATGACTGTGACCAAACTAAGAGGTTAAAACAAATAGCAGGTTGATTATTTACTATTTTTTATGTAAACTTTCAAATAAAGGACTATGTTGGTGTTATCAAGGTACAGCTGGGTTTAAGATAAAGCTGTTAACTACATATCTATGACTATAAAAGAGTCCTGGTTTTACAGTCACACCACGCCAAACTATTTCTGGCACTTGACATGACCTAGAAAAACAATTCTAGACAATTACCATTTTTAAGCTGACAATATCTGAAAAGCTAAAATAAATTAAAAATAAAACTCTAAGTATTCATTAAGTATTCATTAAACCTAGTTAACATGATTTTCCTTTAAAGTTAAATCAACAGCATCCTGAAAATTTCAAAGGAAGTGACTGGGTGAAAGTCAGAGCACTTTCCCTCAGGAACATTGGGGGTTTTTTTTTGAAAACAAATAAAATGATTTATTAAGTAGTAATTTTTATGGGATAGGTTTTTTTAAATTGCACTGGTGTGTACACAAACACACATCTTACAACACAGATACCAAGAAATCCAAGAAATTACTAGGCTAGGCCACAACCAGATCTTCATAGGAAACTATGAAAGCATTTTTTCTACAACATGTTCATATTATGATATTACATATTTAGAAAGTATAATAGTTACCAATAGCATTATAAAGAGGTTCTCCAGTTGTCTTGTCCCAAACCACTGTTGTTTCTCTCTGATTGGTGACTCCAATGGCTTCAGGACAAAATAGAAAGTATCCTTTTCAGAAGGTTTGTTTTCCCCTTTTGGGGGGGTGGGGGAGGGAATGGAGAGGTGGAGAGGAGGGAGGAACAGGTAAGGAGAAGAGGAAAGTAAATGGGAAATAAAAAGCTTCCAACTTTTTCAAGGTATAATCTAGAAATACTATTTCTAAGAACCCATCTTTGCTGATTAACCTATATGCTCTAAACCTCTCCCTTTTTCGGCCACAAACTGAGACAGCAATAACACTGACAGGGAAAACAGCTTTCCTGAATTAAAGTCCTAAATTAAATTTCAGAATTTCTTCATCACTTGTCTCTGTGATTTTACAAGATTAGGTTAAGTCTACTTTGTAGATTCTGCATTGCTAATCTACACAAGGCATTTATTTTCTCATTATTCCTCCCCCAAAAACTGCTTTCAAATACAATTTAACATTTTGTTTGAGGCTGGCACATGCTGCCACCTTTCTATTTATTAACTTAAAAACTATGGTATCTGAATTACTCAATCCTGAGCATGTTAAAGCCCTCTACCCATAAGTACCTCTTATGTTAGAGATGTTTATGTTCAGTTGTTTCATTTTCTCACAGGTCTTTTCCACACATTCATAGACAGAGTTTAATATTTCCTTTGGATCTTGTTCCACCCATCTTTAACAAACAGTAAACACCAGTTAATCAAAAATTACATAAAAAAAGAAGAATTCTAGTCTGAAAAACAAGCTGGGTATTTTAATATGATTATAACTACAAAACATGTTTTACATATTTACAAACAAAGAATTTTGTTTTATTTTATTTTATACAGAAGGCATTGGCAGCAAATGGTAGGTTAGTTAGGAACAAACAAACAAACAAAACCTCAGAGAACAAACCAAGATATTTCTATGGACCAAGCTGAAGACTGTGATTCAAATGTAGAAATTACCAGCTTTATCACCTTAAATGAGATACTAAGTCTCATTTAAACTTTAGTTTTAAACTTCAAAGTTTGGCCGTTAAACATGTAAATCAGAGCAAAACCCTAAGTACTTTTAGTTTCCATGACTCAGGCACATTCCCGACACCCAGTGGGAACTATTTTATGCCATATTTTCTGTCCAGTCTTTTGAAGCAGATACTGTGCTACTAAGAATTATTAATCAGCTTCAGTTTTGATGATTCATAGATAAAAATACATAAGCTCTATCAAAAAGTATAGAAATGAAAAAATAAAAAACCCATACCCTTCTCTAGGGAATTCTTGCTTTATTTCTACTTGATGGTGACTCAAGAGCTCTGCTGTTTTTGCATTAAAAACCTGCAAGTAAATTACACAATGGAATTTTCTATGAACACAGAAGTTCAAACAACAATAATTAACATTTATTCCTTTGAACAAATCTGGTGCTGTGACAACAGATAGGGATTTTCTATCAACAACCCAATATCTATAAAACCAAGATTTAGATACATACATTTTAAAAATTAAGGTAGGCAAAGTTTATTTTGGCAAACCTTTCTGTCAGTCTGTCAATTTTAACTGCTTTTTTTTCCCTTGGGTTGGAAAAGAACCAGATTTTTCTTGTGGTGGTTATAGAAGTTAAACTCCTGATGCATTGCAGAATATCTCTCGGTAAAATACCCACTGTTGTTGATAATAACATTTCTTTAGCTTCCTGTGCCACTCTGTTGCCAGACCTATCTCTGTGTTTTCTTGGGTTAGCTCACATTTAGGAAGAGTGAAAATCTGTGACAAATCATAGAAGGGACCAAACTGAAGAACAAGAAAATATCTATTTTGTTTCAAAACACTCCAAGTAGAGAGCTCATGAACAATCTGACAAGAACAGAATGGCACTGCAGCAACACAACATGTTGAAAAGGAGAAGAATATGCAGAAAAGTAATTTAAATTTGGACATACTACAATAAAAACCAGCAGAGTAGAGAATCACGAGGACTGCATCAATGGGTGCTCTTAAGGAATCACAAGTTAGAGGTTCTGCCTTGCAGTAGAAGCCCATTGAAAATGCACAACAACCCTCATTGACCAGCAGTGGCCTGCTCCCAAAAGGAAACTCTGCTGAGGCCAAGCTGAGGGACACCCAGTGAAACATTCAACTGAAGTGTACAGTGAGTAAGCCAGAGTGCCTGGCTGGGCAGTGGGGGCATTCCTGTGGGAACGGCTCTTTCTCCCCAGCACCACGCAGAGTCTTTTGTGTGAAGAACCTTCTGGGACCTAGAAAGTAAAATCTAACAGCAGGTTCAGGTGAACTGCAGAACACAGCAGTAGGGCACCATCCTACCTTTTTATGGCAAGCAGAGCTGAGCCAGATTTAGAAACCACTCTCATGCTAAAGAAACAAAATTCAGTTATACCCATGCACCCTCTAGGATACAACTGAATCTTTTCTATACTTCCTTGTTAATGCTCTCTTCTCATTCCACAAATTCAAGGAATTTCTCTTAAAGCTTCTAATCCATAAACTCTTGGTATCATCTACACAGTACACTTTCCTCTGAAGCTATTAGAACAGTTCTGACAAAAAGGAGATGAAGTTCTGATTCTCCAGTTTCTGTACCTTTAGAGTGAAACTTTGAAGTTTAGAAATGTTCTACTTATTTACTAGAATTGCAGAATAATTCAGGCTGAAAGGGACCTTGAGAGATCTCCAGTACAACCTCCTGCTCCAAGCAGGATCAGCAATGAGATTAGATCAAGTTGCTCAAGAACTTTTCTAGGCAGGTCTTGAAAACCTCCAAGAATCAAAAGAGCATAAACTCTGGAAAAGACTGAAAGATCTACTGCCCAGAAAAGAAATCTTAAAAAGGTACATGATCATTCTTTTCTGCCATCTGTTGGAAAGATTACATAGAAAGAGCACCACTCAATGCTTTTACTATATTTACTTATATGGGTTTCATCTACCAGCTCAGGCTTGACATAAATGTGTCCTAATAAAAGGGAAAGCTCTGTCAGTGCCACACATTTGGAAGGAACCTGCATAATGGGATATGGGTCTTAAAATGCTACACAACATAGTTAATAGGAGAGGGTTTTTTGCATGTATACAGCAAGATTATTTTACTTGAAATTGCCTTTCTGACAAAAGCATATTTACATTTACTAGGCTTTTTGAATAAAGGCAGAAAGATAAAATACTTTTTATTTGACCTGTATGTATACATCTGACATACTAACAAAGTTCAACATCACGTGGTAATAATTCACCACTAATCATTCAGTATTTCTTAAAACAGAAGGAAATGCAAAGGATTCCTACTGGAAGCAGGAAGTACAGATTCAATTAGATAAAGTCATCAAGCGAATGTGGAGTATGTGACTTGCAGACACAGCAATAAGTTGTGACAGGAATACATTTTCAACAGAAGCAATAACATTATAAATGCACAGAGTTTTTCATGTCTGTAGAGAAGAACTAGGCAAACACACTTTGTTAATCCATCACAAACAAACCTGCAGGCTTCTGACATTCTCAACAAAAGCAGCAGACACTCCCTGTTATTCAGGGTGAGGATTTAAAGTTTCTCTGGGAGCAACCCCTGTTTGAGGCCAGGTTGGACGGGGCCCTGTGCATCCTGGTCTAGTGGAAGCTGTTCCTGCCCATGGGGGAGGTGGAACTGGGTAGTCTTTAAGGTCCCTTCTGACCCAAATCATTCTATGACTCTATGATTTTACACTGATAAATGGAATTCTGATATGTGAAAAGATGCCAAATATGAAGAGTCACTAAATTTAAATCTACAAAATGATAAATAATGGAGGGAATAAATAGAATAAATGGGACTTCAAAGCCTTCCTCTCCCATTCCCTCAAAAAAATCACTACTGTTGCCAAAACAATTCCCTATACAGTCTCTGTTTGAGAGGGGAGATAGAAAAATAAGTGATAGTAAGCACAAATAATTCAGATAAGGTCAATACATCCCTGTTGAAAAAGGTTTGAAGTGTATTTCTGTAGTTTTTCTCAGTTGTTGTGTGCGTGGGGGGAAAGCCAGAGTCAGTTCTGCCCTAATTTTATCAGCAGTAGTCATGAAGAATTGTCTAGGCTATTTGGACATGTACAGCTGTCTTGAACAGAGATGAAAGTGAAAGTCACCAGATATTCTCTAGTGAGAGATTAAAGAAAAGGAATAAATAACATCCTTGCTCTACTCCCAACACAGAATTAGAGCTTGAGCCTTGAGTCTCAGGACTGCAGAGAAGAAAGGCCTACATGCATGTGCTGTAGGTGAACAAGCAGAGGCACAGGGCCTGATCACTTAATTCCAGCCTTTTATAGGGTCTTTAATAGAATACAACACATCTCATGAAGGACTGCAGTTACATATTATTACATATTATTACATATTATCGTGTATTACATTCATGTTTCGTTATCTTAGAGGAAAAGAATTCCTATCAGTAAGTCAAAACAATTTCAAGGAATGAACAGAAATATGAGGTTCATGAAGTGCTGTAAGAAGCTCCACAGCTGAAAAGACAATAAAGAAAACAGATTTTAGAAGTAAATTTTCATATCTCTCAAGCTTTGTCATGTAACTGCCTGCAGAAAAGCTATTTCTCTTATTCCATGCTGTATCTTGATGAGTTTCTGCCAAGCTGGAACACCTATGGCTTTGCAGACAAACAAGCTCAGAGCTGGAGTTCTGAAATCACATTGAAACCAACCCAGATGGGGCAAGGATAAGAGACAAACAATAATTCCCTCTTTAGTATTTAACTAGGAGCTTCAGACAGCCAGAATTTATTAATAAGTGCAGTTCAACAAGCCTCCTAGAAATCACCTTTCTTGGAAGGCTTGTGATGAACACAAGCCATCTAGGAGGTGCTTACAATTATGGGATTTAAAAGTAAAATTACATTGTATTTTAAATGATAAGAGCTAGAGGGAAAACTGTATTTACAGTATTTTTAACATTTCTTGCTAGTTATACAATCAAGTTTTTCTGTTTCCCAAAAGGTCATGCTACTTCAGTAGAGGGATAAAATGGATTCCTCTCTGAAGAGAAAGCTCAAAGGGTATGAATATCTTCCTCACTTAAAATCAGTTTTCGTTTATTGAAAAGAATGCTTGCAGTGTGATATAGTTTTATTTGAATGTTTCTTCTGAAGATGAAGTAAAGGAAGAAAGAAATATTTCACAGAGGCAGAAAAAAAAAGTTCTGTGGCTGACTGACAAACTTAGATCTTAAAGCACTGTATAGGTACTTCACTGTGCATTTCAATTCTTGCTGTTCTTGGATAAAATGACAGAAACACTATTCAGCAAATACCTTTCAAGAGATGAAACAATGGTTCAGCTGGCTATTAGCTCCTGATCCTAAGACTTCACAAAAGAAGCTATAGCGCTTTTTTTTTTTTAATGATTCTTGAATAATATGAAATAGAACTGAAGAGATTAAAGTATTCGATGAAAATATTCAATGAAATGGCCAGAGTTCAGTCATCTGGGTACATTTATTTAGCCTACCCTTTTTATGTTCCTGCTTTCCTTTAAGAAAATGAGCCTTAGCAATTGCCTTGTACTCAAAGCACTGTGCTCTCCCTGGTAACTCTGAATCTGTTATCCAGATTCAGCTCAACAGAAAAGTTGCAATCTCAAAAATAATTACAGGCCATTTCACAAAAGTAGCTAATAAAGGTAAAGATCCAAAATAGAGTCTGTGGAGGGTAAAGCTACAGCATGAAACTACCACTGTATGTGTGCTGTGTGACAGGCAAGGCTAAGTAAGGAGTGACAGTAACAGAGTTCTGGTACTTCTTTATCCTCTGTGCTCATACAGCCTCCTCATTCATACAAACAGGAGACTCAAAACTTGTGTCTGAAACTCAGGAGGTCACCCAGCCTAACTCACTGCTCAGGTAAGCCTAAATTTAAGACTGTGCTTTTCTAGTCAGGCACTGAGTATCTGCAAGGATGGAAATTCCACGCACTTTCTCAGCCCCCGATCTGGAGCCCTCATAGTGAAACACTGTTTCTTTACATCTACTGGAAATTTCACTTCCTGCAGCTTGTGTTCACTGCCCTCTGTCTTCTTCTGTGCAGCTCTGAGAAAAGGCTGGTTCTGTGGTCTCCACAAACTGTGGTTAGATAGCTCAGGACACCTCTTAGCCTCTCTTGTGAAGAAAGCATCCCTGATCTCCTAAACCGTCCTCCACTGTGCCTTGTGCTGCAGCACAGGGATTCCCTTGGCTGGATGAAAGAAATCCAGTTCTTCAAACTCTCGTCCTCTGCGGGGCCAACATCAGACACAGCGTTCCAGATGCTGCCTCCTAAGTGCTACACAGATGGCAACAATTACTTTCTGAACGTTTGGTAATGTGCACCACAAGGATGCATCCCTCACATAAAACTCACTTCATGTCCAGCAGGAGTCTGTGTCTTTTTACATTCAGCAGCTTCTTAGCATTCTGTCTCAAGTGCTAAACTTTGCTTAACTTTATGAATATTCTGTCAGGCCCCTTCTCCAACTGGAATTTCAGTCAACTGGTCACCCCCATCTGAGAGAACATTCCAACCCATCCCCAGGGCTGTTGATGAAAATACTATGGGGTATCAGCCCTTGCTACTGACTGCTACGGACACCACTGGTAAATCTACCACCTGCAATTGTAAATTTACACTCTGAGCTGCTGACACCACTCTTTGGCCCCCTTGGACCAGACACATTTTCACTCAGAAGAACTCTTTAGCCTGGTCAAAATCATATGTCTCCCACTTAAAAAACTGGTAACAGTTGCACTGAACTACTGAATACACAAGTGCAAAGTAAGCAGCAAGTTGATTTTGGCTTGTGACTTGGCAAAGACAAAACCTATTGGAAACACTATATTAAAAAAAAAAAAAAAAAGTAGAGAGATCTGTGAGAAATGTAACCAAAACAATTAAAAGCAAAAGATCAAGAGGTAATAAGAGAGCCAAGGAAACAATTCAGGCACAAACAACTCATTACATTCTGACTTAAAATATTTCAAGGCAAAATCTCTCTTCTAACTGCAGCAATCCACTCCCAGCACAGAATTTTCCAGACACGTGTTGCCATCTGAATGACTGAGGTGAGTTGTAGCACATCTCTGCCCATTTTGCCCTCTTCTTCCTCTCTCCCCTGTGCTCTGATTTAAGTCAGTGATTGTGTATCTTATTTGCTCAAGCCCATGTAACTTTATTATCATAATGACATGATCACGCTGCCAAGTTTAAGACAATGCTGTATTTTGACATGAATTGAGAGACATTGAGAGGGATACAAGAAGAATTTCTTGAAAAAATTAGGAAGCATCTGAATCCTCTTGTAGACAGGCAAAATCTCCCCAACTGCATAAAAGCCATTGATGAATGTGTATAGTGTTGGAAATTCTTCCCAAGAGTAACTTGTAAAAATTCTTGTAAAAAGAGCTTAAGTTTTATTCTACTAGTGTTATCCTTTTAGGATAAGAAAAAAAGTTAATTTGGCATATACATAAAAGCAGACAGAATTTATCTTCATGTGTTACAGGGACCTTCTTCAAGTTCGTTCCCAAAAAGGTCTCCTGACTGGCATCCAAGACAGCCCACTGGTGTCATTTGTCAGTTTGGAGTTTCTCTCCACCCCCGGATCTGGGTTTTGTCATTTGACAATCGCATGAAGGTCGTGATATTGAGTAATAATGGTAACATAGGTCAAGAAGATATTCTAGTCTCCTGCTCCATGAAAGAACGTTTCACATGGGGGAAGCATGAATTAAAAAAAAGAAAAAGCAAGGCCAAACCAAAACATTCATCTTCCCAATTAATACTTTGCACATTTGACAACATTTTATATCTAGTAATTATCTCTATTCCACTTCCATGGAGGAAATCGTTACTGAGCTTTAATTAAGTCAAACTACCATGGCTTAACTGACTAGGTTACATTTGTAGAGATTTGCAAGCCAGAAGTATCCATAGTAAGTTTCATATATAACAACATTAGTTACAGTCTATTGCGTAATATAGAAATAACTAGATCCTTCTAAAGGGTCAAATGTATGGTTAATATACTAATTCTTCCATCCTTAAACTTATCTTCCGCTAGTGTTTAAACAAACCAGCGTTTCACCAGGTGCGCAGGTTCAGCCACCTGAACGCCTACAGCGCACAGGATGCACTGACTTTAGGGCTCAACTGCAGCAGCCACTCCAGCAGGCCCCGGGCGGGTTCCAGCGGGGGTCGCAGCCGAGCCAGCGCATTGTTTGAACACCGGCTAATCACAGCCACCGAACTCGCGCGGATCTCTTTCCACAGCGCCCGAGGACCTTGTCCATTGGATGCCATTCGGGGCGAGCTACCCGACAGACCGCACAGCCGACAGACCGCACAGCCGACAGACCGCACAGCCGACAGACCGCACCCGCAGCCCGCTGCGAGCAGCGGGGTCCCGCAGTGCCCCGCAGCAGCAGCAGCAGCAGCAGGAGCAGCAGCAGCAGCAGCAG
>VZRX01005661.1:11860-45418 GCA_013398075.1 Notiomystis cincta | reverse complement strand
TGACGCGCGGCGCGCGGCGCGCCCCCCTGTCCCCGCGCCGCCCCAGCGCCCCTGAGGCGGGAGGCGGGAGAGCCGAGGGGGCTCCTGAGGGCGGCCCCGGCCGCTCCCTGCGGAGCTGCGGCCCCCGGTCCCGGGAGCCCTCTGCGGGGCACTCCTGCCTTGCGGCGGCGTTCCGCGGAGCGAAACATGTCTCGCTCGTAGTCGGGGAGAGCGGAAAGGAACCCCACGCTGTCCGAGGCGGGACCCCGCTGGGGAGGTGCCAAGCCGGGGTGTCCGCTGGAAATCCTCGTTCAGAGCGAACCGTGCGAGGAACTGTGCAAGGCTGCGTGGTCATGGATGACCGAAATATGTTGTACGTATTTAGGATACAACCCCTAATACAAAGCGGCTTCTTTTATCTTCTAAAGCTTTATCCTGCGTCATGCAGAGATATTCATTGGCTTAAAAAAACTGGAATCTCGGTCTTCCCTTCCTTACTGCATGTTGGTAACTTGCGGTTCAAGAAAAACCGCTGGTGTTGTAAGAGCCAGGATGGAATTGCAAAAGCCAACAACGCTGACTGAAGGGCCTGAAAAGTTATCAGTGGCACACGGTGCTGGTAAAGCAGCCCCCACAGACACCACCAAAATAGATTTGCCTTCACCATTACTGCACATTACTGGTACTTGTCCAAACTCAGCGTGTTTTGCTGCAATTGCTCTGTGATAAGCAAAATCTGATTGCTGCCACTTGGGAATGCTTGGCGAGATACTTTACCCGGCTCTTTCGTTTTTTTTTGTTTGTCAGTGGTTCAGCTGGCATAGAGGAGCCTTGGATGGGGCGTGAACAGCACTTACTACTCGTGTGTAATAGCAGGGGATTTCACTGCAGCCCGTAACTACAACATCTGAAATGAGACAAATACGGGCTTGTGGCAAGATCCACATCCACATTTTCAAGGCTGACAGTAAAGAAACACTTGGACCACTTGCCAAATATTATCAAAGATTTTCTATTATTCTCAAGTTTTATAGCCAAGACTGGTATTTTTTTTTCCTGTAACCTAGCTAAAGTTTAGAGATCATGTTGCTCAAGAACATCCTGCAACCCTTAGAGAAGTATCCACAGAGTTTGTCCTAGAAGGTCATAATGATCCCTCCTGGATTTGCCAGAGATCCCCCCTCTACTTCCCTCTCTTGTCACAGGGAGCTTCTGCTCTAAAGCCATGGCCAACAACTGCAGTTCATTAGGAAAACTTATACGAGGCTACAGCATCTCCATGCAGATTAGGAATTCAAGGAATTAATCCCATGGGATCTTAGTTAAATCCGAATTAATTAGTATAATTCCTAGGAAAAGTGTGAGGTTTGTGTTTTTTCTTTTGTCTCCTTTAAAAGCTGCGGTATTGCGTATTTTAACTCAAGTAAGATGTGACTGTTTTCAGCAAAGGTTGAAGTCTCTCTAGATCCAAGAAGGGAGGAAGCAATATTGTAACAGGCATTTATGCAAACCATGAAGTACTACTGCACTGTTAAGGATTACTGAGTTACAGAAATTCTCTGGGAGGTGCCATTTCCTTAGGTGCTCTGTAGCAACACCTGTGAATGTTGATGGACCAGGAACAGGAGGTGTGACAGCAATAACCTGTGATACTTCCTTAACCCTCAACAGACATGCAAGACAGGCAGAAGGGAGAAATCATTTAGTCCAAAACTAGAAAATACTGAGTCAGGGAGAATAATTTATTCTTCCCAGCTCATTCAACAGTGTGCTCTCACTTCCTTCACACTCCAGTTCAGTGTTTGAATAGAACATTTTTTTCTTGTAGTATTTGTTATGCAATACTATTTGCAGAGTAGGGATAGAAGGTGCTGTCCCAGGGAAGCCTGCAGGGGAAGGAAGGGTGGAGCTCTGGCCGTACCTTTACAGTAAGATGGTGTGAGGCCACACTCCACTGAGGTACTTTTAAAGGAATTAGCTTCCTTTAAAGGAAGGAATGTGGATATCCATGTGGACTAATTTCTTCTGCTTCTGGCTCAGATCTCACTGAGGCAAGTCTACACAATGCAGCTGAAGTTGTTAGCTGTTCTGTTCTCCTGCTGAAGAACTTGCACAATGGAAAAAGAAAGAAAAAGAAAATAAAGCTCAAGTGCTAGTTGAGAGCCTTGTATATATTATTCATGACAGAAAGAGAGATTTTGGAATTTAGATATACTTGCTATAACTATTTCCAGCCTGATAGAAATAATGGAGGCTCCCATTGATTTTGGAGGATTTAATTATAAGAATGTTGAATTCAGTTCCTCAAAATGTAACATTTATAAAGTTGCTGATTATTTTCAATTGCCCACACAATGCATATTCCTGTAAATTATACTCTTGTTCCACATGCAGCTTTTTGACCTCTTGTTCTGTAAACTGAACACAAATGGAAGGTTTTTTCTGTCCTTGAATACAGCCCCACTGCTTGGGTTTTTATATATTTTTAAGGTAGTGGACACATTGGAAGACATTCAGTAAGCAAATAAATATTTGTGGTGCTTTTCTCAGAGCCAACATATTTAGTTCCTAAAGAATTAGTTTCAATAGCACATAAGCCCAATTGTTTGCTTTTGGTTTGGGTTTTTTGGTTTCAGATTGATTTTTGTCTTTAATCTCAGCGGAGTGAAGGGAACTTGGCAATTACATTCTGCTCTTTCTGGCTGATTCTTCTTCATTGACCTCAAGTTAAGGACAAAATATGACTGTGTCAGGCTACTCTAAGCATGTGACACGGTGTGAATTGAAGAGTGGATGCCAGAGGTCCACGTCTTTCCCTTCTGCCTCTCAGTGACAGAGAGGGCTCAGCCGTTAAATCTGCAGTCCCCGAGAGATGTCGGACTCCTGGGCTCCCCCAGGAGGGACACAAGGCACGCACTTGGAGCTGGGCTGGAACAGGTGTTCTTGTACAGTGCCCAGTGCAGCAGGGTAGCGAGCTGTGCTGTCACATGCCCCCTTTTGCCTGCTGGGAGGATGAGTGGTGTGTACGAGGGTGCCTGTGCCTGCACAGGTGGGTACACTCTGCTGCAGGGAGCCAGCACAAAGAGTCAGGCCTTGGCTGCCAGGGCCTCACATTTCTGCAGATCATCTGCAGCACCCGTGTGCAGGGGACCTCTCCCGAGGAGGGCAGGGCAATCGCAGTGAACCATCCTGTGTTCTGTCTCCTGCGTTTGTTTTGGCACACGCAGTGCGTTGTCACCGTCTGGCAAGAGCTGTTTTATTGTGAAGCCATGACTGCAGTGATGCAATGAGTGTTTCGCGGGATATGTTTTACTTCTGACCTGATATTAGACAATAGTTCTCCCTGAATGACTTTTTATATTTAGAACCACTCTCACAGTGTTCAAACCCCGAATAATCATCGTTGCAGTTACTGTCTTTCTGATGGACAATAACATAAATAAATCATAAACATAAATTCACATTTTGAAGACAGCCAATACTAAGTCCTTTGAAAAGCAGTTATTAAGCCAATAAGTCATTACAAGAGTCATAGAATCACACAATGGCTTAGGTTGGAAGGGATGTCAAAGATCCTCTAGTGATAATTTCCCTGCCAGTGACCAGGGACACCTTTCACTAAACCAGGTTGCTCAAAGCCCTATCATTCAAATCAAAAGGGGGAAATCAGAAAAAAAAACCTCACAAGAATTTTGTATAGATAAAAGTAAATGTTCTTGGGAATTAAAATGAATAATTCAGAGAAATATAAATATTCAGTAGTGGTATAGTAGCTACTCCATGCTTCAAAATCCTTAACTGAGATACTCGGTCCTCTAGCTTCCATAAAAAATTATGGCAACTTACTGTAAAATATACTCCTGAAATTATACACTGCATTGAAGGGACACATTAAAAAAGAGTTAGCTTTGTACTGTTTTCATAATAAATGTATTTTGCTAGCTTTTTTTTTTGTCAAATGAGTTAGTCTAATTAGGGCTCCATAAGATAATGATAGGGCCAATTCTCATAGGCTCATTCTGTACTTTACTTTAGCCTTAAGTTAGCAGAGGCAAGACAACCTCTGGTCATAAGGGACATCTTTTCACATCTTTTTTTTTTTTGTATTGCATAGTGGATATTTCTAAAAATGGGCTTATGTGAAATTGCTACATATGACAAAAGGATTAGGAAAAAGGCAAATTGCTCTAAATACTGATATTTGATAGTTTTGCCTCTACATCCTAATTTGGGGTTGAAAATTTAGTAATGTACACTCCAGGCTCTGGTTTTCATATGTGGTGAAGATATTAAAATCAAGAAGCAGCAGTGGCACTACATGAAGACTCTGAGACCATTGCTATACTGGGTTTAAATTCTGTTACTCCTGCACAAGCCTGAGCTCTTACATCATGTAAAAGAACTAAAACAAAGGAAGAGAATAGAAAGTGTCAAGTGGGAGGTGCCATATGTCTATAAGGGAGTAGAGAAGGATAGTTTTTACTAAAGCATATTGTCAAATATATAGTCTACTAAGGAAAATACATACTTGGTAAGGAAAATGTATCCCATTTTTTTGGTTTTCTGTTTCAGTTTGGTGATGGCATGCTGAATTTCTGTGCAACACCCTCAGATAGGCACTGAGAATTCAGTACTGATTATTATATAGTGATGTAGTCATTTACTCTAGGTAATTAGATGCCCTCAGGAACTGTACATTTGTCTATGAACTTCAAAGGGGTTTTATGTATTATCTCTATGAAACCTCTTGTGAAATTGTAGTGCCTATGGCATATTTTTACAGATATGGAGATGGGCCCAGAGCAGCTAAATTACAGGGCAATGGTCATGTAGCAAGTGCTTAGCAGAGCAGAGGTAAAGCACAGCTTTCTCTGAGCTCCAAAGGCACTGCTTTCCTTGGCCACTGTCTTTCTGAAGAATCAGTAACTGCATTCCTATTGCCCTCAGTGAGGACAGGACTGAATAAACTGGTAATAACTGGCAGAGGCAGGAGCACAGCTTTCTCTGAGCTCCAAAGGCACTGCTTTCCTTGGCCACTGTCTTTCTGAAGAATCAGTAACTGCATTCCTATTGCCCTCAGTGAGGACAGGACTGAATAAACTGGTAATAACTGGCAGAGGCAGGAGCACAGCTTTCTCTGAGCTCCAAAGGCACTGCTTTCCTTGGCCACTGTCTTTCTGAAGAATCAGTAACTGCATTCCTATTGCCCTCAGTGAGGACAGGACTGAATAAACTGGTAATAACTGGCAGAGGCAGGATTCCACAGGGTGAGTGGATCTAGCCTCACATTGATTCCAAAGGATGATGTTTTTACCACTACCATCCTGATACTGGCCATGCAGTTTCTGCTCGTTGTTCAAGGGGTCTGGTTTTTATTGGATCATTTGTTGAGTCCTCTGAGCTCATTAATATGGCAGAAAACATACCCAGACAAAATAAAAGCGGATTGTTCTCTGCCAAGAAGCTGAATTGACTCACTTTCTGTAATGAGTGCCAGAGCTGGTGGAAAAGCAGAGCTTACCACAGCAAGGAGCATGGGAAAGGTTAAGAATAAGTAGATGATGTGGAGGAGACTGGGGACAGCATGAAATATTCAGCAGCTGCAACCTCTTAGATTGCCTCAGCTGCTGACAGACCTTCAGTCTCCATATCATCAAATCAAATGTTAGCCATCTATTAGGAAATCCTGGAGATGTTAATGATGCATTATTATCATGAAGACTAGACTGTACTGTCTGGTTTTGAGAACAACTTTAATACATTGATGTTTCCAATTTAACATCTTGAAACAAGAGTATCTCTCATAAAACTGACAGGACAACTCATCTGCACTAAGGTCTTTTGGAGATTCTTTATGCTCTGCTTATTCCATAAGGCAAAACGGTGTTAGTTACCTGCAGGTGGAGTTCTGGGTGACTCACAGATAATGTACAGACAGCTGCTGAGAGAGATGTGTTTGCTTGGCCCCAGGAAGAGAAAACCTAGTGGACATCTCACTGCTGCCTATAACTTTACCTAGTGGGAGAGTATAGAGGAGATGGATCCTGTCTCTTGGAATGTCAGTGAGCATCTTTTTGTATGCTTTTGTATTAATGTTGCTGTTACTGTTAATTTTCTTATTTCATTGCTGTTTCCAGTAAATCATTCTTATCTCAACCTGTAATCTCTGCCTTTTGTCTCTCTCTCTGGAGCATCTTGTGGTTTTCTTTTTAGTGGGAATACTAAATTGAGGAATATTATGCCTAACCCATGACAGCTGGAAAATACACCTCACTGGGGACACCGAAATTAACACCAGTCTTGCCAAGCTTCATAAAAGATGCCTTGCTGTGTTTGTATTGAGAATTGAATTGGATTTGAAATTAATCTGGAAGATATTGCATCTATTTTTTTCTGTGGTCACCAAAGCAGAACCTCAAAGCTGTGCTCACGGAGAAAGAAAGTAACCCTGCTCTAGAAAGAGAAGAAACTCTCAGATGTAAGCCACTAAAACAAACTTCAAGAAAAACACAGAGAAGAAGATAACTAAGCTATCAATGAAACTGCCCAAGAGAAAAAGGCTCTTCAGTAGTGGAGGGTAACTGAGTTTGTGAGGTAAACTCTAAAATATCCTGAAGAAAGCATGAGAAAGCCATGACATACCTAGTAGATATCATTAAGGCAAAAATCCCAGTCACCCAAAGAGAAAGTAGATATGTGGACTGATTTTCAAAGACTGAGTTTGACATTTTGATGATTTATTGAATGCTTTCTGAGCATTTGCTGAGACCACATATTTTAAGCAATACTTAGGAAAGCTGATCTAAAGACTGCACTTTCCTGGTGCACGGGTGGAGCAGCACGACACAAAAAGAGGAAAACTCCTTGTCTGAAACCGTGACCAGTTCAGCTCTTCCTGCTCCAGTCCTGGAAGGCGAGGATGAACAGCTGACCACACTGTCCTGATCCAGCACAGACACCAGGCCTGTCACTCCTGGAAACCCAAGGCAATGTCTCTGTCAGAGCCAGCTGTTTACAGCCAAACCTGCTGGGCAGGATGCTGGAACAGAGGTGAAGATAAGAGGTGTCTCTCCTTGGGATGCTGATGATAAGATAACACTTAGGTGGGAGCATTGCAGGCAAGGTGATTGGTCAGGTTTGCATTCTGGATTCTAAAGCACAGACACTTGTGCAGCAGGAGGTGTTTGTTACCTCTGCTATCACTTCTTTCAGTAGGTTATTGTGGAGTTCTGTACATGGTCAAATTGTGTGACATTTGTACACTGTCCGAATGGTTTCCCAACAGCAGGTTCCTGCTTTTCTTTAATAAACCTCAGAACATAGTTTCCTGCTCAGGTTTCCTGAGGTGAGTTCCTGATAACTGTGGCACACTGCAGGTCATGCTATCCCCTCATATTCAGGGCCTTTGACATTTCAATCTACCTATCAGTGGTCTGCTAACAGAATGTACATCTACATTCATTTTGCAGCTCCTTGTTATCAGCTTCTAATTGCAGTAATGCTCTTGGTCCATTATCAGAAGAGCTTACTCATAGCATTTGGTTCTTTCCAGGTTACAGTGCTCTTCTACAGAAGCTCCTTAGGGGCAGAGTTGGAGCTGGGGTGGAAACTGTTCCAGCTGCCTTATTTCTGAGTCACCCCATTTACTTCTAGAAGCTGCATTGATTCTTCTATGCAGTTTAATAAGATTCTAATGACTACAAAAGAATGATTTGCCTGTATATACTCCTTATTGAGGGTATTAGGACAAAAGATTATAGGGGCATAGATAAAATCATAAGGCTGCACATTCAGGTGATGGACATCAGTGTAGCACTGGTAAAATTAATCTATTTATGGCAGAAGTAGAAAAATTACCTTTCTGATGACATAAGCATCCTGTTATTCCAAGATAAATTTATATTTGGCTGTTCATTCTGTATGAAATTATATTTTTGGTATAATAATACAAAGAAATTAAATTACGAACTTTAGCCTCTTTTATACATTTGTTTCTACAGGGAGTCAACCTGAGGCAACACACTGCTCAGTGTTTCATATGCTATGTGTGTAGTTTATTCTTTCTGTTCTGTGGAGAAATAATTATCAAGCTAATGAACAAGACACTGCACCGTGAGTGTACCACAGCTAAATGCTTCCAAAATATTTTAGGAAAATTCTTGCTCCCCCTGCAGTCAAAGGAAGCTTTTGCAGTGAATTTAAGAAGGCAAGGGGGTGCACATTTCTCCTGTAGATGCCCTAAAATGTCTTGATGTGTGTGTTTGCTTTGCTTTGTCACTGTTTACCTAAGAAAGAAACAAGATTAAAATTTTAACATAAAAATTACTTTTTTTCTGTTATCTTTGCTTACTGTTTTGTTTGCTGTACTTTTGTAAACAACATGAAAACAGTGAGTGAACAGGAAGACCTACGTCCATGGTGTATTTTGTACAGACTTTTCAGATGGTGGAGCATGTGAGTCTGCTAAAACAAAAGAGAATTGAGAGTATTAGAAATCTTGGAGGGATATGAAACGTAGAGAAATACAGTTCTATTAATTCACAACAAATACATGATGTGAACTTTGAAAATAAATGGTATGTACACTAAATAATTTTAATTAATACACATTTGTATAGTGTTTAATTAATACACATATGACTAAATGTCTTCTTCTATATATATGTAATAAAAGCAGAGATGAAGTTTTGTATAATATAATAACTCCAGATATTACATTAAAATAACATCTATACACCAAATAGCATAATGTACTAAGTGGCTTTCTAATAGTTCAGTGCCATTATTTTCATAAAATAATTTAGGTTGGGAGGGAACTTAGAAAGTCCCATCACCCTCTTCTAAGGTTGAAAACATCATCTGTTTTTTGCCTAGATACTCAGTTATGCTATGCCTTATGTTATCAGAGGACACAACATCCAAATAAAAGAATTTTTTCTATATCTTCTCCAAAAAGACTGATTCCTATTTTCTTTTTGCCTCTTCCTCTTTAAAATTTTGTAATAATTAGAAGCCTGATATAAAACACAGAGCTCTTCTGTGGCTGAAATTCTGTTTTCCTTATGCACATCAGCAGAAGGTTTAACTTTTTTACAATTTTGACAGCTGAGAGAGTGTATATAAAACATGTGGTCCTAGCTAACAAAGCACATTTCTCCTGAGAGCTTCGTGGGCAGGAGAGGGAGGATTTAAGAATGGCACACTGTCTTTTGGCTGTGCAAAAAGCTCTCATCAGGTAAACTTAAACAATCAGCCTCCCAAAGAAATCTGATATGTAATCACTCTCTGAAGAAGAGGCTGTTGTGGAAGAAAGGTGAGAAGATACTTTCCTTGTATGTGGTGTAGTCTTCTACACATAGAGCAGCTCGTGTGTGGATGTTGTACTTATTGCACAGTTGCTCTGCTCCTCATTCGTTGGTTCAAGTTCCCAGTCTGTCTTATAGGGAATTTCACCACTTGTGGAAAGTTCATTCTGCACTTTCACCAGCAATGCTCAGGTCATTTACCTCAGAAGGCAAAGAATGAGGACCTGGGCTGTGTTCTGCAACAGCAGCTGTTCAAAGGAGGAGAGTCAGTTTCTTAGCAAATCCAGTAAATTATGTCTTATCTCATTAATTCAGATCTTAAGAGGCCCAAATGTTCCCTCACACCTTTGTGCCTTTAAACATGCACCATGTCACCTGGAGCAGGTCTGCCCAGTAATATTCTGTGGTTGTGGGCCTGAGGGCTGGAGATTAAGGAAAAAACCAAAAAAGTAAAAGGTTGATTCTTTCTAGTCTTCAGGTAGAACAAGTTCTCAATTCTCAAGTGGTTTCATAGAATACATTTTTTAGAGGACAGGACAAAGCTCCTTCCCTCCTGCTCTACGAAGATACCCACTGTTCCTCATGTCAGGTTGATGTTCATTGCATTAAGAAACATTCCACCGTGTAAGAGCTATGTCCTAATCATAAGTAATTCAATTTATCACTTAAAACAGCAAAAGGGGTAGCTTTGCTTCTCTTCCCTTCCCATACCCTCTGTAGCTGCCAGGGTTGTGAGTTCAGGGTAGTTTGTCCTTTTCCCTGGGCTGCTCTAAGAACCTGCAGAGTTAATGGGAAGTGCCCATCCATTGCTGTGCAGAGCTGGTCAGACCTGCTCAGTTCATCCCAGAGGTCACATTGCTTGGCAGCAAAGGCAGCAGCAGAATGGCTAAAATCATCTCCCCTCTGCCCTCTCCTTAGCCACAACTGAAAGGCAGCAGGGCAGTGACCAAGCAGCCTCTGCTCTTCAGGAGAGCTTGTGCTTCAGCCTTCTCAGCTGGGTCTGCAGAGAAGCTGTGCCATGTAACTGGGGAGATACAGAGATATGGTCCTTTCCCAGTCTCCTCTTTGGAGTGACTTAGGTGATTCAAGCACTTCGGTGAAAAGAAGCCCATCCCTTCAGTGTAGTTGTCAGAGACCAGGACCTTAGCAGTAATACTTTAGAGCTCCTCAGGGCTACCAGAGAACATTGTCAATAATATGCCCACTTTTCTCTGCAGTCTGTGGGTGCTAAACAAGCTGCTTTGACAGCAAGCAGCCTTAATCCTGAATTTTACTGAGGCATAATAATATGGGGTTCAAAGTACTGTTCTAGTAAAAGGCTAGATACAAATTTCCATGGAAATTGATTGCATCATGTATCACACATGGGTGAGTCAGGGATGTTGTGAAATATTTCCCAGTCACTAGTAATAGTAAATCCATAGCAGAATGTGAATTATGGTCTCTAAGTATTCCTTATAATTGTATCTGGTGTGTGTAATTATTTTACAGACCTCTTCTATTATTTTATTTTACCCTGTCTGACTTAACATGAATGGCTCATATACATGTATATGAGATATACAGATATCTCATAGGTCACTATAATTGTTAGGTTACAGTTTCTGTGTTGTAAATAATGATGTTTGTGAAGTTTGATGTGATGTGAGATGATAAAAAAAGAGAACCAGCGCAAATAGTAACATCTCTAATTTCTGATGATTTATGTAGTTCTTCCCTAATAAATAGCTTTACCAAGTTATTAAAGATGCCAACTACCTAACACAAAATAAAAGATAACAATTTAATGAAAAAAAAAAAGATAAATAACCAATTTTACTTGACATCACAGCCTAACATTTTTTCAGCATTTCTATAATGTCCAGAAAGATACAAACATTCCTTAATACTGACTTAGGAATCATTCACATTGTCCTGATCTTTAAATTTCTTGCCTCTTACTGGATTCCACAAATTTCTCTGCTCTTTTGGGATTCTTGATGCCAGCATTCATACCTTTTACTATGGAAATGTAATTATTGGCCTGTGGCCACCACCTTTGTTGTTATGCTTAGTGGTTACTGAAATCACTTGAATTTGTTTCCCTTTTTTGAAATCAGATCCAATAGATTGTCTTGTTTCCCTGAAAGTGTTGTGTAAACTCATGCTTGCTATTAAGTGATTTTAGCAGTTGAGAAAATTAGTCATGTAATATTTACAGATCTCATTTAGAAACAGAGGATTTTGGCAGCATTGCCAATATATCCCAATTCTCAAATATCAGAGAAAAAAATTTGAGAAAAAAAAATCTTTCTTTACCTTTAGTTTTCATTTTCCTCCTTTGTGGTTATTCTGCTACCTCTTTGTCTACTTTTTTATCCAGCTTTTTTCTATTGTGTCATTGTGCTTACAGTCACACATATTTGTATATTTCATTGTATTGTATTCACACATCAATGCTCTTTTATGCTGCAGTAGCAACAAACATTTGCAGAGAAATATTTGTTGACTGTTGTATTAAATGTTGTATTTTCTACTTCCTCCCTATTTAGGATCACAGACCAGCTGAGGCAGGAAGGCACCTGTGAAGATCCTCAGCTCCAAATATCTGCTCAAAGATGAATCTGGTAGAGCAGATTGCTCAGGATGGTGTTCCTTTGATTTTGAATATCTTCAAGGCTGGAACAGAGTGGAAGGATCAACTCAAACTGCAGACAGTGCTCTGCCTAATGCAGCACAAGATAATATTGGCCTTCTTTCTACAATGACACATTGCTGGCTCATAATTTAAATTTTTTAATTTAAAATGCTCCATCTTATTTATAATTCTTTCTATTCTGTCCCAGTCTTTCTGAATATGTATATACATCTTCTGGAAATCCCCTAAGTACCACATCAAACATACACTTTTCATTAACTCACCAAGTTCCATCTTAACCTAAATATGTTTGTTTTCTTCAGAAACTGCACTGGATCCATTTTTCTGAAATTGTTTCCCCCATATTTATGTAACTAAGTAACCTTTTCCTACCAGCCTTCCTTGCAAAATCTTGGTTGCAGCCTCCATCTGAAAAAGCTTCCTTGGTTTTCCATGCCTATGTAATTGCTCAGTTTCATGTTTTTCTTCCCCTTTCCAGCAACCACCTCTTTCAAAGAAATCAACTCAGTGCCCCTTTGCTTTCAATCTGCTTTTCAGAAAGTTTTCCATTAAAACATTCCTCCCTCTCACTCCCTTTGCCAGGTCTCATGCCCCTGGATAATGCTCAGCAGCAGCCACACTGTGCTAAGCATCATTTCCTAGCAGATGGAACCAGTCATTTGTCCACACTCATTCCAGACCCTCACGTTTTTGCTTTTCCAGTTTTTCTTTACTCATGGCATGGTTGGATTACCAAACTCAAAAACCCTCCTAGGCAGTGATGGCTTCTGGTTTGTATGGACCAAAGTGTAGGAGAGTTTTCTATTATTTTGTTAAAAGTACTCAGCAGATCAATTGCTTATTCTGTTGCTGCTTTCAGACACAATTTTCAAATGAATGTTACCGACACAGAATCTGGAATAGCTGAAAAAGTTGACTGCTGGAAAGATGAATGAGTAAGAAAGTGAGGGATGTAGAGATCAGAGTCAAATTAAGAGCCAGTACTTGAGAAAATACCTCATGAAATTCACCCAATTGTCATGGATGGCTCTACCTAGAAATTACAGACATGTGCCAATACACCTAAAGTAACCAGACCGCTGTAATACCTCTTGGATTTCTGCAATTTTTTGGTGATAGTTTGATACACTAACAAAAAACAAAACAACAAAACTAAACAAAACAACAACAACAACAACAACAACAACCAAACAAAAACCAACCAACCAACCAACCAACCAACCAACCAACCAACCAAAAAACCCCCACCTTTTTAGTAGCCTGACAGCCTTCAATTTTATTGTTACACAGAGGTGTAGTAAAAAAAAAACCTAAAAAGGAAAGCCCTCATCTATTGCTCAGTCCTGTTTTACAGATAAAAGCTCTTTGCCTGATCATAAAGCCTGACCACTGGTGAGTAGTTATCACTGAACCAAGAGGTACATTAACAGCTGGACACATGATTTATTTTTTAACAGAGACCCAATGCAAGCATTGGAATTAGGGTATGTATCATATGACAGGATTTTGTACTGGTAGGCTGTCTTTCAGACAATCTTTGTTGTTCTTGGAAATGACATTTGAAACTTTTATAATATAATTAACCAGTTCTTTCCTTGGAATATCCTGTTTTATCCCAGAAGGTTGTGTGTAGCCACACTGGGAGACTGGCAGAAAGCCAGGAAGAAAACTGCAAGTCCTGTACTGCACTCGTCCTGCAGAGATGAATAGCCTTCCTTGTTCTCCAGGTGCAGCCAGGTGAAAGAACAAGCTCCTCCTCTTATCAGCTGGCATTTGCTGAGGCTTAGAGTTCATTAGATCTGGAGACCTGCTGAGAAAGGAATCACGAGCTCACCCAGAGGCAAGAAAGCAGAAAGATTCTTGTGAAAAGAAAGTCAAGCTCTGTCAAAATTGGTAAAACCACTTCAGCTCTGCTGCCTGCTGGAATCTCTGCTTTAGACACTGCATCTGTAAAAAGCCTCCTTCAAAAAAAGGTGGAAGCAGCACAAATATTTACTTCCCAGCCTACTGGTTACTCTTATCAGTAATCCAATGGTCCACCTTTCTATCTGATAGTTAGGATGCAATTAGCTTCTACTTATTTAAGTGAGCATGTGTGAATAATCATTTCAGACTTGTGAAGCCAAGAATTCAGTGTAACATCCCTGGGGGTTTCCCGTGGTAGGAGGTGGCCTGATATAGTTAGGAACTCAAGACCTTTTTTATTCTTCAGGAGATGCCTTGAGTTCAGGGGTCTGGGGTAGCTGTTTTATTTTTGTGCTACCTGAAATACTAATTTTGATCAGTCCTATTTGCTATGTACACTCAAGTTTATAATTGTTTTCTTTTTACATTGCTGACATAACATTTATGTTAATTTCAAGCATTTAAAGAAGTTTTAAATGTATGAAAACCATTAAATAAATCCAAAACCAAGATAAACCACCAAATCTTCAGTGTACATATACATATTCTGAAAAATTAAATATTTACAAAGGAATGATACCTCTTGAGCAAAAATCACCCCCCTCCCCCCCAAAAAAAGTAATTGCTAAACTTTCTCTCTAAAAATCAACTTTTAAAGGAAAGATGAGGCCTACCAGAATATAAATTCTGTGAAAGGATCAAAACTAATGTCTGTATCCTGGGAAGCTTAAAAAATGACCCCAGAAAACTGTCTAACAAGATCTGGAAGGTGCAAACATGAGAGTTATAGGTGTTGATAAAGCCTTTTGCTGAGCTGGATGGTGAGCTGGGGAAGAATATGCTTCATTGCTTGAGGAGTATTTGTGGTTTGCACTCTCCCCAGTGTGCTGAGAGTGGGGCTGCTCTGTGCTGCTGACTGAAATGCATCCATTCCCTGGGGTATTTCAGTCAGCAGCACAGAGCAAGCCGTGCACAGTATCTGTGGTGTGCATCAGGATTTCAGTAAATATATTTCTATGTACTGTAGACCACCTATTATGCACATTGTTATTCAAGGGTGCTAAAAAGCAGGTGGCATTTAGATAGTTTTAGTTGTTAATTTAAACCCATTGATTTCTAAGTTATCACAGTACTGGTTAGAAGACAAAAAATAAAAAAGATAAAAGAATAAAAAAAGAGTAGTTTTTGACTTCTGGCCAGACACTGACAATGGAAAGAGGGCAGCTTGCCCAGCCTGCTGCCTTCTGATGTTTTACAGGCCACTCATGATTCACGCTCTGCAGTGCTCAAAACCATGTGTGGTTATGCATGGAAACCTCAGGACAGTCTCTGCCATCAGTGGGATCACTTGTACAATAATGAACTTTGTTCAGGATACATCAGTGCATTGTTTATGACCACTAAAAAAAAGGATATGGGTGGAATAGTGTGAGCACTAAAGGTAAATAAGGGGTTATGAATGAAGAGAGGTTGAGACTGAAGGGAAAGGCTTCTGAACTGTGAAGAGACCTATCTCCTAGTTCATGTAAATCAGTGAGAGAAGAAAAGAACATGAGCTGAAAAGACTCCACTAATTGGCTACTTGTTACTACAAAAGACTAATGCTGGGAATGTAATGTAGAACAGCTTCAAAATGGTATATCCAATACTGTCATCTCTTCCTAAACAAAGTCCCCTTGACCTTGGAGATTTTATCAGAGGGTGCAATGGTCTTGCTTATAATTTTCTCTTATCAAAGGCCTTGCCTTGTTTCCTTGATTTGCACATAGGTTGAACCTGTAGAGAGGTCTGTATATAACTAAATATTTATGTGACCCACAAAGGAGAAAAGAAATTTAACACAGGAATAAATTGTATATTTAATTGACTAGAAGTAGCATGAAAAGCAGCAAATGTTCCCTATTATTACCCTATTTGTACTTGAAGTACAAATGCCTCTGAGGTTAACTAAGAGATTTAGTGGTCACTTTTGTGTGATGAAACGATTGCTTCATTTTGAAGTATCACGCTCTGGGTGCAGAACTGGATGGATATAACAATGTGGAAGTGCTGTGCTCCTTGAGTTCCTGGAGTTAAGGCTCTGGGCCCCAAGGACAGCCAGACTCCTCCTTGCTGCGTGGGCAATCACTGGCCATAGGCAGCTGGAAGCAGCAAATACAGGTGGGCACCAAGACTCCTCCACCTTTTCTAGAATGGCAGGGCTCTCTGTGCTTCCATGGCCTTTTATCCTCCTTGGGAGGGCATGGCCAAGAGAACGAAGTCACAACCACCTTTTTCCACACAACAGGTAAAGGGCTGCAGTAATTCATCCAGAAGACTCTCTTTGGCCTGAGATGTCTCAAAACCAGACTTGCCTGGCGCTCATTTGGAAGGTGAGAATCCTCACATTTTACCTAAAAAAGTCTACTGATCTATTTTCTACTACCAGCAATGAAGGAAGAGGAAAGATAACTGATTATACTGGGGCAATTAATGCATTAGTTTTTCAGCTCAAATCAAGTTAAACTTCCACATATACTGGAAAGCTTGAAATATATCTGATTTTGCTGCTGTAAGGAATATAAATAATTCATGATTGTTTTTTATGATGAAATACGGGAACACATGCTTATCTCCTTCCCATAAAATCTTTCTTTCCAAAGATCAGAAGATTTAAAAACATCCCCTTTGTCCTATTGCACAAACTACTTATAAACTAGGTAATAATCTTAAGTTAGTATCTTTAACCTTTTTAATTTCGAAATTCCTGGTTAAAGGTATAGACAGACCGAATAAAAAGTGTTTGATAACCAGAGAGAGCTTGCTGTGTACATATCTGCTTGAGTATATGTACAGGAAAACTGATTAATTTCATCCACTTATTCCTACTATTAAATTTAATGAAAAGCTATGGAATATAGTCTTGCCAAAAGATCCCAATTTCTCATTTCTAGAAAACAAAATTTTGCCTGCAGACGACAGGCATCTGCCTTTGCATTCTCTGACCAAACAGGCCCAGGCTAAGCAGAGGCCAACCAAAGCAGAGCAAGGGCAAACAACTGGCACATTTGTCTTGAAGATAAACTCTTGAACTGAAATAAAAAGCTAAGGATCAGAATTACTTAGGATCAAAATTAAAGCAATTTCCTCAAGGAAATTCCTTGTTAGTAGAATAATGTGGTAGAGAAGGAAATACGGTAATTTACTTGAAATGTTTTTCTTCTTTTTTTCGGGGTGGGGGTGGGGGAGAAATAAGGATGCACAATCTTGATGCACTGGGCTTGCTGTAGGGAATTATACTAACAAAAATAATTTGACATGGCCTCAGACAATCTGAGCTACATTTACAGATGAAGAGACAGACTGAAAGATTCCCTAAGGTGCTGGAGGTTTCTTCTCTCTCACATCTGTCTCACTGAGCATGGGAGGCACAGTGCACAGGGGGATCTTTGCAAAAGGTGCTGCTGTGCTGTACCCAGCTCATTCAGGTCTGGATCTGGCCCTCAGAGTGCTGCACTCAGAGCTGTTTATAAACCTCGTGGCAAAAATTCATATAGGACAGTGCTTGTTAGCTAAGGATAACTCTTCCAAGGTCAGGAGTGAATGTGGAAGAGATCACTAGAATAAGTGGGTGTCCTGAAAGCATAGACTGTCAGGATGTTACTCTGCAACTTTGGTGACAAGGAATTACAGTTTTGCATCTCCCTTCCATAAGTACACAAAGCTACTGTGCAGAAATTCAGACAGTGCTTGAGTTCCTCTAGAGAACTGAAAACATTCCACATGCATGACAAAAAAAGGCTACTTATTTTATCCAAAACTAGGTGCTGAAGGTAAGTCTTAAATCCACACATAGGTAAATACTGATTTTACAGTGGTTCTGGGTAGCTGTGCTATTCTGGCAGTGGAAGCATTTTTACTTTAAAATATCTGTCCATTTGTATCTTCCTGGTTTTGCATGGGTTTAGATTATTAAAAAAATATTTTGAAAACTCTCTGAGGACCTTTATAGAAATGCTTTTTTATACTGCCAAAGTTTTTCCCAGAAGTCTAACTAGAAATACTGAACTTCTGTGAATATAGAGCTCCCTGGATCTACAGAAGAGATAAAACCTCACAGAGATTTATTTCTTGCTCCCCTCAATACATTTCACCTGGGTAAGGAAACAGTATAAATTTGACAAGGCCTGAGATTGGTCTGTAGTACCAGATGAGAGATCAGAGAAAAAATTATGATAATGTTAAGCATAAGAGAGTTGGTCTGTTATGACAGTAGCTTCTGTTCCATAGGGACCACTTCTACAGCAAAGATATCTGATGAGATTTTCATTAAATTATCAATGTTGTCCAGTTTTTCTGCTGTTTAGATGCTTTTGGTCCTAGCATGGCATGTGACTGGGTAACTATTACTTATTAAACTGCTGTATGAATTAGCTACCAATGTGTAGGTACAGACAGATTTACACTTTGTATTTTGTCATGCCTATGTCTAAGAAGACTTTGGAAGAAGTCTTTGATATTAATCCCAATCATACATTACATCATAGTGAATATTTAGGAAAATTATGCTAATAGAAGTATTGTTTCTGGCTTGCAGAGTTGGAGGCTTCTGAGAAAAACACATGGTACTGAATGAGGAAGTTAAAATTCTCTGAGAATTAAAATATATTTCTAATATATTTCTCTTATTATTGCAGTGTATGGATGCATAATGATCTTTTAAAGCAAATACTGTATGTCCCATTGAGATCAGTCCAAACAGATGTGTTTGAACATGTGTTTCACAGTATTTGTCTTCTGCCCTTAAGGAATACTCCAACACCAATCTGAGGGCCATATTCACTGTTTGCACACCTCACAGTTGGGGCATGAATTCCTGCTTGCCCCAGGTGTTTTAATCCACTGCCTCTCCTAAAACAAACTGCCTGGGTATGGAACTGAGTGCTAAAACAGACAAGGCCTAACTTTCAGGTCTAACTTTTGTCCTGACGAGTGTTGTCAAGTTTGCCAAATCAAAACCTGATAAAGCAGCTGTGCTGTGCTGTTTGGGTCTGCAGGCAACAAAGTAGGCCTGCTGTGCAATGCATTCCTGCTTTGGCACCTCACTCTTCCAACCTATTTGGCACGACAGTTTTGACATGTCAAGATGTCTCTCGGTGTCAGCTAAAAGGGAGTGATGGATAGCGGTCGAAAGGGGGTGCACTGTAAGCTGCCAACACATGAACAGTTTCTCTAAGATTGTTCTGAGGGTCTGACTCACCAGGGCTTTTTTTCTTGTAGCAGTCCATCTGCCTGGACCTTGTGTGTTGCAATCAGCTATTTTAACACTACACAGTTTCACAATGAAGTTTCATTTGGACATAAAAGAGGAAGCAAGTTCAGGGTGTTGCAGTTCAGTCAGTTATAAAACCCCCTCATCTCCTAAGGGACTTTCTTTCTATACTTCGCTGCAGAGGATTAGAAGTAAAACAGATGTTATCTTAGAAGTGTAATGAAAAAGGAAATAAAAACAGAACATTGCATTTTGGGGTAGGACAGACTCACAGGAAGCATCAAACTAGTTAGAAGACATCAATTTTTCTGTACCTGGTCAGCTGCTGTACCTTTGGAGGTAAGAACTAAAATATACTGCGCATTATATAAGTGTATGAAAATGTTGCCTTTGCTTATCAAAGTGGCTTGGTTCTGTTTATGTGGCACCACAGCTGATAGCTGGTAAAACGAGGATACACCTTTCTGTTTTGGATGCACGTGTGTTTGCAGAGTCTCAGCCTCTTCCACAGGCAGCTTCTGCTACCTTAAGAAGTGATGAGATCGTTTCTAAGGTGCCATCTTCACAACAATGACCAACTGTGGTTGCAATGAGATTTCAAAATGAAAAAAATTTTTCCTCTGATACTTCTAAAGTAGACTTCCATAAAATCATACTAAACACATTTTTCAGAATATTTTTAAAGTGATTCTTACCAGCTGTGTTGATTTTATCATAATTAAAATATTGTTATTGAAATTTCTGTGCATGTTACTGTACTATCTAAGTAATGTCCTCCAACTGGAGTATTCTATTTGTAGATTACAAATAAAAATAGGCACCAAAATAGATGAATTTATCCATCATATTTTAAAAAAAGGTTCATAAAAAGAAAGATGAGACTTCTCTGAAAACATGATGATGTTAAAAGGTGTAAACAGAGAAAGTTTATGATTGCATTTGCCCAATTCTCAGTGAATTTCCTGCTTTGCTGCAAATTCACAGCTCGACAAGGGTGTACATGCACAACATGCCTCCTCTCCCCTTTTTTTAATGCTCTACAGCAAATGTGACTAACATTTCAATTCCTTTTTGTGGACCATTTCCTTCACTCCTTCTGGGAAACAGCCTTCTCTGTTTTTCTTGCTTTCCCATTTATTCTTTTAATTTCTAGAAAGTGTATTCTCTTCTGTAAGAGTTCATGTGGATTTATTGTGCCTTTACTTCAGATGCTTAGATTCAAAATGTTGCAGTACATGTAGTTCAGTCATAACAGCTAAGAGCTCATTAAAATAAAAACAGACATCCAGGGACATAAAATTACTTCCACCCCAGGAAGAAAATGATAAAAGCACAGGGTAGAAATATTTTGTAGTCAAGTCTTCCTTATGAAGGTGGAGCCTGATTCTCTCCTGCCTCAGATTTCATGCTGTTGTTTACAGCTATGGATATGAGATGTGAAATGCTATTGAACCAGATTGATGAGGTCCTAAACTTTGCATAGGTATAGATGATGAAGAAAAGTGTGGAAATGGTGAGCCAGGCTTGGTCTGTATGACATTTCAAGGAACTTGAACTGATAAAACAAACTTGGGTGGGAAAGTTTGAGAGCTCAAGAAGCTATATTTACCAACATACAGTTTTCATTGTATTTTTATGGAAGCATGTTCCCCCCAACTCAAAGATACAACAGCACTCAAAAATACACTGAGAATCTATTTGTTTCTAAATGAAAGAAACTGAATGCTCCTGAAACTCATTGCCATCCATTTAGCATGATCAAAAATGGGTAGGCATTTGTATATCAAGATCATTCAACAGTATAGTAGACTTCTTGGGGAAGATGTCTCTCCTCTCTTGCTACCTTTGGTCTGTCCTTCCATGAGATTCCCTCATACACTTTATACACAGGACTATTATCTTCTCAAACCTGCTTGTTCCCCTTTGAACCAGCCCACATTTCCCTATGGGTGAGGTACTCCAGCTTTTCTGCATCTTTTCAACTGTTGGTGTGTGGATAAAGAAGATGAATTTTTCATTCAGGGCTTATGTTTTCTCCTGTGGGAGGAGCAAAAGATCAGAGTGAAGAGAGCTGTGGGGAGAGGGCAGGAGTGGTTTGGCTCACGGTGACTGCTGAAAGAGCCTCATAGTGCAGCTCTGTGGGCCCGGATCTTCCAGAGCAGCAGCAGGGAGAGGAAGTGGCACATGTAGTGGGCAGCGCTCGGCTGCTTGTGCAAAACCACCTCCTGGCTATTCATCTTCTCCTCTGCCACGGGCAAAGTGAGCCATCCTACATCAAACAGCAGCTGCTGCTGTTGTAGAATCACAGTCAGCAGCATAGTTGGAAAGGACCTCAAAATATCATCTGGTCCAACCTGTCATGGGAAAGGAAGCCTAGATGAGATTATGTAGAACCTTGTCCAATCTCATCTTGAAAACATCCAGTGAAGGGGACTCCACTGTGTCTCTGAGGGGGTTGTTCCAGTCACTGATTGTTCTCACTGTAAAAATTTCCTTCTCACATTGATATGAAACCTCTTTCCTCTTATCTCTGGGAGCATTCAAAAAACATGGATGTGGCACCTGGGACATGGTTTAGCAGTGAACATAGCGGCTCTGGGTTAAGGGTTGGACTTAATGATCTTAGAGGCCTTTTCCAACCTAAATGATTCTGTGGTTCAATGCCAATGCAACTTGTGCTCATTGCCACTTGTCTTCTCCATGCAGCTGCTTGTGAAGAGAGAGCTCTGTGTTCCTTGCAGGTGTAGGAATTCTGTGATGAACTGTCCCCTTTCCCTCATCTTCTTTTCTCCAGGGAGAAGAGTCCTAACTCCTTCAAACTTTCCTCACAAGGCAGCTTTTCCAGTCCTTTGATCATCTTGGCCCACCACTGGACCCTCTCTAGTCTGTCCACTTATTTTTCTAATTTTTGGGGACCAGAATTGGATGCTCCAGGGCCAGTCTGACAAATGCTGAGTGGGAAGATCCCATCTGTATCTCAGCCAGCCGTGCCCCTGTGGGTGCAGCCCAGGATCTGATTTTCCTCTCTGCTGCAGGACTGAACTGCTGGCTCAGGGTCACCTTGTTGTGCCCCAGGGCCCCCAGGTCCCTGTCAGGAAGGGTCCCCAGGCACACAGGTCCTGTGCTGGGCTCTTTGATTCTGTCATCCCAGTCCAGGAGCTGCCACTGGCCTTTGCTAAACCTGATGCTGTTATTGCTGGCCCACTTCCCAGCCTGTGCAGGTCTCCCTGTAAAATGTGTCCATCTCACCACACAGTTTGGTGTCATCAGCATTACATTTACACCAACCAAATGAGGTTCAGATACCAAAGATCTGTAGCTTTGGGGCATTAAGGAGAGGCTCTACTTACCCATGTGCACAGCTCTTTATACTGCCTTCTCCACTGTCCTGGTTCCCCACGCTGGCTGCGCTGAGGCTTCCTGGGAGCTGTTTCACACCAGCCCCAGAGGAAGGTGAGATATGGGTCTGCAATATCTGTAAGCTTTCTCTACAGACTATCCTGCTTGCCAGGACTCTTGCATGTGTGTCTGGCAATCTGAGGTGGATCCCACACCTCACTGAGGGTATCTGTCTGTATCTCATCAGGCTGGAAATATGTCTCTTAAAACAGGGAAAAAATACTACAGATGGATCCATGGGATTTGAGTTCTCTCAAGAAAGGGAGACTGTCATCTGGGATCCCATCTAGTACTCATGGTATACCCTGCATAAGATTATACCCTATATCACCCCCAATAACACTCAAGCTCCAATTCCCACCAGCACAACATCAATGCCATTCAGAGCCCTACTCAGGGATCTGAAAGCCAGATGTATCCAACACAAGCTTGTCTCTTCTATGAGTTTCCATCCCTTCCTTTTGCAATGCAGAATAATGTCCCTTTCCCCACTGAGCTGTGATCCCAGCTGGCACCATGTTCTTTCCATTCTCTCTAGCAACTTTTCATCTTGCTTGAGTTTTTGAACAGAACCCAATTTGTCATATCTCTTTGTGTACACTTTTCAGGCTTTCTGTAAGTGTTTTGCTTATCCTGAGTCAAGAACTCCCATTCTGTTTTCCTGCTCTCAGACTGTAATCTGAGGTCTTTATGCAAACATTGGCACTGTCTATAAGCATTACAACCTAGCAAATTTGCTGCCACACACTGGTAATACCCGTGGATTCTCCATGTGACCTTAAACATTCATCCTGCCTTCAGGCTTTTCTTCTGCTGAAGAATTGAACGAAAACCTCAAGAAAGACATATGAGTTTTAAGCTCATCTGACTGTAACAAAGACTATGTCAGATAGAAAAGACAGTGTAAACCATAGAGTCTTCTCCCTCCATCTCCACTAGCCTTAGATGGAATGTAGGCAGGGGCCATTGCCAGAGCAGTAGCTATGCAAGGAAACATCTTTTTGCTCACCTTATGTGCAAAATCTATCAGATCAGAATTGTAAAAAGGATTGGTTTTCCTTGTGCAACAAAAGGTTATGCAATTATTTTCAGGCAGATGTAAGTGAAATCTGGATTTAAGGAGCATGAAACCCAAATATTGAAAGACATTAGATATAATCTCAGTGTCCTTGGAATCCTGGTGTGTATGTGTGGCACAGAGAGGAGATTAAGAGAAGAGGCACAAGAAAGCAGAATTAATGAAAACTGCAATCCTTATCAGATTAAAAATGTAAAAACTAAAGGTGGCACAGTTGCATGACCGTTGGAGTGATGTGTTAATAACTTGACAGAGGTATATATTATATTAAGTACTAGGACAAGAGACACTACAGATACATGCATCTCCCTTTTGCACTCATGCACTGCCTATCAAAACTTCAGTCAGATTTCCTTGCAGCACTGGGAAAAGCCAGATTAGTGTGGCAGCCTTTGCCAGCTTCAGAGGGTAAGCCTGCAACTCATTCAGCAGAACACACAACTCTGAGCACAATGAGACCCCAATATTTTTGAATTTGCCAGTTCTTTTGTCTCAGTGTGCTCCAACATTCGTAAGCATAGCAGAATGCAGTGCAAAGAAATGAAACCAAAGGTTTCATTTCCCTCATGCAGTACCTTCTGGCAGGAACAGCTCACATCTGGGGAGCAGGAAAGACCGAAGTGTCATGTGCTACCTGAACACAGCTGCCTCTGCCCATGTTGGTTGAGCAGTGGACAGGCCACATGTTACATTTCCACTCATTTCTCCGAATCCACATTAAAAATAACGTATGAATAAATGTATAACTGTTCCAGATTCAAGCTAGCCATGGTTAGTGGTGACTAACTGCAATAAAGACATCTGTGCCATGGATGGTGTGGGGGAAGGGAACAGCCTTTGCAAAAGGGGGGAACAGAAGCAGAAGAGAGGGTTGATAACCTGAGCAGCTCTAGCATTTGGCTAAGATTTCTGTGGGGGCATCTTAACCACAGCTAAAAGCCAAAGCAAGACAACAGCAGCATACTGCAAGGACTGCTAAGCCCCAGACACGATTTCCCCCCCTTCTGTGTAAATAGGTCACTTTTATTTAAATGTTACTGCCTTTGGAAATCTCACACAACTGGCGGCAGCACGGAGAATCCGGGGTCACCAAAGCAAGTGTCTGGACACATCTAATTCCCATTTTCCCATTAATATTTCTGCCTGAAGGAAGGTTATTTTCTCTTCAACCTTCTTCACAGAGTGGAAGTGATTCCCTCCCACCAAGGAAAGTCTTTTCTCACACTGTCTCCTTCCTAATATCTGTGCAAAGTCTATCTCCATGCTTAGACAGGATTTAGCCAACAATTATTAGTGCAACATTTTGTACTAGCAGCTGTGATATATGAAAAGCTTTACTAAGAAATGAAAGTCCCTTCATTCTTGGAAAAGACCATTTGTAGTATATATAAAAAGAAAATATTTAAATAATTTTAATTTTATTTTTACTTTCAATCTACTTTCTCTTTGCTGGACCAAACAATTTCTTTAGAACATCTTCCCATTGATTGTATCCTTGACATATGTTGAAAAAAAAGACAGAGGTGGAGTTGGAACAATTTTTTGTGGTAGTGGAGCTGCTAAAGCTTGGGCAGAACATTTACTGATGTGCAGCAAGTGTGTCCTTGCTGGCAAATCCTGTCTTTAATTACTAACAGGTCTGTGCAGCTTTTGGGTCTGAGCTGCCTGCTCAGAGAGCAAAGAGAGTCAGTGACTGCTGGAACCTGATTGTGCCTTTGCAGCAATACAATGAAAACTGATTCCAGAGCTGTGGTACAACTAATCCCACAGTGAAGGAGCGAGCTGGAGTACTTCTGAAATGTGCACTTTCCTATGCATTGCACTGAAATCTGTCTCTTCAAAAGTACCCTGCAGATAGCTACATCTAGGATCTAGTTTAAGATCCTTTTATAGCAACTGGAGAGTGATAAGCAAATCTAGGGCACAATTAATTTCATTTTGATTTAGGTGTCTAAACCAGGCCAGATGAATCATGACTCCAAAAATTTTTGCTTTTTCCACTGACATTTTCATGTACAAAAGTTAGACAATTAATTCCATCCTGATTGCAATGCAGAAGTGCAAAGTGCAAATTTAATGGTCTGAGATTTTTTAATGAAAAAGGAACCACACCACAAGCTGTTGATTAATCTGTAACAGAAAGGGTGATACTCTCAAAATGAATCTCAAATCATCATAGTTCAGAGGCAGCTGGCAAACCACACACAACAAAGTTTGCTTCAAATCATATGAGAAAAAGGGGGAACCCCCTGACTTCTTAAAAGCATATGAGAAAACGGGGGAACCCCCTGTCTTCTTAATGAATTCCAGGGCAAAATCAGATGTATTTAAGTGTAAGCCGTTACAGCAGCTATTCCACAACAAAAGACTTCTTGTCCCTCTCTCCACAACTCACTGGCCATTGGATGCAAGTAATACATTATGTTATACAGAATATGCTTTGGTGAGATTCAGCACAACAGGGAGACTGGCTGATCACATCACTCAGTGACTCAAGTCTTCTAGTAAGACAGAGACACTAATTTGTGTCCCAATCAGAGACATCTCTCTGCAGCTAGCAGCAGACTAGCGAGTGTAATCACAGCTCAGTGAGTTTAAAATGAACTTTTTGTAATTAACTTCTTCTTATCATTTTTGTCTCTGCCGGTGGTTCCTTTCCCTTGCAGAAGGATGCTGTCTGAAGGTTACCTTCATAGAATCACCTACCTTTGGGAAGACCTAAACCCTGTGCTCTGCAAGAGTTTGCCTGATGAAGGGGTGTATGAGATGAGCTCCATTAATTATTCTTCCACAGGCGAAGCACAAGGAAAAAGCCTCCTTCAGAGATGCAGGTCTGCTGGCAAGTGCATTTCCTCAGCCTGCTCTAGAGGCAGCAAGCACAGCAGAAGGCAGAAGGATAATCTCCCACAGCCTGTCCAGCACCCAGCACCCACAGGGCAGCCACCTCCAGATACACATGACTGCGAAGAGCTGACAAAAAAAGTCACCTACCTGGTTCCACCCTCCTGCAAGAGCATCTGCAAGAACTACAACGATCTGCATATAGCCGGGGACTACGTGGTGCCAATTAGCTCAGTCACGACAGATTTTGCCTGTGACAGCGGCATAGGCCCCTTCTTGGAGTCCTCGGAGATTCCTCCCCCGCTGGAGTCCGTGAGGGCTCCCCCCGCAAGCGACGCCCTCCGCAGGCCGGCCCAGGGGCACTCGTCCTGCTGGCGCCTGGCCAGCTTAGGGCCCCACCAGCAGCCCCTCTCCGACTCGGCCCTCAACGACTACCTGGAGCAGAAGCTGCTGGAGCTGTACAAGCAGTACATCATGGACAGCACTGCAAACAGGGCATCCCCCACCCAGATCCTGGCCTCCGAGCTGATCATGACTAACGTGGATCAGATCAGCATGCAGATCTCGCGGGAAAGGAACATGGAGACCGTCAAGGCCAAGGACATTGTCATTAGCCGCTTCTTGCAAATCGCCAGTGGGAAGATTTCCTCAGAAATGAGCACACCTACTCTGCATATTTCCCAATATAGTCACATTAATGCTTAGTGTTTGAATGTTAGAAAGTTTTTATGTTCTTCAAAGTCAGTTTTTAGTTTAAGATACTTTCTGTTTAATAAAAATGCATTTACCATCCACCACTTAAATAAAACCTTTCAGCACATATTAAATAAGTAAAACTACCTGTACTCCTGTGCTGTGCCACTCTTATTGTGGACCAGTAAGTTTTTTTTTAAAGTGTTTTTAATGAACCTCAGACATTAAAAAAGTTTCACAGAAAAATGACTAAGAGCATACTCTTAGAAACTCTTCCAGTTGCTCAGGTGTTCACTTTCTTTCCCACATACTCGATGTATCATTTCAAATTTCCTCTCTCTGGCACCTGCCATCCTACTTCTGGGTCTGTGCTTGTGCAGGCTTACACTCATGCAAGGACAAGCAAGCACAGTGATGGCACAGCCACAGAAATACAGAATTTAGGATGTCATCCAGATCACCTCCTTGACTCTAAGGGCTTTACTTAGGACAACCCTCACAGAAGGTTTTATAATTTGTTCTTAAAGATATTAAGGTATAGACACTTTACAGTTCTTGCTATGCTAACCCTAATTATTTAATTGGTGTCTTCCTGTTCAAGGCTTACCATCCCTTTTTGTGAAGCACAAGCTCTGTTTCCAAACAGCATCCTCAGGAGTGTGTGTGTAAGTCTGTGTGGTTTGCACTGACTTGACCCCTCACAATGAGCACTGGAGACCTGTGATCACAGAGAGACACCACCTTTGCCAGGTACTTACACACCTGACACCATGGAGGGGTCATGTGGGGACAGCAGTAGTAACAAGGGGAGAAGAGGAAGCAGAATTCGCTTTAGTTATGAGAATTGCATGTTGAAGAAAAAGGGCTGTGCCAAAGTCCATTTGATTAATGTGAACAGTGCCCTGGAATGCAGAAGAAAAGCTGAAACGAGCATTTGGCAGCATGGCTGAACATGTCTTTTGTTAGGATTGTTGTTTCATAGGTCAGGGTCATTTGGACTTGATGTATTTCTGATAGAAGGTCCTATTTTGTAAAACTTCACTAAATCTTAAAAAGTAATAAAAAAGCAATAACCAGAGCTGCCTGATAGCAAAGGTTGGCACCTACTCTGAGTGTTCATAATGTATAATGTATTGACAGTGCCAATCTGTCATTGGTTGAAGTTCTGAGTATCAGTATAATATAAATACTAATTTATACTAAATATTCATAAAATGATTTCGTGTTATTGTTTCCACAGTGTTTTTTTGGCCTTTGTGTGCTTCCCCTCCCCCCAGTTTATTTATTTATGTATTTTATTTAAGGCAGGTTTTTAATGTTTATTTCAAAACCAGATGTAAGGTGATAAACATGTCAGTTTATTCTGTTGCTGCTCTTTTTCCAGAGATTACTGGAATAATTTTTTATTTTCCTGTGTGTGCAGGTGTACAAAAAAAAGTTGCCATGAGAACCTGTGATGCTTGAATCCAAAGGGTGTACCTCTGTTGCCATAACAGCCTACCCAAATACTATTATTCAGCAATTCAAGACAGATAGTTTCTGGCATGCAATATTTCTAGACTGTGATCAAATGCTATTTACAAATACAAAAAAGGGGCTATTTTTAGGGGAAAATAACAATCACAGTAATGCATAGGCACACATACACATTCTGCATGCAACATCCATTACCAGCAACCTGGAAAATGACTTCCAGAGGAGAGCAAAAGCACAGAAATGTAACAGTTTTTATATCCTACAGATACAGATCCAGGCTTTTCAAAACACGAGGCTTTTGTTCATGCCTATTGACATTCACATCACTGAATTTCAGTTGCAAAAGACGTGGTGGAAAGCAACTTGCAGAGTTGAATGCGTAAATCAATACCCTTGGTGAAAGATCCGACTCCTTCATCAGAGGACACAATCGATTCTTGCACTCAACTCTCCCCACTGCACAGCCCTCGTCCTGCACAAACAAAACAGCATTTTATTGTCTCTTGCTCAGAAATCCCAACTTTCATTTCCCCCCAAGACGTGTGGGCAGCACCTGGTCACCTCGTTCCCCTTCTCAGAACCGAAGCAGGAAAGAGGGAGGGTGGCTGGAGAACAGGGGCCAAGAGCTCTGCCCGAGCCTCCCACAGCTAACTGTGTCAGGAGCCTGAGTCAGGGGGCTGCAGCCACAGCCAGGGGCTCTGGGGCAGAACAACAGATCTTAAATGTACAAAAACAGCCTCATGCATATGGAGAGAATGTTTGATATTTATCAATCAACTACAAACCATTCCATTCTCAGGTGACTTTCTTCCAAGCAAATCACTTACTACAGTCATACTGACTTTCAAGGAAAGATCTTGTTTTGTTTTGTCAGACTGACATTACTAATTTTATTTTATTTTATAAAAAGGTCATAATTATTGCAGAAGCTGATTTAGTCTGGAAACACAGCATCAGCCACTTCTTCCCCACATATGGCTATTTTATTTTCTAAAAAATATGTGCCTAAATATAAATTCCCATTTCACTTTGAGCCCTGTATTGTGCCTGTTTCTCACATGAATTACATACTAGACACATCCCATTATCTGAAGCAGCTCTTGGATTTCAGGCAGTTTCTACATAAATAACTATTTCTTACTTCCCACTATACCCAGATGAAAGTGCATTTATATCTCTGTCCTTCTTCCATTTAAACCTAATCTCGCTCTGCACAGGTGCCTCTCTAGGTGTGCCTTTTCCTGCTGAAAGCACTTGGACAGCAATTAGGCTGCTATTACCATGACTCAGGTTGTTATCTAAAGTGATTATCATATTCCCTCCTTCCCTCTCTTCCCCCTCCCCCCTTTCTGCCTCAGGGTCAAGCATTTAAAGTGAGAGATCCCAATTTTTTACTAGCTCTCTTAAATAACTAATTTTTAGTCAGGGGGACATAATTTCTTGACATGAGCTTGTCAAAATGTTGATAGGAGCCCTGGTGTCTGGGGACTGTGTGTTGGAGAGTTTGCATTCTGCCCTCATAATACCTCCTCACATTATGGCTACTTTAATATGACTAACATAATTTAAGAAGGCAGTGAAAATTGTGATGAATATTTCAGTAACTCTTTGGTTGATATTTTGACCAACTGTCAAGAAACTGTTCTCAGAAGGATAGTTTATAGCCACCTCCAGCATACTTCAGCTTCCTTAGGCATTTTTTGCAGAACATATTACTCACTGCTGACAGCATGATTATAACAGCTAGGAATTTTATTGTTTATAGGTGGTGTGACTGTGCCTCCAAGAGTCTGAGGCCATCACTGTGGCAGATGAACATTACCTGGGGACTCCAGGAAGGCTGGATGTGTAGTGTGACAAGAAAAACCCTTGGCAGAGGGAGAAAAGAAAGGGAAAAGGAGTTTGTCAAATTTGGTGGAACCTGTAGGCCCTGCCTTTGGTTTTAACCCCTTTGAAATAAATGAAGTTCTACAGGGCTGACTCCAGCCAGGCACATTGCTGGTATTTCACCCTGGGGAACCTGGGGCCTCCCAGCACCCCGAGGCTCATCTCATTCCCCTTCTACTCTCCTTTCAAAGACTAAGCAGTGGGGATTTATTTAGGACTATCCCTTCCCTGAGCTTCTTCCTACCACAGATATCTCTCTGAGGTAGGACCTGCTGGGTGTAAACAGCTGCCACTGTAAAAGCCTCAGGCAGGAGGGGTAAGAGGGACTGCAGGTTTTGTTACCTTGATTATCAGAATTACTCTAACAGATCTTACTGATATGGCCTGGGAGGCATCCCTTGATCTCCCTGATTCAGGAGGGATAATTATCAATTTAGGGAGATCAATCACCATGTTACAGTGACATCTCACTGCAGATTTTAAACCAATATTGACATGTGAAAGGACTGCTGCACTTGTTGGTAACTGATGAAGTTACTAACTTGCCACCTTCCTCATTAAATGCAACCTGTATGTCTGGGACAGCCGGTGTGTGTCTGCTTGGCACCTCTCTGTTCACAGTCACCCCCTCTCTGACAGACCCACAGGCTGTGGACAGTGCTCAGAAGGGGCATCAGTTTCTCCATCTGCATTAATTACACAGAGTGTGAGCACAAAGGCAGCTTAAATCAATGTATTGGCATCCAAACTGGCAGGGCTGGTCTCTGGTTGGTGGAGCCATGTCAGCTAACATGGACTGAGACCTGGTCCCCAGTCTGTGTTGTGCTGGGTAAAACCATCACTGTCTTGGAAGAGCATTTGCAGTTTAGAAATGTGTAACAGAATATGACTAACATGTGAAGGAACAGAAGTTTAGGTCAAACCAGAATTATTCTGTGCACTGCAGCATTACTTCTGCTTCTGCTGCCCTGGGAAGAGCTGGCTTTCTGTCTCTCAGGCATTTCTGAAGGATTAGGATGGCTTTTCAGAACATTAGGCAGGCTTTCTAAGGGCTGAAGGGAACAGTGTTCCCGAGGCTCATTCTCAGACCTTCTTACATCTCTTTCAGGGCAAATGTTGAATGAACTAGCTTGCTTGAAGTGGAAATCCCCTCTAGGAGTATTAAAAGTGCCTCATTTTGAATTAACATCTGGTTATTACTGAGCTCTGTGCTGCTGTCCTTCACAATGTGACCCTCCTGCTTCAGCTTTCCACAAGGGTGGTCACTGAGGGCTCCTGCATTTCTGCCATATCAAAACCTCCAGGACTGCCCCAGCATTTCCCTTCAGCTCCTGCCACACAACCCCACATTTGGTGGTTTTGCAAGCTGCACTCCTGTGCTATCTAACCTCCCCTTGCCCCTCTGATCCCCCTCACAGAAGATGATCCTGGCTGCCCTGACAACCAGAACAGCCAGTATGATGGCAGTGAGATACTGAACTGGAGGGAACCTCTGGCAAAGGGAGAGGCTGATGGGGACACTTAGAGGCTGGTGATTGCTGAATTCCTGTGGGAGAAGTGGGGGACTCCCGTGAAGCTGGAGGAAGTCCTTGCAGAGCAGAGTTTGTGAAACATACTGGGAGATGGTGGGGAGCTGAGGAAAGAGGTTTCACAATTTTCCCAGTGAAGACAAGCCTGAGGGATGGCAGCATTTCCAGCCACTCCCTGCATGGAAGGAGTGTCTCTGTATTTAAAAGACAGCAATCTCCCCAGCTCCACCCATGGCATTTTTCAAGCATAAAGAGTTGTAGAATCCAACATGGGCTTTCATTCCTTCCCTCTGCATCTGGGTGGGAGATACAAGGGGTCCATCATCTGTGCTGGTCAGACGTGCTCCACCACCTTCCTCCAGACCTGGAGGCTTACTCAGCTCTGACCACCAGGTATTTTCATCCTTTGCTGAACTTTGCCTGCTAAACACAAAGTAGGATAGGAGACCTCTCTTAAGAACAAGCAATGGGAATGGGAAAGAGAGGAATTAGAGAGTCAGGCCATGCAGTGGCTTTTCTTACAAATTAATTTTTCTGTAACCAGAGCTAGACTATAAGAATAAAATCATAGTTGGCAGAGCTGACTTTTGATATTTTCATTGATACAGTTGTACAATGTCCATCTTTACATACAAGCTCCCTTGCCTGAAAATGGATCCTGTTTGGAGGGTAGGGGTGGAACAGATAAAATACCAACGAACCAGTAATACTTTGATCAGTACCAGTTTAACACAGATAACACATTCCGATGCATTTCTAGATAGAAACCATACCAAAAGAAAAAAAGAAAGAGCTTAACAAAGGTAGGTTCACCAGTTTTAAGAAAGAGGGGTTAGAGGTTTTCAGTTCTAGCACTTTTAAACCAATTAATCTCAAGGTTTAATTGACCTCTTTAGCAAAAGCTGGCTGAAGTGACTGAAGCACATTGAAGGCCATGAAAGCATGCAACTCAAATTGCTATTATGACATTCAATTTTATATAAAGCTTCACAGCTCATTATAGACAGATGTGAGACTTGGATTGGGTACAATGGTAGAAAGAAACTTATTAGCAGAAAAAAGAACTACTTAATTATTTTTAATTCGGAGAACTAATTTTTGTTTCAAACTATTTTCTTCAAACCCATAGCATCAAATTTACAGTTTTAACTCCAATGAGGCTACCAGCTCTTTGTATACATTTGCTTCATCATCTTCTCTTACCAACTTTGATCTGTGAGAACTTCATTTAATATCCTTTCCTCTGGCCTTGCTATTTCCTTCTTCTGTTACTTTGTCCTTTGGATGCATCCCTTTGGTCCAGGCAACTTGTAATATGTTCTGCTTTGGCATGAGGATGTCACAGGTATGTTACACAACTGAATCAATGGTGATGTACAGAGCAGCCCTAAAGTAGCTTTTCCCCCCCCTTTATCCTACCTTTAATTCAGGCCTTGACCAGCTAAACTTAGAGAAGTTAGAGGTTTAGTAATTTTAAAAAAATTATTAAAATGAATCAATTAGAACAACATAAGCTTCTTAAAACAAGTATGAGAAATTTCTTATTTCTGTTAGCCTATGATCTATTGCAAAAAAAA
>VZRX01005661.1:0-10030 GCA_013398075.1 Notiomystis cincta | reverse complement strand
TATATTTATTTATTTATTTATCTTGCTTTTTATAGGTGGAATGGGTGTGAGGAGTGAGGACTTGGACAGAGCCATCTGTGTCTGTTGGTGGACACCAATTGTAACTGGCATACAGAATAAACTTGAGATAAAAGATGTAGTCATCTGGAAGATGTAGTCATTATGAAACCAAATAGAATTAAAGTTTGTTTGTTTGTTTTTAAGTTGTTGTTCAGACAGAATAAGATAAAACATCTTTGTACCTTTTGTGAAGGTAAAGATAAAATAGAATTCAGGAGAAATGCAAAAGAAATGGTAGTGGAGACATGAAGTTGTGAAGACAAACAGAAGAGATCAAATTTTAAAAGGAGGGTGAAATTGTAGAAAAAAATGAAGGCATGAAAAGGTAAAATGTCATGGAATCAAAAGGTTAGAATGTAATTTTAATTGGCATGCTCAACTGTTCTTTTATGAAGGAGGAAATAGGAAAAAGTGTGATGTCAGGTAAAGGATGTGAAGGGAACTAGAGCTGTGGTCAACAGAGTTGCAAAAGTAGAGTTATTTGCCTAGGAAGACTTAGAAGTCCTGACTGAAAGAGGCAAAATCAACAATTATGCTCACAGGAGAAAGGAAAGAGAATAGAAAGAGATACCTTAAAATGAAGAACTGTCATTGAACTGGAAGAACTGGGTGGCCATAGAAAGGTTTGCAGTACTGCTGCCTAGGGACAAGGGGGAAAGCAGCACAGAAAGTGACAAGATTGGTAAAACACAAGCAGTGAGAGATCAGAAGAGGCCAGTGCCTGGTGAAAAGAGCCCTGGAGAGCTGGCTGGGGCTGCTCAGTGTGTGGGGAAATGCACAGCCAAGGGTTGTGTGAACACCGACCGCAGGAGCTGGAGGCAGAGAGAAAAAACGTGAAAATACAATGAAATTGGGGAAAAGGACTCATGGGTGCAGATCACAGGTACTAGGAAGCATGAGAAGACCTTAAAATCAGCATTTAGATGAGAAGAAAGAGGGCAAAGGGAGAGAATGGAAGTGTTGAATAAGAGAGAATGCTGAGGCTCCCAGGAAGGGCTTTGATCCAGGATGCACAGTGTCCATTTGCAAGGAAAGGAAGCTACTCCAGTACCAATTTTAAAGGCATAATTCCTTAAGAAAACCTAGAGCTGAAGGAACTGTCTAGAGGCTCCAGATGCATCCAAACTTTTATAATGGAGTGGTTACTCCAGAGACGGTAAGAGAACAGAGGGAAACAGAAATGAAGAAATTTAATTGTTCTGATGTGACTTGTCATTCTGTATAGGCAGATTCCACTTTTTGGCTAATATGCAGATTGCTACCTTTCAGCATTCCCTCTAGAGATTTTCCAACAGTGAATTCCAAATATCAGAGAGGCTTACAGCAAGTAAAAATGTCATGATAATGTGCCAAGAGTCTACTGAGCTACCTAGGACAAGAAGAGATACTTTCAATTTTATATCAGTGTTCCAATTTCAGTTTAGAGAGTGAATTGATAATAAGAAGAAAGGAATGCAGCTGAGAAGCACACTAATATAATGTAGAGAAAATCTTCTGGGATAGGCACTTTTTGTAATGTTTAAGTGGATTTCTGGATGACAGCAATGGTTTGAGTATGTGAGTGTGCCTAGCCCTGAGAATGGGCTCCCAGCTCCCTCTTGGACAGGGGCAGATGGCAGCTTCCTCTTCCTCTTGAAGATGAAGATGGAGAAGAGAAATAGCTGGTCATTTTTATTCCTTATTCACACTAAAAGGAGAACAGTCATACTACAGGTAAGCTTTCCTGGGCAGAATGCCCTGGAGAAGGTTTTTAACCACGTGGAATTATTTAAGTTTCTTTTACGTTTGCTACATACCATGCCTGCCTTCTCTGCTTCTCTGCCTCTGGCCTGGGTGACCTGATGTGTCCCACAGGAGCACAGCTGTAGCATTGTTTGCCTCTGCTGTAGTGGGAGCCAGAAAAACAAATGCTTTTGAAAAATCAGGCCTCTGGGTTTCAGCTGACCGGAGGAGTGGGGCATGGAGAAGCAAACAAACAAATGAAAATGTTAGAGCAGCTTGTCCTGATTAAAGGCATGCTACCACAGAGACCCTGGTACTCAGCTTTGTGGCACCCAGTGCAGCACACACGTGGTCCTTACTGTGACTGTGCTGCTTTGCAGCCTTTGAAGGAAGAGATTTATTCAAAGCATAGATTTTGTATTTGCCTTCATTTCTACATTAGTGGCAGCTGTAGCAAAGCAGTCTGGAGGCAATGAAATGAAAGGCACTGTGTCCAGATCCATTTGCAAAAGGAAGACATGAATTTGCTTTTAAGACAGAGAGAACTCTTCTGACACTGATCTTTCATTGTGCAGACTGAGGGATGACCTAACTGCATTTTGGGATTTCACAGAGCCTGATAAATGAAGATCAGTATCTTTGACTGAAAGAAGGGTCATAAATTTGGTGTTCCTTGGGTGGCAAGCCTTGTAAGGGTAACAGATGATCTGTTGTGTAATTCTGAATTTTAATAAAACCAGGAGCCATGTTTGCTGCCTACCTTGGCAAATACCTTATTGATACTGAAGAAAGATGACTTTTACCTGTGAAATCTAAGGGAAAAGAACAGTTATGCAGCACTGTGGGCAGAAAACATACAGAAATTACTGCTCTTACCTTTTTTATACCTGATCTGAATTTGTAGCTGCCTGTATTTTTATATAAGCTGTACATTTTGAACAATATTTTGAAGCCATATTTAGGACTGTTCCTTTTCCATGTCTTGACTAAGGCTTAATTTTGAAGTCTTCCTGATGCACATCATTAAAACTAATTTGTATCAGTTCTTTTATCCTTTATCAGTTTGTCTGTAAATTAGCAGAAGAAAGGCATAATATATCTAGCATGACATATTTTGATGAATGTAAAATGTCATCTGGAAAGCTTCTTATTTCTTCGGAGTGAAATTAACTGTTCAAAAATAGTCTCCAGAAATGGAAAACCTATTAGAGTGTCTATAGAAAAAAGTAAGAACTTGGAGAGATCCGCAGCACATGGGAAATAAAAATACTTTGGATCACTGAACTGTCATCTCTTAATTGTATACTCCTGTTCCAGAACTCCCTATGAAAAAAAGAATAGATAACTACTCATTAAAAATAATTATTTCAGACATATTAATTAGGTTTTTCATACAAGTAAAACAAAAGATGGTATGGGAATGGAAAAGGACTTTGACAGCCTTCCATTCTGCTAAGCAGTTCCTCAGAAGTGTATTGCAGTATGGAAAAGGACATAATTTAAATTGCCTGACCCCCTATGATTTTCTGGCTTTCATTAAATTTAATCATGAGTGAAGTTTTGTTCTATAAGAAATGAGAAGGGATGGCAATCTAAAGAAAAAAATCATTATAAAGTGAAGATTGTGGGTAGACAATAACCACTAAGCATTTTTTGTGTCTAACCACAAGAATTAAAACAGGCTCAAACTCTCAAATTAAAGTAAAAGCAAGTGATATTTCAGAAACAGTTGGGAAAAAAACCCTTTAAAAGTTGCCATCAGAACCCCTCTACATGCAGAGAAAGTAAAAAAAAAATCTTTTCTTGAAATTTTAGTCTTACCCATTGAATTTATCTTTCACTCTTAGGAGGGAAAACACAGGCTCTGCCATTATTTACAGCAGCATTTACAATTTACAATTTATCTGGACTAATTGTGAAGCTGATATGCAAACAATGCTTGAAAACATGACAGGTATTTTATTTACACTTTTTTTATTCACAACGAGTGTGTACAACAAAGTGTGTGCATACTTTTGCATAGCTTTTGATTCAGATCCAGATGAATTCTGAAACAAATATTGTAAGTTAAATAGGATCTGCATTTTATATCTGCATCAAGTGTAAAAGCAAGGAATAAAATAATCTCTGAATATTAAATCTTTATATTGAATTATTTGAGTGAAGAGATTTTAGAGAAGAGCAGACACATTTTCTGTGACAGTATTCAGTATCTGCACAATAAAAAGTATTCCATAATCACCTTAAATAATTAGCTGGTCAATTCCTGTTTCTGTTTATGCTTGCAGAAAATGTAGTGAGATTAATGTTATTTTCTTGCATTTATTCAATTGAAATGTTATCTTAATGATTTCCCACTGGCATTTTATTCCATTCTGAATGGACTCTGAACAGCTCAGTGTGAGTTGTCAGCTGAAATTGAAACTGTGCTTGCTGATTGACCATATAAATGGAGTCAGGGAGCATTGATTTCTTGTCCTAATTGGAAGCTTTCCATAAGCTACCAGGACATCAAATCACTCAGAAGGATGCTGGATTGGATTAGGCAGGTTTAGAAGGTCTGAAACCTCTCCTGGCCACACAAGCCTCATGTGCAGCATCTTTCCTGGAGTCCAAATTTATTGGATGCAGAGTTTAGGTTTAGATTTCCCCCTGACATTCCATGCAAAGCAGAGGGATTCCCCAAGCAGTGTCTGGGCTGTTCCAGGAGCAGATGCCTCCACCTGGGGCTCTCCAGCTTCACCTGCACCTTCAGCTACAGGAGCCCACTCAACACTTCAGCGGTGCAGGCATGCAAGGCTGGGGTGACTGGAATGGGGTTACATTTCCTGCTGTCTGGGGTTACAAAGCTCTTCTGATCTCCTCTCTCATGACCAGTTTCAGGATTTCATTCGTTCAACCTCTTCTGCTTCCTCTTCATTGCTTTTGGTGCCAATGCAGAGCAACTCTTCACCTGCAATACACCTACTCCACCTGTGAGTAAAAAAAATTCCTAAATTTGCATCAAAAATCTAGCTTTGAGTCAAGTATTAATACAGTATGCACCCTCTTGCAATGGTATATGTGTCACTGCACACAAGACAAAGTGATTGAATTCTGACTGAGCTAAATCTAAATAATAACCACTAAAAGACATGCAAAAGGAAAGAAAAAGTTATTTATCTTTTCCTTTTTATGAATGACTGAGGAACTATGGAACATTTAGTCTGTGAAAGATTAAGGTTGAGCAAAGCAAAGTGAAAAGTCTTTTCATCAGAGTATTTAGAATGGTTTGGTTTTATTCAGTTTTGGGGGATTTCTATACTTGATCTTTTCACTTTTGGGTGAAAACATTGGACAAAGGGTATTAATATTAAGAAGAAGCAGAAGTTTTTGTCTGCTTCTCAGAAATGGAAAAAACTCTGTTTAAGGGATTTTAGCATTAATACATGCAACAGCCACAATTGAATTTCAGAACCAAATGACTAATTCTGAGGAAATATGTAAATAATCTTCCTGACATAAACAGTCTGATTGTGGTTATATTTAGGATAGTGAAATTATATCTCGATGCATAGCTAAAAATGTATGAGTGCATGATTCAAGCAATTTGGTTTTAAATTCTTTTTCTAAGGTTTAGGCCATAATACATTTAGGAACACGTTAGTTAAATTGACCCGTGCAGTGGTAATGTTAGACCAAAGCTCCTGTAATTGAAACATGTTGCACAACAGAGTTTTAAAGAAGGAATATTTCTTGGCATAGACATGTCCTGGTTGTAACATCCAATTCACAGCAATTTCCTTCAGGAGCTTTAATCTCAGATCAGAGTTTTAAAGAAACCCTCCTGTCCTGCCCAAAAGCTGCATGAATTTAACATCCCTTTTTCTTATGCACAAGATCATAGAGTAGTGGGCATGCTGCTGTGGTTTATTTATCAACTAAAGTGCAAGTTTGACTGAGGCTAAAAACAAAGTTTGACAATGAGCAGTGGATGGAAATGAGCGAGAGCCAGGGAACACATCTTAGCCTCTGGTGTGGTCATGCAAGAATTACAGACAACTAATTGAGAAAAAAATTGTAGGAAGAAATGAAGGAAAGTTTGAAACTGGATGTGATCATACTCAGAATTTTCTTATCTCTGAGTCCGCTCAGAGTCTGAAACAATGCTCTGAGCAAAGAAAACAAGAATAAGCCATTTTCAAAAGTTTTCGCTGTGAAGAGCAGAAAGGGAGATGAAGAAAACGTGCAGCCGAATTGCTCTGCTGTGTGGGGGCTCAGAGGACGGCTCTCCCCGCTGCCCTACTCCCCTTTTCCGTGTCTTTGTCGCGGCTGCCGCTGCCGCTCCGGGCCGGTGCCAGCGAGCCGGGCCCGCGCGGGGGCTGCGCTGGAGCGGCCGGCGCGGCCCAGACTCCAGCGAGGGGCTGAACGCGGGGCTGTGGAAAGGCAGGCGGGGACAAAGGTGCTCACTAAGCGTTGGACAGGACCTCTGCTGCACTTCAGTCAGGGAAATCGGAGCCTGCGCCATCTGCTCACCTGCCAGACACCAGCTCAGCCCTGGATGCTTTTCTGGAGCTTTGCCTGTGGCTGTGTTTCGAGGGGAGGAACTCGGAGCTCTAGCAGCCCTTAATTCTAGTTCAAATATTAGTGCCAGGCAGCCCGTGGCGAGGAAAGATTTCATTATTTCGTTGTCAGGATTCCCCACGTGGCAGGGGCTGTAGCAGTGAGTTGTGAGAGGCTGTGAAAGGTGCACCATCCCCCTGACTGTCAGCAGTTCAAATACTGCTCGTGTTAAAGTGCCAGGACTCCTCAAAGGGGCTTTACTAGGCAGACAGATTGTGGAGGTTTTCTGAGGGGATGACACACAGTCTTACTGGTGCCTGAAGCTTTCAGCCTCCAGGTGTTCCCAAAATCAGATCTCCCTGAACCCCTGGTTTGTGTGGTGGAGCAATGCTACCCTGAGGATTGAAGTGGCTGCAAATCAGAACACTGGTAACCCAAGGAAGCAAAAGGTCAGAAGAAATAACCAGAGGGATTCGAGTACTTTTCAGAAACAGGAAATAATATATTTAAGGGACTTTAGAAGATTCAGGATTTCATAATCTACTTTTCTGTTTAAGGTGGTAAAACATTAAAAATGCCACAGGTGTAGTTCACAACAGGGCCAAAGGAGGTTAAATCAATCTCCAAACTCACTCTAAGGATGGCTAATTCTCTTTTCTGAGCTGTGAAAGTGCCAGTCTTTATTAATTCCTTGAACTTTACAAACAGAAGTTGAGAACAAAGGAAGTGGGGAAGACTCATTTGTTGTTTTTTTTATTGGTGTAAAAATTAATGTTCATCAACTCACTTTAATGACTCAATGAGACAACAAGCAAGTGAAAGCATCTCATTTGCCCTGCACATCAGGACATAAATATTCTATCTCCGTCACACTGTAATAAGGAGTAAAAAAGCACATCACTTTTTTTGGAGTTGTCTGGATGTTTTACTCTGCATAAGCATAATAACTGTTATTTTCTGTCATTTTCCAGCATTTTTATGTTCTCTTAGAAACAGGCAGTTGAGCTACCTCATCTCTACTGAAAGTGCAAGCCCAGAAATAGTCCCTGAAGTCAGTGACCAATGTAAGCTGAGTGAACACAGAACACACACAACAGGAAGCTACATGGTGGCAGTAAAGCAGGTATACAATGACCATGGAAAAGCTCTCTTGGCTGTGAGCTTTGCAGCACTTCTGGATCCAAGAAATATTCCAGCACCCAGGAGAGCTGGGATTCAGGTGGGGCAAGAGGCATAAATAAATGGCTGAGAAGAGGACTGGCTGTCCTGAACTCACCCCTGCCTCTTCTGCAGCTACAGGAGAGCTGGCAAAGCACAGGTGGCTGAGGGCTGGATGTTCTCTGCAGAACAAGCTCACAGGGACTGAAAATGGGAGGTGTGAGTTGTCACACCTTTGCCCTGCTGACCAGCAGTACCACTCCCACCAGACAAGAAATTTCCCAGTGGCACTTGACTCGGTGGCCCCAGGCTGCTGGGGAGGTTCAGGCTGTGGTGTTTGAGGGATGGGAGATGCAGCTGAGCTCATGCCAAGGCCTGCACTGCAGTCCTGAGCACAGCACGAGGCTGGGGCTTTTGTGTTAGAGAAGCTCTGTGATTTTTGTGCATGCATTGCCCACAGCAGCAATCACTTAATGCACCATTAGATCTTACAATAATTGGTGAGTACAGGCTCCTTTACAAGAGGAGAAGTGATTTCTACATTTTATGTAAGTGCACTATTAGTCATGTGCCATTGCTGATATATTTGACTTATTCGTTGTCTAATGTTTGAGGTGAATACTATTTAAGATTTATTTTGTAATTTCCACTATGCCAATGTAAAACATATAGTTTGTTGCCAACAGGTTGGGAAAAAAATTACCTCTTGATGCAAAAAGGGTGTCAAGATTTGAAACTCCCCAGTGACAAATGACAGAGGCACCAAATATACCTTGTTCCTGTATATCACTTCTTTGATGATGACATGCTTTTTATATAACATTGTGAGTTTCATTCCTGTCCCCAGAATACCCTTGGAACTGAGTAGTGCTGTCCCAGCAATGTTATTATGCTGACAAAAGATTTTAATTTTTAGACTGTTATAGAATATATGAATACAGGCATAATGTTTTAGATGCATAATGTAATACCAGGAATAGCTCACCAATCATCTTAATCAGATCGTAATTCACTCAAAATCCCAATAATTTGCAGCATACCTTGTCTAAATGGAGGTCAGAGAAGATACTGATAAGGTCAGTAATCAGTGCTGGTACTGGAAGCTGGCACTTGGTAGACAGGAAAATAATAGTGAACTGTATAAAGTTTGAAATGTTTTACCTGTGAGGGTGCTACAATCTTGGGGTCTTTTTCGGTTCATAGGAATTCTCATCCACTTACAGTCATTAATGCTTTCTGGTTTGAACAGATCCACAAATTAAAGGAAGAGCTGCCTTCAAATCATTAGCTCTCCAGTCTTTTGGAGTTAATAAGGTTGATATAAAATCACATTATCAAACCTTCTAAAATCTGATAAAAACTCTAAAATGACATTGCACCACATCTGTTCCATTCAGTTACACCCATTCAAAATAATTACAATAGAAAATCCTCGTTGCTGAGAAAACTGGACAGCTGGAGTCTTCCCTTTAACCTACATGAAACTAATAGGCATCACATCTTTCTTGTTAGCAATTCTGAACAACGTTTCTCCTGCCAGCCAGTGCAATTTAAATCACCTGATTGCCTGAAGTAAGGTCAGGGACATTGCAAAGATGAACAATTACTCTGAGTGTTTTTTAACAACATGAATATATTAGATAAGTGAAAACATTTATTATTCACTGCAAGAACAGCTACAAAACTATCTTGGAAATTTGCTATATTCCTAAATAACAAGCATCTAAATTATTCCCATCATTAGAAAGATGCTTTCAAACATTGTAAACATCAAGAACAATTTTAGATTAAAGATCTAAGCAAAAACTTGTAGCTGAAAACTTAACTCATCAATAATTCAAAGTAGTTCTGGGAAATGTAATCTATTTCTTGGCAATGCTTTACCCAAAGCTGTGGCTGTGTGGGTTCGATTGCTCTTCTGTGCCACAAGGTGTCATTGTTTTACCATTATCAGCTTTAAAAAAACTGTAGGAAAATCTGCAAAAAAATTTCCTTCGTCTGACGTTTTAAGAACTTGGAAACAGACACAGATAATTATCTAGGTTTTTAGTTGCTTGAGAAATGTAGAAAATAGCAACCTGTCAAAGACCAAATCAGAAAGATCTCTTTGACACCTACTAATGTACCAGCAGGCCTTCAAGGTCTTCAGGCTTGTTTGTTTTTCCCTTCCTAGGGTAGAGGCATTTTGTGTGGCCATGTGGTCCCCTCACCTCGACAGGAGGGGGGGGACTCCAGCTCTATTTTGATGGCTCCTGGGATGGCTCTGCCATGTGGGCAAACTCATCTTCCAGGATGGTTCTGCCATGTGGGCAAACCCATCTTCCAGGATGATTCTGCCATGTGGGCAAACCCATCTTCCAGGATGGTTCTGCCATGTGGGCAAACCCATCTTCCAGGATGGCTCTGCCATGTGGGCAAACCCATCTTCCTTTGCCCCTCTGCTCAAGGCCAGGCTCGCTCCTGCTGCTGTCCCCACCCTCCTGCTTGCCCTGGCCAGGCTGCCTCGCTGCTTGCTTCACCATGGGGTGGTTTGGGTCGGAAGGGACCT
>VZRX01005658.1:21546-63217 GCA_013398075.1 Notiomystis cincta | reverse complement strand
TTCTCTCTCTCTCTCCCTTTCTCAAAGGACAAAATAAAATGGCAATCAACAATCTGACAAACCAAACTGAGAAATAAAAAACACTTCTCTCTCTGAGCTGTAACCAGTACAGCATTGTGCACTGCCCCACCAAAGCTTGTTTGCATTACCTCACACCAACATCAGTGATGGGAAAAGGGCAAAGAGGTCATTTTGCAATTTTAGCTGGGGACAAGGGACAGGGAAAAAAAAAGGAGTGAAGAGGTCAGGAAAGCCAGAACTAAAAAATTACAAAATATTCCATATATGCAATCAATGGTGCAAGAAGTTGAGCACCAGGGGCTGGAGGAAGATGTTGGACAGCTGATCACCAGCTGATGAGCTGTGCAATATTGCTCCTTTCTTACTTCCTTGGGTGAGCCCTGTCCTGCTGTGGAAGAAAGAGGTGGCACATCCCTGGCTGCACTTCATGGCATGGCAGCACACACAGAGCCAGGCAGCATTCACAGGCAGACCCCACCTGTACTCACTGTACTGGCAGCTACTGAGCTGCCTCTAACCCCCTGTGGAACCAGCCTTAATGTCCTGACCACTACAGCTCCTGAGAGACAGGGCTTTTAGGGGAATTCAGCCCAACCACTCCTCTCTCCTGCAGCCACATTTTCGTAAACCCAAATGCCACACTACCCTTTAGCTACACTTTGCATTACAAGTGGTATCAGAGGGAATTTTCTGACTTATTTAAGGGCCAAACTGGATTTTACAATAAAATGAAAGTACAGTTCTCATCAAATCCAAATAGTAGTAGTACCATTTTTTTATAAAATAATTCAATAAACAACATTAGGTCATACAGATTTCAGTTCCTGTTTCTCACTACTGGGCACCTGTATCATATCCTGTTGCATTACATGGTTTCCTATTTGACTGCGCTATAAGGAGAAAAAAACACCTTTTTTTTTTATTTCTAAAGACAATACTAAAACACTACTTTTGATATATGATGGGCACTGTTTTTTCTGAGACTAATGTTTCCAGGAATACAGCTGTTTTTCTTCAAGAGAGGATATTTTCATATCAGACACTGGTTTCCAAAATTTGCTAGATTCTTTACTTCCTGGCAATGGCTTATAGCAGGTCAGATGCATATTTGCTTTCTAAAGTAGTGTTAGGATAATTTTTATTATACCTGTTCTTGAAATAGCTTTCTATAAGGTCCATTTAGGCTTGGAACACAAAATCAGTTTTCAAACCCATGCTTAATATGTGTTATAATTTCAAATCAGAGCTCATTTGCTTTAACAATGTAATGCTGACATAATGATAATCATAAGGAAGTTACAATTATATCTATAAAATGACAGATAACATTTTTTCTTTTAATCTGCTTCTTTAAAATTCTTGACATTCAGTGAGATATGAAAAAAATCTTTAGTTTGTACAGCAAATACCTGTGCTGCATTTAACCCCTTAGTGTAAATATTAGTCTTGAGACTTTACATAATTGTGTTTGCATTTGAAAAATGTTTCATCTGTTCAGATGTTGTGACAACAGCTCCTAAGCATTTTCTCTGAACATTTCATTAGTTCTCTTCACAGAAGATCACCATGATCAGAAACAAAAAGAGACCTTAATTGTAGGGCATTTTATGGTCTTCATTTTACCACAGTTTGGGAAGGCCGAGGTTTGAAATTAGTTTTGGTAGGTTCTAAATACCTTCCTGTTTTAGTTCTACCCAGAGAGCAGCCAATGTATGCACCAAGAACTCCTTCTTTATGCTCTCTGTACAGAGTTTCCCAGGCATTGGGATCCAGGCTTAGCTGTGATGGGGTTTTTTTAACTGCTCAGAAGATTCCCAGTGCTCTGTGTGTTATGTGGGATCCCAAATGCCATGCTGAAGTAGTTGCCTTTAAAACTAACAATTTCCTGTTGGAGAAGGAAAACTTCTGCTGGATGGTTTCAGACAATCTAGTCCTTCTCTTTCTCAGCTAAAGGCATCTGCATCTGGCTTGAGACTGAGTTTACTCAGCTGTGCTCCCTCTCTTGTCACTCTCACAGTCAGTGTAGTGAACCTGGGCAAAATGGGAAGTGAACCTTCTCCAGAAGGCATTTCACACTCTAAAACCTGTGAACTCTAAAACCTGTGAACTCTAAAACCTGTGAACTCTGCTCCCAAAGAGGTTCTTTGGTGCATTATCTAGCATCCTGAGCAAATGCTCAGAGCAAAGATACCTGGCAGAAGGGAAAGTGAGCAACGGAGCAGAGGGCAATTCAGACAGCAAGAACACTCTTCTCCTTGGAACCATTCCACACAGCATAATATGGCCTGAATACAAGAGGCTCAAGAGACATTTTCAGCAATGACATACTGTGGTCAACTCTTTTTTTTTTTCTTTTTAACATGCCCACACACAGTGAGCAGGGAAGAGTGTTGCCAAGTTAGTTATTCCCTTGCTATTCCTAAAACAACAGGAGAACAACTATCTCAGCATGCACAACTAATAAAGAACTGGGAATACCAGTGCTCCTTTCTAACATAACTAAATAAAACAGTAATTTCCTTCTCTGAGTATAAATAAATGGATTGCCATTGTTGCCACGCACACAGAGCACATGTTGCCCAAAAACATGTATTTTACAGGACTACAGGTTTCCTCTTTTGCATGGAAGAATCTTGGAATCTGGGTGTTAAACGTGGTATTCTTGGCCAATGCCCTGAGTGTGACAACAAAATGTGAGCTAGAGAGAAAACAGACAGACTATTGTTTCCTCTTTGTTCATTCACTTCTCACAAATTTTCTCAGAATCACAAGGTACTTTAATTCCAATTGCATCTTTTCCCTCATCATCAGACTGTTCTTAGCAGTCAGCTTTGCTGTCTTACTCCACTGTCTCCACTAGTCAAGGAAACAATTTGTGTTTGTGCACTGACCTCCCCTCATCCTCTATTAAGCGTCCTTCTTCCATTTGCTACTTCTACTGGCTTCTCTGTAGGCAGATAAGAAGTGTTGGAAAAGCGTTGCAAAATCACTCATGTCTTGTACCTTCTTTTGCTCTTCACCCCTACATAAAATTGCACAAAGTGGCCAGAGCTCCTGGGATTTTCCCCTTGACATTTTTCTCAGTTGCAAGTCATACTTTACTAGCTTTAATGTCATGCACTGCAACCTCCACAGTGCAAAAGCCAGAGATCTCTGGACAACCTTCCATAAGGATGTGATATATTTCAAGAGTCACAGCATTTCTTTCATGGCTGTCTGACTCCAAATGCAGTTGAAGTTCTCCACACCACAGACAGCTATGTCATCCCTTTTTCCTGTCCCCAAAGGTGTTGAATCTGTCTGAGATCTTCTTTTCTTGTACACATGTAGAGAGGGGTATGTCTGTTTCACAAAGTCAAGTCACTCTGGATTCTCAACAACTGTATTAATGAGATGGGTGTTTTGCAGATCCACCAGTTCTCTTTGCCTGACACACATTTGAAAGCAAACAGTTCTCCCACTTCTCTGTCCCACAGCCTGGAAAAATTGGGATATTGTTTTGCTCTCTTTTTTCCCCAATTCTTCCCAGTGTTTCTAGTTTCAAAGTCCATAGGCAACCTATTTGCCACACAAAAGCTGTAGGAGTTACTTTCTTCTCTTGACAGCCTTAGATGCTTTGTGTCAAGTTGTGTGGCCACTCTAAAGAGAGGACAAATTAGCTGTCAACAATTAGGGTGTTCTTTAAATCACTTTAGGAACTCAGCTGTCGCTGAAATCTTCTGTAAGTGTATGACAATAGGAATGAGGAGCCACATCTTTGATGAAAACTTTTCACACAGGCTTTTCAAACACTGTTATTGTTCATATTATTTTTGATGGGATACTTACAGGGCAAAGATCATGTCACTGAAGTTTCTGGCTTGACCCTGAGTCAAATACCCTGACTTATTGCTAGCAAATGCCATATTAACAAATCCGTGTCCAAAAGAATAAAATCACATTTTTATTGTATGCTATTCAGTGTAAATACAAGGAACCATATCAACTGCTTCTCTTTTTTTGCTTGCGTGGGAAGAAAAAGGGAAGCACTCCCCAAAAAGCATCTTATACGTAATGGCAGTGATTTGGAAGTGAGAACCTGCTTTTATTAACCACAGGGTTGTTCAGTGTGTGCCGTAGGAATGGAGTCACTGGCAGAAGAATATCCTGGTATTTCAGGTCCTCTGAGAATTCTGCCCCTCTGTAGAGGCAACTTAGGACCTGCCTAAGGCTGGGCCTTCATGGGCACCACTTAGAAGGGAAATAGAAGATGAGGTTGACTGGTAGATTAAAACTTCATCAGGCAATGCACATTCAAAAGCCTGATGCAGGCAGCAAAGAGGTTTGCAACCCGACCTTTCCAAATCCTAGAGATTCCTGGCTATGGAGACACATCTACCTGTCTTGCTTATTGGGAAATTCCTTCCTTCCTACCAAAACTGGTACATATGTGTAATGCAATAGGCTGTTCTTACCATGTATGAAAAAGCAGGATACAAATCATTGCAAAGAACAGCAGAAGAATTCATTCAAATTTATGCATCTGAGAAAGAACAAATTTATATCCAGAACTGTAAAAATTCACATATAAAGTCACAAGCTTTTAAAGTCAGGAAGTTTGTAGCCACAAATAACTGATTCCATGTGCATCCCCATTCACCAAATGCATATTATTAAAAAAAAAAACTCAAAAGAGTAGTTCCCAAACCATGATATCCCATGAGGAAATATTTCAGTGAAACACATGAATTGGCTGTTGCAAATATGTTCTGATTCTGGCATAATTCCATAGGAATGCTTATCTTCCTTTAAATTTAGCAGAGATGTAGGCCTACCCTCCCAGACTGATCACTGATTTGCAGGTGATACACAGAGAGCCTGAAGAAGTGTCAGCTTTAAGACCCAAAACTGAAGTCCCCTTCTCTGCAGCGGAAATGGCGTTGAGACCTGTGGGTCTTGCACAACCCCAGAGTTTCACGTTCATTGTGCACAAAGTAATTGCATTCCCAGGCTGACTAAAACCAAGAAAAAATAAAACATGAACGTGGCAGACTTTAATCATTGATGCTGTGACAGTTTTGTGCTGTCCCACAAACGCTCACGGTGGCAAAGAGGTCCCAGCTGAGTTGAAGCTGACAACAAACGAGGCAAACGCAGCCGCTGATGTGGAGCCAAAACCAAAACTGCCGAGACTGAGAACCGCAGCTTTCAAACGCCCGGGTGGTGCTAAAACACGCCCTCACCAACACACCTACGACGGCTCCAGGTGCTCTCTACCCAATCCCATTTAGCTATTTACAAAATACAAATATAGAATAAAGACGCTATTTGTGCAAACATACACCTAATGTGCTTTGAAACACAACTTCCCCGGTTCCCAGGCAGGATTCTTCGAGATCCCGGAGCGCAGCGAGTGCGGTCCCTGCCCTCCCCCGGGGCTGGGGGACCGATGTCCAGCGCCTCGCAGGGCCAAGAGGATGCTGCTGTCTCCGCGCTGGGGCAAAAGCTGCCCAGCCCTGGCTCCCCAGTGCTCCCAGCAGCGGTGATGAGGACCGCACGGGGGATGGATTTGCGGGGAACACGGGTTTGCGGGGGCCGGGATCCAACATCCGGCGGCACCGAGGAGACTCTGGAAAGGGGCCAGCGGGGACGGGCGGTGGCCCGAGCGCCCAGCGGGCCGGCCGGGCTGTGCCGCTGCGCGCCCCGCGCAGAGGCCGCGCGAAGGCGGAAATCCCCGGCGCCGGCGGAGGCGTGGGAGGGAAAAAGGGAACGGCAAGGCGGGCAGCTGACGCTCGGCCCGGCTCGGCTCGGCTCGGGCACGATGAAGCCGCGAAGGTGAGCGGAGGCCGCGGGGGAAGGGTCGCTGCTGCCGCTCCGTGCGCGCTGGGGCGGAGGGGACGCGGCGGCCGCTTCCCGGCCGGGGCTGCGCCTCCCTCCCGTCCTCCCCGGGGAAACGCGAGTTGTGCCGCTGCGGCGGGCAGCGAAAGCGCTGCCGGGGGTCGGGCTGCTCAACGGGAGTCAGGGGCGATCCTGGGCCCCGGGACAGGCTGCGGGGCAGGTCCCGTCCGCCGGCAGCGCTGCCGGAACCGCGGGAGCGGGCGGGGAGCCGGGGCGGGGGAGCCGCGTCTCGCCAGAGCTCTTCGGGCAGGGATCCTCTGTCTGTACGCGGCCATCGAAGGCTCCGGACAACTAAGGGGCCCTCCATGGATATTTTCAGCTGAAGGTTTGCGATGGGACACGGCTCTGCTGAGTTTTATTAGCCGGGGTAGCGCTGTTTTACCGCAGGTGTTACGAAAGCTCCGCGGGTGACCTGTTTAGGGCACCTGGTGATGCGAGGAGAGCCGCGTGGCCACAAGGTTAGGGGACAAAGTGGGTCTCAGCACTGGAGCACAGCCCCCAAAGTTGTTATTGCAAGTATCAGGGTATCTCTTGGCCGGGCTAGAGTGTGCCACAGCAGCAACATCCCATGGCTCTAAAATTAGTGACGAAAAAGTTGAGGAAGAATCATCTCACCCAGCAAGAATGTATGAAAGGGGAAGTGCAACTTTCTCCTGTTTCACATGGCGTTTTAAAAAACTCGCAGAAGATGAAGGTGTGGGAAAGAATTGAAAAGGTAAAAAAATTAAAATATTTTTTAAAAATTAGGAGAGCAAGACCTGAAGAAAGTAGTGCAGCTATACCAGCACTTAATTAAGCTCCCTGCTAGTGTGATGTGCGCAGGAGCTGAGTGAATGTAGAGGACAAGAGGGAGGTTTCTCTGCAGACAGAATGTTTCTCCCTTTTTCCAATAGAAGCTTAGAAGTAAAGCTTCTATTTGTGTACATGCATATAAGAATCAGTTCTGGCAGAATATCTAAATATTTGTTGGCATTAGCAAATACCCACCACGGGACATTCCCTAGAGAGTCCCATAAAGATCAGTCAGTTCATTCATTTCAAATTAGTTTCAATATCCATAGCTTCTAACTTGGGCGGGGAATAACAAAACAAAGGCTGGCATGGGATTAGAAAAGATTGAGGGCTACGTGAGCTGAGCCAAGACAGATCCCTACAAGCCTGGCACAGAAGTGTAAAAAATACACTGTGTAAAAAATACAACAGGAATAAAATACAAAGTGTAAAAGCCACTGTCAGAGACAGAACAGAATGTTTAAGTGTGCTTCCTTTGAGACTTCCTTTGAGACTGATTGCAGATTTACTGAAGTAATAGAGCAGAAATTTTCCACACCGGGCATCCACTTAAACTTTTCAAGCCTCGTCTATCAAATAATTTCAAAGGACACAGAAAAAGAAAATAAAGCTTTTCTTTATATGAAAAGTAATACAATTCAGATTGGTTCTCCCCTAAAGTTTCTCTATCTCAGTCTCTGGAAATGGGGCTTCAGGTAGAGGTAGACTTTGTGTCAGGAATGTCTTCTGCTTTCTGCATTGGGAAGCTGAATAGGTTTGGAAAGATCATAATTTTCTTGGGGGTCAGGTGGGAATTACAGACAGTCCTGCACAGCAGAGGAGCCCCAGGTTGTGCCCAGGCAGGTGGGAGGAGTAAAGCTGGGCAGAAGCAAAGCTGTGCCTGGGAAGTGATGTATGAATTCCTATGCTTGGCTGGACAAAGGAGCAGAAGCTGTGGGGAAAGGGCAGGAAGCCTGGGAGAGAGGGGATTTTGTAAAGCACAGCAAAATGAGAAATGGCTTCTTAGGGGAGGGCCTGGCAGGGCAGGGTTGGTTTGGAGGGAAGGCAGTGACCAGTCTGGGTGGGAGACTGGAGCTCCATCTAGAGTGGACGTGGCCTGCTGGGAGCAGCTGTCCCCTCCGTGCCGGGCCTGGCTGAGTTTGGGAACAGCAGGGGAAGGGAGACAGCTTTGGTTCTGGTATCACAGTCCTGCCTGCTGGCCAAAGGTGAGCTGGGCACGCTGGTGACAGGCCAGTGCTCCTGTCCCTGTGCCCATCAGCTCAGCTCTGCAACCTTATTGCACCTGAGGCAATACCAAGGGAGGCAACTGCAGCCACACAGTTCTCACTCCCAAACCTTTCCATCATCTTCTTTCCTTTGCCTTCCTGCAGCAGTCTGGAGGAGGGAGAGCACAATGTGTAACCAGGTGTGGTGGTGAAAGGCTACTTTAAAGTAACTCACAGGGAAGTGCTGTCCATTTATCTTCCTAAAACCCCTGTAGGATGAGAGTTAAATCACTTGGACTTCATAGATGGGTTAAACTGGGTTTCCTGTGGCATCCTTTCCTTTGGGGAAACTCCTGCAGAGATTTGCCCCTCCTGAGTAATCAAACACACAAATTCTTTCCAGCAAAAACCTTTGCACAGCTCTCCACTATCAGCAGGTTTCCTGTTTACACATTTTTACTGAGTGCACAGCCTGGTGGGCAGCATGGTCAGCTGCTGTTTGTTCTTTCGCCAGATTAACCATAACTCCTTGGGTTTCACCAAAAGATTGGAGACCCTGGGGTTCAAGCAGTGCAGCCACTGTCCTTCCCAGTGACCCAGACAGCCTCCAGAGCTGGTTTGCCAATCAGTTCTTTCACCAGGCACATCACCAGCTTCGTGCCCTCTGCCCTATTTCCAATATTAGTGCATTTTGCTGCTATTCATGGCCTTGACCACCAAACCACTGCTGAGTTGTATAAACAGAAGTTTTGCAGCTGTCAAAAATGCAAATACTTAATGGGGCATTACATGGGAGCAGTACCTAATTTACCTATTTCTGCCACTAAATTAAAACAATCAATATTGGGTTTATTACTTATTTAAATAACAGAGATGCAAAGTCAGTTGTAACACTCTTGTCTGCTTTTCATTTTAGGTACGGATTTCTGTTACTGCTCCTTCTTATCCTGAAAGATGGTAAGTTCAGCAAAGCTCAGTAAAAATGAAAGTGTCCTCCTTTTAATATGTTTGGCCAAACACACAAAGTAAAATGTACAACACAAACATTTCTGTGTTTTCTACAAGGTACTGAAGGATTCCTCAGTGTGAAATGTTTCTCTGACATGCATCAGAGAAAGAAGAACCAAACAGTTTCTATCAGTTTCATTGCAGAGAACAGCAAGGGACCTTATAGATGCTCAGATTGCTTTGCTTGCTTCAGAGACCTCCCTCTGTCAACAAAAGGCCTTAGAAGTGGAGTAATAAGAACTGCTGATAAGCAGATCTAACATACTTGTGTAGTCAAGACTAGAATTATAGATTGTGATATCAAGTAGCCAATATTAGTAATTTTACTACTGCTTAGTAGTAGAAGTATTAAATTTACTACTACTATTAATAATTTTACTAACAATTCTAAAATACTCCTTGCCAAACAAAGACAGGATTAAATTGTATCACCTGATGATATTTAAATGGTTTTGGAGTTCTCTCCTCTGTTCTTGCTTAATCACTGAGCAAGACCTCAGCAGAGTCACCAAGGAAACTCTCTGGCCCCAGTCTCAGGACAAACTGTACCAAGATTCAGTCTCAATAAATGTTGACTGGCCTGTTTCTGCCCAGTGATGGAGGTGCACCCATCTTGCCAGGGCATTACTTTTCCTGCTGCTCCCAGTGGTTTCCCAAAGTCTGAGCCCCAAGGAATTGTGTTGTAATTGTTACTTCCAGTCCCACCCTGCAGAGTTTAAGTGCCTGGTAAACGTCCTGCCTTTCTCCCTGACAGTGCTGTGGCAGCTTCAGTGGTGTTTTCAGACCAGGGTGCCCAGCTCAGATGTGTAGATGAGCTATTTCTGAGTCCAGTGCACCCTCACAAAGACGCTTTAACGCTGACCCTCCCTCCCACCTCACCACACGCTGTTTCTGCACTTCCAAACCTTCACTCCTGTCATCTTCCTTTCCCTCAGTCCTCCACCCACATCTCCCCTTTCCCCAGCTGTAATCTTTCCCATCCAGCCCCATGCCTGACCCCCTCTTGCCCCCAGCCTGACACTCACAACACGTGCACTGCTTTGCTGTCACCAACCAGTTGCACCAGGGAGGGAGGTTTTGGCTGTGGGGCTGCAGGTGATGGGTGATGGATCCTCCTCAGCAGGGAGGGGGTGGGCAGAGCTGCCCAGCCCTGTGGGACTCACTGACCTGTGCTTTCTGCATCAGCTCTCAGCCACCTCGTGCCTTTGCCTTGCTCGCGTGGAGCACAGCCTGCCTTTCTCAGGTCTGGAAGGCAGAAAAAGCGTTCTGAAAGCCAGATATGGTCCTCACTTTAGCTCAAGTGACCCTCAAGATGTAAATGTCTGATGAATGTGTCTTTGGAGGTATCTGGGCATGGTGGTTTGCCAGCTGAGTGTATTTGTTGAGAGGGTGTCACTGATAGTAGCAGTAGAACGTGCTTGCTTTGTCATGCCAGCTTTGACAAACACTGCTTTTACTTCCCTTCTTAATTATGTGGGTCTCAAAATAATGGCAGCACTCTTTCTTAGCAGTGTTTCCACTTCTTGTGATCTAAATGGAGTTATTTGGCATTTTTCCTAATTTAAAAAAAAATTATTATTAAAGCATTGGGACTTGAATATGTGTCTGCAGTCAGTGGGCAAAGTGAAATGGGCATCCGTGGGGCTGGGAATGATTAAGACTAGTTGGCCCTCAGAGAAAAGGTCCCTTTGGACAATGCACAGACAAATGGACATGGAGAGAATTAGCCACTGGAAATTTGGGGGGTAGGAATGACTATGAAGTGAGCACACTCACCCACCTGCTATAAAACTAATACTGGAGTCTGTATGTGCTACAATGTACTTGAAAATAATTACTTTTTTCCCCACATAACCTCCATTTTTTCTCTCTCTCTCTTTTAATCTTGTAGTTATTGCACCAGAGAAGAAGAACATCATCACTAAACTTGGAGACAACGCCACACTAAGTTGCATTTATAACAAAACAGACTTGCAGTTAAAAAATCTACGGGTATATTGGCAAATAGCTGATGACTCCTATCAAGAAAATTGTTCAGTTGTACATGCACTGATCTCTGGCCAAGACAATAACAGTAATCAGTGTATTCACTTTAAAAACAGGACTCAGTTATTCTGGGATAGGTTGGAAAATGGTGATTTTTCTCTGCTATTACTAAATGTCAGCCACAGTGATGAACATACATACATGTGTGTCGTGCAGAGGAAAACTGAATATGCCACAGTAATTCACCAGGCAGAAGTGGTTCTCAGTTTAGCAGGTAAGAACTTGTGTCACTTTGCCCAAATTCTCACTTCCTCTTTTCCAGTTCATGCTATTTCAATATTGTATTTAAGCACACCTTTTAACTTTGAAACAGACTTCTGCCCTTTGCTGAAATGAAGTCTGCTTAATTTAAATGTTACAGACAAGGAATATAAACCTTGGAGAATGCATGTAAAAGCTGTTTACCCAGTGTGTGTTTCTTCTTGTTTTTTCATGGATATGAGGGCTCTTGCATGTGACTGGGTGACAGCAGCCTAGGATGGTCCTTTCTTCCTTTGGGTTTGGCTTTAGCTTGCTTCCTTCCCAGTGATTCTCTCAGCTCTCTGGCTTACAGACCAAACCTGCAGGTCATGAAGGTGGTGCAAAATCCAGCAATTCTCCTTTGGAACCCACGTCAAAATTTTGCCTTTCCAGTACATTTCAAAATGTCGACAACTATTTCTTTTTTTTTTTTCCTTGCTCTGCAGCGAGTTACAGCCAACCAATACTCAGTGGACCAATAAGAAACAGCACTGAAGACGAGGTGACCTTCAGCTGCAGGTCTGAAAATGGGTACCCAAAGCCCAAGGTTTACTGGGTCAATAAAGTGAACAACAGTCACCTGTCTCCGTTGGAGCTGAAGATCACACCCCACGCCGACGGCACTTTCAGTGTTTTTAGCACACTGAAGGTGAAACCTGCTTCTAACATGCTAATTGAGTGCTCCATAGAAAATGAGATGCTGCAGGAAAATCTCTCAGCCAACTGTAAGTCCCTTCATGCTGCCTCATGTTTTCCAGGAGGCAGGAATATCAACCAGTGCATCTCTGTCTGTAAAAGTGTGCTAACGAGGGCAACACATTCATCCAGTAGCTCCAAAAAGTGCTGAGAAGATCTCAGGCTTTGTTTCAAGCTCCAGTTATGCTTAGCCATGGAACTGATGTTTAATTCTTCCACACTAAAGTGAATAACCCACCAATGACCACAGCACTGAGAAGCTCTTGCATCCAAGGCAGTCACTGAGCTTTACCCTTTAGTTCCTCAGGAACATGATGGTTTGGGGAGTCAGGTTGTTTTTTAGGGGCCACCCTGCAGTAGATCCGTGATTTCTGACCCCCTACCCAATGAGCTTGCAACACTCACATTGGCTTTTTACTCTGCCTAGTCCCAAAGTTCTGGTTTAAGTCTCCAAAACTCAATTTAATACAGTGCAGTACTTAAACTAGGTCTGCAGCAAATGGGCAATATGAGCTCAACAGAAAAATGTACCTAGTAGCACAAGTATAATGTGCAATTTACTGCTGATGTGGTGATTAATAGTAAAAGCAAGTATTTAGTCACTCAACTCTTCACAAAACCAGAAAGCTATTTTTTAAAAATGCTCTTAGAAGTTATAATTACAGTACCACTGCTGCAGTTCATTATTTCCAATAAGCTGTGTAGAGAATCTGTCTGGAATAGGAAGGCTGATCTGGAGGTGGCTGTTTGATCTCTTTGCTGTTCCTGGTCCTGCCCCCAGCCACACCTTTCTCTCACAGGTCTCTGCACTGTGGTGCAAGGAGGTTGGAATGTTTCCATAACTCTAGCTGGACACCCACAGTTAATTTACCTGAACACCCCAAACACTGATCCCACAAATGTAGGCAAATAATATAAACTATTTCCAGGAACAAAAATTGAACCCATGGCAGAAGTTGCACAGTAGTGTTTATGTGGTAATACACCATGCTATCATCCCAAATTAAAGGAAAACTAAGTAACCTCATCATTGCATTCTGTCATGTTGTCTTCTGAGGGAAAAGACCTTCATAGTACTATTTTTGGGGTTTTTTTTTAAGGTCTCACAGTCACACTTGAAAGAGTAAGAGATGTGATTTGAAACCTTCAATTTGCAGCAATGAGTGAAGATTCTTCACTAACTTCAGGGAAACAGGTTTTCACACATTTTTCTGAATACCATCAGATTTACATTATAGATTCTGCATAGATTTATTTTCAACTGAGTCTGGATACAAGCCCAAACATACAGGCTCTAAAAGCTGGAGGGAAAAAAGGAAAAGGAAGAAAGAGGAGGGATGCAGTATGATCACAGGGAAGAGTAAACTGGTGTTTTGACATAATTAGTTGTAGATGTGTCTTGCTCAGAACACATCACCAGAATCACAGTGAATAGCACAAACCTTTAGTCCTTCAGAAGTTTTTAATGCATGTAAAATGTGGTGAGATATTTGCCTGGTATGAAATGAAATTAAATAAATTTACACTTTATGACATCCTTTTCTATTTTATTTTAGACACACAGCAGAAGCAAAGCAATAGTTCTGTCACAGAAAGTGATGAAAACATAGAAAAAAAAGGACGGGGTGCTCAAGCAGCTGGCATCATTTTCATTGTCATTCTGATGGGTCTTCTAACTGCTTTAATCTGCTGGCTGTGGAAAAAGAAATCCTCTAATTTAGTGTCCTATAGAGGTAATGACACACTTCATTTGCATGACCAAATGTTAAGAATTCTTTTTCACTTGCCAAAATACTTAATGTTATCCAAAAGGAAGAGAGAAAGTATAACTAAGCTGCCTGCACATGGCAGCAGGAAATCATGCCATTATCAAAAACTTGGGGTGACCTGGGGAGGAAATGTAGTGCCCCAGGATATGTTATTCTATATGGTTTTCTCTTCCTGTGTCTGAGCCTCACAGGAAGTAATTTCTGGATGTGAGAGTAACTCGGATTTTGTGCCTGTTCAGGTCATGGTTTGTCAGCCGTGGTCCCTGCAGGCTCTTTCTGGGCAGATGAAACAGGACTGGGGTCAGTAGCTCACTCAGCTTTGCACAGTTTGAAGTAGAAATCAGAGCATGATTCAGTCCTGAGAGCTGTAGAGTCACTGGCTGGATGATTAAGGGTCAGGATCCTGCTGGGATCAAGCAGTGAGCTGGTCTCACTGTCCTATATGTACCCTTCTGTAGCTGGATTTGCCCACGTGTGTGACCCTAAAAAAGCTCTGAAAGACCTCGTGTGGACCTGACTGAGTCTGCAAATGTAGCTGAGCACCTGCTCTAAGCCCCTTTGCAGCTATCCAGGAGCTCACATCTAAGGGAGCAGGGACAACCACACTTTCCATGGACAAGGAGAGTCCATATTTTCAGTCCATGCCCTCTTCCTCAAAGCTAGCAAGCCTGGGTGCCTCAGAAAAGATCAGGGGAAAGCAGGGTGGTGATCTTGTCCAGGATCTGCAGCAGCTCTTGTAGAAGTCATGTCCTTCTTCCTTCAGAAACAACCCAAGAGTGAGGCAGGACTCTGTCCCAAGACAGGGAGCAGGGCTATCACTTCAACCCCAAAATCTCTCCTTCCTGAGGTGGTAGCCCAGGTTGTGAGCAAATAGAGCATGGACTGAATTTTGCTGTTCAAAGAGCATTTAGCACACTAAACCCTCAGCTTTAGTGGCTGTTGCTTCATGTGGATCTCATTTTTCTGAAGACTCTGGTTATCTATCTCGTGTGTTTCAACCCCTGCATTTGTTTCAACAGATGTCCCACCAAATGAAGACCAAGGAGGACTCAACTGTAAGTATTGAAAATATATTATTTTATTTGTCTCAAGTGACTTAACTTCATAGCTTCAATACTCAAGTTCAGCACAAGCCTTTAGATTAGACTTGCTGTATGCTACAAATTGAAGCATTTTTTTAGGTACTACATCCTAGAAGTTCTTTAACTGGGATACAGGGACATCATTGCATCATGTCTGTGAACCTGAGCCTATTTACAGCCAATTTTTTTAAAAAAACCTCCTTTCCTAGAAAAAACATGCTGTTCAGACCTTCACATTCATATTTTCAAAAGCAAGAATGCAATATTGCAGGCCAGCTGGTTTACAATTTCATTTTATATTTATATCGGGGGGAAATGAAAATTGGGTGAAAAAAGTGAAGGCAGATTTGGAAAAAACAAACTCATCACAGGGGGCTTGCAGAAGTACAGGGTGAAGTAGCTGCCTATTTTATATCTCATTTGGTAGTTTCTACTGAAGCAAGTTGCCTGCATGTCTCTGCAGAATAGGCAGAAAATACTGTGAGTTCACCAAAACTGTAGCAGGTAAAGCATAGTTTGCTGTATGTGAATGTACCCAATTCACAGCATCAAGCAGAAGCAAAATAACCCTTAAATTATAAAACTTTTTCTGAAACTTCTTTGGCAGTCACAGAAACTGGGTTAATGCTCAGTTATTTTCCAGACCATAACCTGATCCCCAACATTTGTGTTTGCTAAACATCAACAGGCATTGCACTCTCTCCTGCAGAGCATAATCTATGGAGGGGGATGGATTCTCTCCATAAAATAAGGAGGCATTTTCTCCTTTTGTTCCTGTGAACTGCATTAACACAACACAAGCAGTTTATCGAGGTCAACTTTTTCTTCTCCAGACTTACTTATACCAGGCCCTTCTTGATAAGCTCCCTGTACTTAGCCCATTAGTAAAACTCTGTGACATAAATAAGAGTAAATATTTGTCTTGTATTGAAGGCTGCTGCAGTGTGATTTGTTCATTAAGAACAAAGCAAAGCCTTCCACACGCTGTCTTTTCCTTGTCATTTCTCCACTCCACTTGTGGAAGAGGAGCTGGGACAGCACCTTTGGTGGCTCATTGCTGACAGAAGCTATCCCACCTCTGAGGGCTGTCCTTTGGACATCCCAATTGAAGGGCAATTTGGATCAATACCAGAGAAATGAAAATGATCCGGGGAATGTGATCTCTGGTGAGAGATTGGTTATATCTGTTTAGGCTGGAGAAGGCCATGCTGACTGAGAACACAATAACAACCCTCTTCAGAGTGTCTTCAGAGAGGATGGGACAAGTTATTTATTGTGCTAACCCAGCTGACACTGCACTTAAGGCACAACAGATTTAAACAAAGCAGATTTAAGCTGGATGTTAGAAGAAAATGTCTGATGGTAATGGTAGTTGAACACTGAGGCTGGGAGTTTGTCCAGGCTATCAAGTCTCCATCAGTCCAGATTGGTTGCTTTGTTCTTTCTTAACAAAAGAGAAAAGCAGTATCTTTCAGAAATTATTTACAAATATAGATGGTACTACCTTGGGACACAAGATGGGCTCTTGGATAAATTAGAACCTAATTCAGTCATCCTTTGGTATTTTCAGTCCAGTTGTATGTGGTAGAAAGGGGGTGAGGCACTGGGGAGCTGCACCGAGGGGGATGCTCTGGCACAGCATTTTGCTTTTCAACACTGTAATTGCACTTCTGCTTCTGGCACCTCATGAAGAAGGTCAGATTGTTTCATGGGCAGTGAGAATCCTGAGTACTGCAAACCAGAATGAGATTACTGAAACTAACTTTGCTCTTACAGAGGCACAAAAGAGTTTGGGAACTATGAGGAAGGCAGGTTGTAAAGCAGAGTAACTCCATCCTGGTGAGGTTAGTCTCTGCAGGCTCCCATTCCAGGATGGAATGCTCTGGTGAGGAGAAATTCAGAGCTGGAGCAAGTCTGAACTACCCTCTGAAGGACTCCATTTCCTGAGAGGAGCCTGGGGAAGCTCTTTTCCCTTGGCCACAGATGGGCTTTCTGCACCTCATTCTCTGAAGCAGTTAAAAATAAACCCAGGGTGACACTGCTGGCCCCTCACAAGGGAGGGGGATGTAAACAGGAGACTGCTTTTTCCAGGTGCACAGAGAGGCACTTCCAGACTGTGGCAGGAGGACAGAAAGTGTCTTAGGTATCCAGCAGCATTCTCCCCAGTCAGTTCTCTCTCAGCAGCATTAATATGTCTTTTCTATAGCTTTGCAGCTTGTTCCACTGATTACTGAGGAAAAACAATACTAGGAATGATTATTTGTGGGGAATTTTATATAAAGAAGTTATTTTGGTTTTGCAGCACCTGCCTAAATGGAAGGTTTGCCAACAATTTGGGCAGCTGGAGATGTGTCAAGAGAAGCATCACTCCCTCAGTGGCAGCATTGTTTGTAATACAAGTGACTGATTTCTGCCAAGAGAGATGGGGGAAAAAAAAGAAAAAGAAAAAAAAAAAAAAAAAAAAAAAAAAAAAAAAAAAACAAAAAAGAAAGACTTCTAGAACACAAGAGACAGGAAAATCTGCTGGATTTTCATTCCAGCCACTGATTCCAGCCACAACCACTCCAGCTCAGCACTTTGGACAGTCCTCTGTGACTGTCAGTGATTTGGGCACCTGTCTTGGGGAAGGCAAAAAGCCTGGGACTCAGCTGCTCTGTGCCAGGCCACTGAAAGTTGGTGACTGTCCAGTCTCTCATCATCATCCTTGAGGACTTTGTCAGGAGCAGAAGCAGCTGTATTTCAGGAGCTTGGGAAGTTCTTGCTGTCACCTTACCCTGAGGATGACTACTGCATGTGAAGAAAGGCAGCTAAAACAAAGAAAGAAAACTGAAGAACTCTGCAGAGTGAGATCTGTGACCTCTTCCATGTTTGCCTCTCTCTACAATCCTTTCATTGTCTCTTCTTCATTTGTCAGCTTCATGTTACTGCATACAGAGCACTGTGACCCAGTCCTCCAAAAGCAGGAGTTGCTCTAATGGGTCAAATACTGAATGTGTTAACATAAGGGAAGGTGCCTTTTTTAAATGCCTTGATAGCAACATTTTGGTTTTTACCAAATATTCCACCAAAAAGGGGACTTCCACTTTTGACAGGAGCCAGCTGTGAGAAAAAACAAGCTGTGGAAGGTCTGACCAACTAAAAACAGTGCTCTCTGGTGTGTTAATGTCAGGTTACCTGGACTTAGCCTTTTCAGGATGGAACAAAAAAACTGGTTTGAGCTCTGCTTGATTCAACTGAATCTTTGCTTAAGCACTTTCCAGGGAGGATTTTAAACTGAAGGTTTTAAACTGAGCTTGTGCTTGTGTCTCATCCTTACATTCACCCAACAAAACAAAACAAAAAAAAAAGTGAAAATTCTATCTGTGTGTTGTCCATGAGTGTGCAGAAAGCCAAGAACTGCAGTTTCCTTGTGCCAGTGCATGTGCCTTGCTGTTTCAGCCCCCAGTCAGCCAAACTGACTGGCTGAAAATAGCAAAACAGTAAACTTTGCTGAGGATATGAAATTTTGAAGGAGGAGGAATTTTTACTGGCTGTCTTGCTCAGATGGGACAATTTCCCCATCTTGTCATGGTGAGGGATGGAGATGATTATTTTAAACTGAGCTCTGGAAACACTTGACCTCTCCTGCACTAGCTGCTAGACTAAAATTGTATAATTTTTGTGAATAAGTCATAGCCTTGTTTGTTCTTGCTCTGTGTGTGAGAGGCACTCCAGTATCAACTCTGAGCTCAGACATTGATTTTTCATATCAAGATCAGCTTTCAAGTCCCAGCCAAGTGAACATTTTGTTGTCCTCACATCACGTGGAACCCTGAACTGTTTGGCAATAGTGCAGCAGTTATCTTTTGTCAAAGCAATACCCCCAGGGAGGCTCCCAGCTGAGTAGCTGTGCTTCCCTCATGCCCATGAATCCAGATAGTAGATATTTTCTGAGTCCAAATCCAGTCTTCAGTGAACCCCAAAGGGAACTTGCTTGAGGAAGGCTTGCAGACACCTCAAAACTGTGAACCACATCTGTGCAGATGTGCAGGGTAATCATTTGCTAGTGGTTCAGTAAAAGTCCTGCAGACATTTGCTCCTTCTCTGTCACATGAAGTTGTTTTGTGCAGCCTCTGGTGTTTCTGTACCTGACAAAAGCCTTTTCTAGGAGGAGTTTTCCACTTTTATATTCTGCAACAGTTCAGAGATGTAAGAAGTGACCTAGCAGTCACTCCACAATATGTTATTAAAACTAATCTGGACTGGTTGGATTTTCTTACTTCTGGGCTACTTCATGGATACACCTAAATACAAAAGCCTTTTCTTGCAAAATCTGTGCTTTCATTTAGCTTTGGGTTCCAGCTATTCTTGGAGGTAAGTGAATCCTAGGTGACAGTTGGTTGTTACCATCCAAAGGACTTGGCAATTCTGTAATAACAGAGTTTGTATCTTCACATGCCATGTTTATATTTTAAATAAAATCTATTCATTCTTCTGGATGTTTGACTAAATCTATCAACAGGCAGAGACAAGTCAATCCAAGCCATTGCCCCCACCCCAAAGTGGCAGTTTTGCTTTTAGCCACATCCCTCAGTGCTCCTTTTCAAAGCCCTCAGATAAGGGGAGGCAAACACAACACAGAGCTCACCCCTTTTGCTTTATTTTGGCTCACACAACAAAATCCCTTGAGCAACACAACAAACTCCAGGAAAGCCACGCAGTAGCCTGAAGGCAGCACTGAGCCTGGGCTGACTCATCCATTTCTCACCCAACTTTACAAACCAGCAGAGCAAAGGTACAGCACACACTGCTGCTTCCAGAACTGGAACCAGCTTGTTGCTCCCTCCCAGACCAGTCTTGCAACTGAGATCCAGCATTCCTCTGTTTGCCTTCACCAAAGACAGCAGCTCACATGAGCCACAAGCCCCAGGCAACAAACACATGCACAGGAAGACAGCAGTTGATGCAGCTTTGGAGGAAGACTAATAAATGGACTCACTTTCACAGAAAAGTGAAAGACTTTTGTTGTGGCATGGCTGGTAAACCACAAATGGAAAGCCCCAAGAGAAAACATGTGTTGCTACTTAGTGATCTGAATCCATCTGTCCTGTTGTCAAATTCACTATTTAAATCTTTTTACACCTGTGAGAGCTGAAATATCTCTTTTGCTCAAAAAAGCATTCCCTTTTTCTACTTACCCTGACTCCAACGACTTTTCTCAGTAGCCCTTGTGCTATGTCAAAGAAAACTTAATTGTTGCTTTCCCAGCTTGCAAAGTGAATCTTTCTCATATTTGTAGCAAACATGCACAGAAGGTCATGTTACCTCCTAAGTGTAATTCCTCTAACCTCTCTCTGTTCCAGAGGAAGTAAAGAATAGTTGAGTACAGCCTAACTCCACAGGGAGAGAACATCCCCACAGCTCCTAGGACTTTTCCTCTCAATATGTGGTGGGCATTAGGGCCTTCACCACCTCCATGATGTGATATGGGACAGAGTCATTGTAATCTGGTCCCCATTTGAGGATCATTGTGGAGCTCCTGGAGCAAGTCTGGAACAAGGGTACAAATGTGATTAGGGGACTGGAGCACCTCAGGGATGAGGAAAGGCTGAGGGAGGTGGGCCTGCTCAGCCTCGAGAAGAGACAGCTGGGAGGGGTCTTCAGCCTTGTCTGTCCTTGTCTGCAGGGAGGGGTCAGGGCATGGACCAGGCTCTGCCCTGTGGTGCTGAGAAATGGGACAAGAGGAATGGACACAAACTGATGGACAGAAATTTCCACCTGAATGTGAAGAACTTTTTCCTGAGGGTGGCTGAGCACTGGAGCAGGTGGCCCAGAGAGACTCTGGAGATACTCAGAAGCTGTCTGGACACAGTCCTGAGTTCCAGGGGACTCTGTGTGAGCAGGGAGGTTGGACTGGATGACCAGCTGTGGTCCCTTCCCAACTCACCCATGTTCTCTGAGGTGTTCTCCTCTGCATCTGGCATCCCAGGGAATTACAGAGCAGTAGCTTCCATGTCATTCATCTTTCACTGCTCTGACAACAGGTCAGTTTGTACAATTACCTTCCAACACAGGAAAGACAATTCCTACCTTCCATGGAAAAATGCTTCCAACATTCCCTGTGTTATCAGCACCACTTAGCAAAATTACTGTATCTGAACCGTGCTCCCTGCTCTCAAATGCAAGTCCTTGCAGCTACTCGTGATATTACTACTCCTAAAACTCTTTGCTTGCTTATTGTTGGAAAAGGGCTTGTCTCCCATCTTAGTCTGGCACAGAAAACTGCTGTGTAGAGACAGATGCTCATATATCAGGTAGGCTGACCTTTGAACTTGCCCAAAATAGGTCCCAGCAATTTAGTGATAAATTACTTATTTGTTTTTCTGTAATTCCAAGACGTGCTGCTTAGGGTGATTGTACAAGTGAAAAACTTGGACACAGAGTCATGCTCAGAGTCACACAGGTGTTGCCTGTAGCTGACTTAATGCTTGCAGTCCCATCTCCAGCTTGCAGAGACCTTCTNGAAAGCCACGCAGTAGCCTGAAGGCAGCACTGAGCCTGGGCTGACTCATCCATTTCTCACCCAACTTTACAAACCAGCAGAGCAAAGGTACAGCACACACTGCTGCTTCCAGAACTGGAACCAGCTTGTTGCTCCCTCCCAGACCAGTCTTGCAACTGAGATCCAGCATTCCTCTGTTTGCCTTCACCAAAGACAGCAGCTCACATGAGCCACAAGCCCCAGGCAACAAACACATGCACAGGAAGACAGCAGTTGATGCAGCTTTGGAGGAAGACTAATAAATGGACTCACTTTCACAGAAAAGTGAAAGACTTTTGTTGTGGCATGGCTGGTAAACCACAAATGGAAAGCCCCAAGAGAAAACATGTGTTGCTACTTAGTGATCTGAATCCATCTGTCCTGTTGTCAAATTCACTATTTAAATCTTTTTACACCTGTGAGAGCTGAAATATCTCTTTTGCTCAAAAAAGCATTCCCTTTTTCTACTTACCCTGACTCCAACGACTTTTCTCAGTAGCCCTTGTGCTATGTCAAAGAAAACTTAATTGTTGCTTTCCCAGCTTGCAAAGTGAATCTTTCTCATATTTGTAGCAAACATGCACAGAAGGTCATGTTACCTCCTAAGTGTAATTCCTCTAACCTCTCTCTGTTCCAGAGGAAGTAAAGAATAGTTGAGTACAGCCTAACTCCACAGGGAGAGAACATCCCCACAGCTCCTAGGACTTTTCCTCTCAATATGTGGTGGGCATTAGGGCCTTCACCACCTCCATGATGTGATATGGGACAGAGTCATTGTAATCTGGTCCCCATTTGAGGATCATTGTGGAGCTCCTGGAGCAAGTCTGGAACAAGGGTACAAATGTGATTAGGGGACTGGAGCACCTCAGGGATGAGGAAAGGCTGAGGGAGGTGGGCCTGCTCAGCCTCGAGAAGAGACAGCTGGGAGGGGTCTTCAGCCTTGTCTGTCCTTGTCTGCAGGGAGGGGTCAGGGCATGGACCAGGCTCTGCCCTGTGGTGCTGAGAAATGGGACAAGAGGAATGGACACAAACTGATGGACAGAAATTTCCACCTGAATGTGAAGAACTTTTTCCTGAGGGTGGCTGAGCACTGGAGCAGGTGGCCCAGAGAGACTCTGGAGATACTCAGAAGCTGTCTGGACACAGTCCTGAGTTCCAGGGGACTCTGTGTGAGCAGGGAGGTTGGACTGGATGACCAGCTGTGGTCCCTTCCCAACTCACCCATGTTCTCTGAGGTGTTCTCCTCTGCATCTGGCATCCCAGGGAATTACAGAGCAGTAGCTTCCATGTCATTCATCTTTCACTGCTCTGACAATTCCTACCTTCCATGGAAAAATGCTTCCAACATTCCCTGTGTTATCAGCACCACTTAGCAAAATTACTGTATCTGAACCGTGCTCCCTGCTCTCAAATGCAAGTCCTTGCAGCTACTCGTGATATTACTACTCCTAAAACTCTTTGCTTGCTTATTGTTGGAAAAGGGCTTGTCTCCCATCTTAGTCTGGCACAGAAAACTGCTGTGTAGAGACAGATGCTCATATATCAGGTAGGCTGACCTTTGAACTTGCCCAAAATAGGTCCCAGCAATTTAGTGATAAATTACTTATTTGTTTTTCTGTAATTCCAAGACGTGCTGCTTAGGGTGATTGTACAAGTGAAAAACTTGGACACAGAGTCATGCTCAGAGTCACACAGGTGTTGCCTGTAGCTGACTTAATGCTTGCAGTCCCATCTCCAGCTTGCAGAGACCTTCTGCCACTTGCAGGACTGGAAAGTCTGCTTTGCAGTGTTCTCCTCAGGAGACACCATAAATCAACAGCAGTCATGTGCTCATTTTGAATGGGATTACACAGCACAAAAAAAAATTGACCTCTAAAAAAATATTCAGAAGGAGGAAAAAGATATCTCTGATTCAGACCGGAAATCTTTTAAGAACCTGTCACTAAGAAGCAACAGTAACAAGGCCACAATGTGGACAGGGAGGGACAGCAAACACTCTCTTCTTCGTTTCTTCTGCCAGGTCTGTGCTGTCACCTGTCATCCCTCTAACAGGGCTGAGAGTGCAGTTTCGAAACAAGATCAGATTTGCTTGCAAAACCAACTTTTCCACAGCATCATGCTGGCCTAGAAGCAGCTCTGTACCTCTCCATTCATCTCTTTATCAGTCACATTATTGTGTTACTTAACTTGTAAAATACATCACCCTGCAGTCATCACAGTTGCTGTAACTAAAAATAGGTCAAGGGATAAAGGAGCATAATGCCTGTGGCTAATTTTATAACAGTAGGCAAACGTGAAGTGTCTTTATCAGCTTATTAACCAGCTCAGAACAGAGTGATTAAACTTTACATCAGCAAAGTACTGCAAGTCCTATCATAAACCTGGTCTTTGAAAGCCTTTTGTTTCGTTTTCCCTGCCCTCATGACCTAAGCCTGGGTATGTTCATATTTATATCTGGCTGTATCTGCAGCACAGAGGGCTGGTATCTCACTGGAGACTTGTCATCGAACTCTCTTATCCAAACCATGAGAAAAACCCAGCCCTGTGTTGGTTCCTGACCTGCTGAAGAAGGCAGGAGGGCTGGCCAGATAATGACCATGCTTTCCAGGAGAATTCATTGATTCCACACAGGGTGAGGCAGGGAGACACCACCCCAGGAAGGTCTCCTGGCCCCAGCTGACACAGAAAACGTGCCCAGAAACTCAAGGACTGGAGAAGGTGAGGCGGTGGCTTTGGAGACAGGGAAGTCTCCAGGGATCCCTGACAGGGTGAGCCTTGGTGCCAGGTCTCTTCTCAGCAGGTGGGGATCCCATTAGGAGTCCTGGGCACACCCTATTACTGAGGGACAAGTGCCTTTGAGCAGGGAAAATTAAAAGAATACATAGTTAAATACGAAAAAAAATAAATAAGCCTCAGACTTTGCGCAACTGTTCTGTTTAACTTCAGATTTTCTGTTTATTATTTCAAGTTGTCTTTTTCATGACTACCACAAGACAGACAGCATCCTGCCCATGGTGTTTTGCATGAGACAGTTTAATTCAGCTGAGGAACAAGAATAAAAGGGGAAAAAAATTAAAATATTTTAATCTGCTCCAACCCAGGGACAATTCGCCAGTCCTCAGGAAATGAAGTTTTGTGGGGGAAACTGACTGGGTTTTAATTTCTTTTTATTTAAAGGAGAGCTCCCATTAACAAACATATACTCTGACCAGCTGGAATGATTAACCACAAAACCACCAGGCATGCACAAATTGAGCCAGTGCCTTTCAGCAGCATTTTCAGCAATGTGGCAACTGCTGACCAGCTTCAGATAATATGTCTTAGCTTCATTTTTGAGCAATTCCTACTGCATCACAACATAATCTGGGTAGAAAATAATTTCTAAACAAAGTCAAACAATGGTTCCTCAGAAAGAGAAAACTTGGGCAAGGGAATCTGCCAGTTTCTGTGGCTGCATTTATTGCATCAATCAAGCTTTGAGTCTCAGGAAACAGCAGGAGACAATCCATGTGTCAAATACCTCCACTACTGTTTTATACTATACCAGTTCTTGCAATAAAACTGGGTTTAGTGTTCCCAGGTCACAGGTACTGGATAGCAGACACAAGAGGTGTGCCCCTGTCTGCATATTTTTCAGAAGTTTTGGGGTGTGGTTGAAAGGCAGGAAAGGAAAGGAAAAAAATTGTTTGGCTTCGTCTCCAGGCAATGCTGCTGCAAACAGCCAGGAGGGAACCACTGGAATTTTGCACCTAGGCAGAAGCCAGGTAAGAATTTGGAAAATGGACCCTAAAGCCCTCCACACAGGTCTGGCTCTACAGCCCAGCAATCTTACTCATCTCTCACTACACATTTCACAAAGCAAGCTGCAGTCTTAATCTCTGCACTGCCAGGTGATGGGATAGAGCACTCAGCCTGGCAATAAATAAGTGTATAACATATCTCTGATCCATCCTATCTCTGCTGGAAGCTCCATGCAAGCAGTCAGAACAGCTGCAGAGGTGAGCACAAAGCACAAAAGTGTATTTGAACAGAGATAAAATGCAATTTAGCAGCGTGGCAAATGCTGATCAAATTTTGCAAGGAGATAAGCAGGAAAGCACATGGCTCCCACTTGTCTGAGTGACAGAATTCTCACAGACTGGATGCAAGCACGACTGGAATGTCATCACTTTAATTCAGACTGTTCATTTTTTGGGAAGGGAAGATTGGTATTCCTATCTCCCCCACACCCCAGCATGTCACAGGTCGTGTCCCTGTTCACTGCCAAGACAGCACAGACTATGTTTTGCCCTCTTGTGCTGCTGCACCCCACAGGCTGGCAGAAAACCAGCAACTTAATTATGCAGACAGTTACTAGAGCCTGCCTGAACTTCCACACTAGGAAAAAATGTGCTTCCTCTCATGAAATTTAGAAATAAATTTTGATTTTTAGCTAAGGTGAAGTCCAAGATCTGAAGAGTTGCTGCTATATACTTTGCCCACCACAAAGTCCCTGCTCACCCTGCGGGTCACAGCCACAAGGAAGGTGTTGCCTTAAGGGCCTTTGGACATTCACAGTACAGCAGGTGTTGCTGAACTAAACAATTTCCCTACTATTAGACCAACTTCTGATAGGCCAGGAGTAAAGGACTGCAGATAACAACTGCAGAGTGGGCACTTTAAGTGCTAATCCTTCAACATATAACCCTTCAGAGACAAAAAAACCCTCTACAGAATATAGCAACAGTGGCTGGATCTGCAGTCATGTTCAGAAATTAATCAGCATTAGGCTTGACAAAACTCACACAGGATTACACACAGCACAGCTGGTGAGAGCACAAACCAAGCTGGAGGCTGCTTTAGCTCTTGGACTTCATGGTATCCCTGGCATGCCTAACTGGAAGAACCTCTCCCATAATTAGTATTAACCTGAGCAATTGCATCACTGAAGGACTGCAGGGGACTGTGCTGAACCTCCCCAGGTACCTCTGCTCGCTGCTTTCCACAATTCACAGGCCCAGAGAAGAACCCAAATACTAATATAGTTGCAAATAAGCTGGTTGGAATGTTAAATACCTTTCAGAAGGTGGGTGTGCTCCCCACACATTTCTAGGCAAAGCAGAGCCCTCCCCTGCCTGACTAAAACAGGTCGTTCCCAGCTGAAATTGTGTATTCTGAGTCAATGATACATGGAGCAAATTACACTTCCAACACCTCCCAGGGCTTGCTACTATTCCCTAGGAAAGCCCAGAACCTCGTGGCAAATACAACCATCAACACCTTTACAGAAAACGTACAAATCCTCCCTGTTGAATGTCTGAGATCCTGAGCCCTCAGGCAGCCACCCACTGCAGGGTACTCTGAAAAAAAAAGGGGAGAATTGACTTCAGAGGGAAACAAACAGCTGAACAGATAAAGCCTGAAAGCTTTATCATTTAAGGGATCAGGCTGACAAAAGTAGTAGCAAAAATCAGCTTCACTCTCATTCCTTTCTGTCCTGGGATGATCTTGTATTCCCCATCGCCTGCTGGAAGTTTTTTTGTGCCTTCGGACTGCAGCCGGGAGGACTCTTCACGGCGGCTCGCTTGACCTTGCAGCCGGAATGTTTACATACTTTTGCCCGGCTGGAGACTTTTTTTCCCTCTGCTCATAGCGGAGGAGGGAGGGGTTGCTCGGGACTTTGGTTTTTCAGCTGTCGGCTGGAGAGGAACGGAGATCTGCTTCTGCGGCTTCTGCTCCTTTCTGGACGGTTTTCAGCTCGTTTCCTTCATCCGAGACCAGCTCGCCATCTCTGGGACTCGTGGTTGGGACCCCTCGATCCGGCGGGGCCCGGCTGGGCTCGGGCCTTGGGCCTGGGACGCGTGAGAGAACTGTGGGGAAACCCATCGACCTCCACCTCTGGGTTAAATAAACAGGGGTTTTTTTCACTCTCGTGTGAGAAATTCTTTCTCCCGAACCCGTGAGGGGTGGGTGCTGCCGGGACCTGCTTGCTTGGCTGGCAGGAGAGAGGAGAGAGACTCCCTTCCGGGTTGTTTCCTCCTCGATTTGTGTCTAAACCGGCACACTTTCTCACAGTCAAGCTCAATTTTTGTTCCCATTCCTGCTGGCATGTCCAGGCCATTAGGCCTCAGTCACAGATGGACATTTCTTGCCAAGTGTCTCCTATTTCCAGGACATCTCTTGGACAGCAATGCTGCTGCTGGTGGCTGTCACCTCTTCCTTTGCAGATGAACGTGCTGCTTCAATTTTTGCTCCTGTGGCTGAACCCTGAAAGCTCTTCCACAGCTGCTCAAGTGGTTCAAAAGCCAGCATGGAAACTCATTATTTCTTCATATCTCTGCATCTGCCCTCGCCCTGGGATGAGAGTCCTAACCACATAAGGTATTAGCTAAATATGTGGAAACAAGGGAAACCAGCCACAACCAGGACAGCTTCCCATGGGCTGGAAAGCCTCAGTCTGCAGCCAAATCCAAAATGGCAAATAAACTACACAGATTCAGGTGCTCACCAGCCTGATGTAAACAGTCTTTTTGTTTCCACCTGAACTGGAGAAGGATTAAGGTTTGGCAACAGGAAGAAGATGAGTATGGCAAAATGTAGTTACTGCTGGTCTGTGCTGCCTTATCCAAATAACCTTGCTGTCCTCTGCTCAGAATGGCAAATACAGTTTGCACTTTCCTTCTGAAGAGAGCTTGGCTAATACTGTCTGTATTATTTGGTTCATCTGATAACAAAATGGGAGCAGGACAAAGAGAAAAACTCATATTTATTATTAATATCAGGTACGATCACCAAAATGTGATGAATAACAGCCCAAAAAAAAGACAATTTTTGGAGTACTCTGCCAGCAGGCTTAGAAGCCACTCAGACTGCAAACACAAACAGAGGAAATATACAATTAGAAAAAGGAATATTGCAAGGTTACAGCATGTTATCATAGCACCAAATGAAAATAGACAGGTCCCTTGACTAGTCTGCACCAGTACTTAGCTGAATGCAAGTTTATATTCCAGATACAGGAAATTAAAGAACGTAAGCCACTCATTCTTCCATTAAATCACTTACAGGTGATGAAAACAGTCTGGCTCTGACTTTGGAAAGCATCCGATTCACAGTTTTTGAATGAGCAGATGTGTGGGCAACCTTGTTTGGTAACAAAGCAAGGGAGTTATGTTCTGTGGAAAAGGAGGTCATAACTTGCTTCAGTTGGAAACCCTTTAGCAAATATGCAAGATATAGCAAATGGAGGGCAGAAGGCACATTTATACAGCCTAAAAGCAGCATGATGAAGGTACTGATCATTTGAACATCTCTGAACACTGAAGTGAGGAGCCTCAGGGACTGAAAATCAAGAAGACATTAGGCAGTGACCTGTAATACAAGAGTCATTAGAAGGATTTGTGGTGACTTGGTAGCTTGTCTCAACAAAGTTTTGTTCTGAGCTTGGTTCACTGCAGTGTGTAGGAAGCAAGAAAATAAAAAAGCCATACCAGAGGCCTGCATGGATGAACAAGGGGATCCTGGTAAAACTCAGGCACAAAAGGAATCATACAGAGGGTGGAGCAGGGCTGGGTAACATGGAAGGAACAAAGAGACACTCTCTGAGCATGCAGAAACACAGTTAAGAAAGCAAAAATCCACCTGGAATTGGATCCATTCAGGGTCTTGATGGGATTCACCATTGAGTGCTGAGGGAGCTGTAAGAAATCATTGCAAGGCCACTCCTGATAATCTTTGATTGATGATGGCAATTGTGAGCAGTGCCAGAGAACTAGAGGAGAACAAACATCACCCCTGTCTTCAAAGAGAGATAGAAAAAAGATCCATGTTGAACACAAGTCAGCTTTGTATCCTTGTGGCGAAGAAGGTATCCTGAGCTGCTCTAGGTAAAATGTTGCCTGCAGGTTGAGGAATGTTATTCCTTCCTTCTCCTCAGCACTGATGAGGCCACTCCTGGAGTTCTGGGCTCCCCCCATACAATAAATACATTAATTTAAAGGAGAGAGAAGATGATCAAAAGACTGGAGTATGTCTTTTGTGAGGAAAGGCTGAGAGAGCTGGGGCTGTTCTGCCTGGGGCAGAGAAGGCTCAGATGGGATTTCATCAGTGAATGGAAACAGCTCCAGGGAGGCTGCAAAGAGGACAGAGCCAGGCTCTCTTCAGTAGTGCCCAGTAGCAGGACCAGAGGAGATGGGCTCACACAGGAGGCTTTGTCTGAAGATCAAGTAGGTGGCCTGGCTTGAGCAGGGGAGCAGAACCAGATCACTTCCAGAGGTCCCTTCCAAACTCAACCTCTCTGAGACTGTGGAGAAGTTTTAACTGGATTTTGAAAGTGTACAGCCCTAACAGCACTCTCCATCAGGCCATTCAGCCCATGCTTAGTTTAACAGGATGATGTTGAAAGAACAGGGAGAGTAGGAAGAAAGAAATGTTTCTTTCAGTCTTTTCTTTCTGTCAAAATAAACAATCATAAGCCAGTACTGCACTGCTGCCAGGTCCTCAGTTTCTGTCAAGTCTGACAGCACTCAGTGTAGCACAGTGAACACTGAGCAATCACAGCACTCATTTCTGTCACACAAGCCACTCATGAGCCTGGGAAACAGAATATCCCCAACAAAAACCAACCCCAAACCAAAACACCACCACAAAAGCACACACCAGAGAGGTTTATCCTGCTGGCAGTCACCACAGATCAGGATGGCTCCTTTGTCTTTACCACCAAAATCAAACTGATAATAACTGTATGGCTGTGCCACACAGACCCACAGCCTTCCCTGCAGACCAGTAAATAACCACAGGTGTCTGTGGCTCCTCTATTTTTGCACACAGAGGTTTTGAAAGAATGCATTAGTTGACCCATATCTGCTGCCTCCTCCTGCAAGATGGGAGGACAGCAATAATGTGAGAAAAGAATGGAAAACACAGAGGGGTTTCTAAGCACAAAGGTGGAGCACAGCAGCCTTTCCACTATCATGATTTTTTTGCTAGCAGGTACTTAATCACCAAATCACAAAACAAATCACCAAATGCACTTGGAAGACAAAACACAAGAAAAACTAGTATTTAAAGACACAGGACTTTGAAGTGGAAAAGGCTATTGAAATCACTGGACACACAGGGAAATTACTTTAGCTGATGGTTTAAATTTAGGCTAGTTCAAAGCACATAAAGAAGGGATTAGCCTCTGAAGCATTGAGGAGACATTGTCACATCCTTAAATTTTACATGGAGTGATTTTCTTCTATCTGGAGCAGGACATGGCACCTCTGAGAGTCAGATTCCAGTAACTATGTTTACTTGGACAATACTTCTGCTTTTGTGAGAGGAGCTCTCAGAGCAGGATTAGGATCTTCCAGAAGAGTAACTCTCAGAAGAGTGTGAGGGAAGAAACCACCAGCAGAACTTTCTCTTGACATTAGTGCAGCCATAGGTGGCTTTGGTACTTCATCAGGAATTCTAGTCTTGGAAGCCTTCCACTTTTGTGTTTTAGTGCTAGAGAGAAAATATGTTCTACAAACTCAGAAGTTTTTTTTCCTTTGCTCTGTCTTCCACTCATCTAAATATGAGTTGCATCAGGCATTCAAGACTTTGCAAAAGTGAAGTTCCTCAGGAAATACTCTGGATTACCACTGCCACAGGAGAGGATGAGCAACTCCATTACAGTCCTATTTGCGTGAGAAAAACTACATATTGCTGAAATACTACCATGAAGCTGACTGATTTATCAAGTGTTACTTTTAAAACAATTAAGTAGAGTGTGGGTGGCTTTGTTTGTTTTCTAGAATAATGAAAGATGATTTTCTAGACTTTTTTCAATTATTTAACTTCTAGCTTAATATGCCCTGAAAAATACCAAATAAAGAGGTTTATTATAAAGTTTAAGGGGTTTTTTTGTATGAGTATTACATATTAATATTAAAATTCATCCAGCATGAATAAATAGCAAGCACTTCTCTTAATTCAAGCAGAGGAGGAGCTGAGATGAATAAGAACAGTTGTTATAATACTATTATTCATTTTTAAGAGTAATTATTATTTAATATTATTTGCTAATCATTTAAATGAATACTATTTGCTAATAATTTAAATGAATACTATTTGCCAATAATTTATATCAATATTATTTGCTAATTATTTATATCAATAGGTATGCCTTTTATGGCATGTTTATATAATGCAAAGTTCAACACTAACAGTGTATTAAGAAGTGTGTGTACACAACTATAAAGTAAACAAAGAGAGGTGTCAGAAGGATTCAATTCAATCCAAGAGAGACTACCCAGGAACTGTCAGTTTGAATAAGTGTTGAACAGAATCCACCAAATGTATTTTTCCTCAGCTGCAGAATTGTGCATTTATGCAACTATAGGTAAAAAAAGCCCACCCTAGTGAAGCCATGCCCTTGGCAACAAATGCCCATTGAAAGAAAAACTTGAATTTCTTTATGAAATGTCACATCAGACCATGCCAGACCCACAGCTGAGCCCACAACTCAGAGAGATGCAATAGCTCCCAAGGAGAAAAAGAAAGACTTCTGCCATGGGGTAAATATTGCTCAGTACCTGCACAACAAAAGCAGAGAGCTAAGGAAAAAGCAATGCTTGACTGCAGAGCAAATAAAAGAAACAGCTTGTTTTGGCACTGTAGAGTTTGGAAAGGCACAGTTAGAAACTGAAGTGGTAGGCTCTGCTCAGCTGTACAGGAAACTAAATACATGAACATCAAATCTAATTGTAAGATAAGAGTTTTTAAATTCTTTTCTTTTCTAGAAAGAATAGAAAGAACTAAGCAAAGTCTCAAGTGCCTGCTTGAGCTGGGAGGCAAGAGTTTTTCCAAAAACATTGGCAAAATCCTTGTTCTGAACATTTTCAAGGAGCACATTCATGCAAAGAAATATTTAACTATAGGACAAAAGGCAGTCCTCCTAGAAAGAACTGTGATATCTGAAGGCTGCATTATCATAAATAGCAAAATTCTAGGAAAAGGTGGATGTTCCTGAGCTTTTTCTATTTGTAGAGAGGTAGTTGCAAGCCCTTACGTCAGCTGAACTGCAGTGAGAGCCAACAAGAATTCCGTTTATTCCTCAGCTTGGCTAGATAAACAGCCTCAAATTGTGAGTCATTGCTCACAACTTGCCCTGCTCCAGCACCTCCTCCCTTACAGCAGAAGCTCCTGGCAGCAGCACATTTGATCCCAGCACCTGAAGAGGGAGGACGGGGAGATTCCAAAGGTAAGCGAGAGATCCAGTTTTCTGTCTTGTATGGGAAACTGCTAAAACTGAGCTACCTGGGCTATGGGTTTTGGCTAAGGTCTTTTACCCTTGCTTCAGAGGATGTAGCCACAGGGAAAATGAAAAAAGAAACCATCTGGGTTTGGCTTGGGGTTTGGTTTTTCTCCTTGCCATAAGCGGCAGTTCGGCGGAGAGGAAAAGCTCCGCAGTGAGGGGGTTCCCAGCTGTGTAACTCCTCCGCCCCGGGCTCACACTGCAAAAGGGAAAGAGGCCACCACTGAAACAAAAGGCGTTTCCTACTGATTTTCTCCCTGAGTACCACTTTGCCTTTATTTCTGCTCTCATCTTCTTGCTTTTCCTTAGTCATTGAAGGGACACGTGGCAGAAGTGACGGAACTGGGCGTTTCAGTTTAGTGAAATTCGGAGAACGAGCACTGGGCTGAACACAACCAAATCACACTTGCTGCTTCAAAATGTCACCCCAGCAAGAGCAAAGGCTCGAGACATTCAGCAACCTAGCCACACCAAAAAGGGAGTTCTAGGTCACTTCTCAGATTCTGAATGGTCATAGACTGGCAGAGGGGAACAAGAGCTGAAAAGGAAGGCAGAGGAGTCCCAGGGTACACAGAACCCAGGGTCCAGGCTGCAGGGCGTGGAGAAGTGTAAGAGTGACAAGACAAGAGGGAGTAAACTGCCCAGGAGGATTTTCCCAAGCTGAGTCACTGTGGTTTCTCTTACGAGCGGTGGTGGACTTGGGAAGAATAAAAATTAAAAAAGAGAGAGAAAGAGATAGAGAGAAAACCAACTTTTGTTGCATAAATAGGCTTCAGACAAACTTGGTGCCCTGGTTTTGACAGATTTATATTAGATTAATTAAAGAACAAACCACAAAAACTGCACACCAAGAGATGTACATGCAAGCCCCTATAATGGGGTATTTAAAAAAACTTTCCAATATTAAAATCTAATTTTGTTCCCGGTAGCTTGTTGCTCCCTCTAGAGGGGACTGTACCCACCAAGGTAATGCAGGGAGAGAGACACCTGGGAAAAGTACAGAGCAATTGATGCCACAAAGTCCAGTTTCTCACACCTCCACCCTGTGAACCTGGAGCTCAGACCCCTCAAGATTCAGCTCATGCCAGATAATTTTGCCTTGTTGAAAGTTAAATAGAAGTGTTTCATCATTTGACTAAAAGTGAATCCTGAGGAAGAAGTGAAATGACACAGCCACTGAGTTCAGTTCTCATTTAAATCCAAAAGTTTGCCATTATTTGGAGTTTATCTTAGGAACACAAGTGTAAGTAGTGCAAAGGTGAGGATCAGCACAGATTTTTCATTCTACAGAAATTATTTATCAATTTCTGGAAAGGGAAAGGAGGTGATGAGAAATATTCAGCTCTAAGGGCTCTTCTTGTAATACAGACCAGGTTATTGAAATATTTAGCAAGAGGAGCATTACAAAAAAATCTCTGATACACTTTCCCCAGCTGGGAAAACCCTAAAAAAAGATTGCATGGGTGTATACTACATTCAGGAGACTGATCTTTTGGTAGAACAGTCACCAGTCCTGGATAGTTTTTGTCCAGAGAAAGCACTCAGTGGTTGGGGGTGTGTGAGGGATGGTGGGAGAAGAATATTTCACTCTACAAAAGAAAAAACTTATATATTCTTAAAAAAAAAACAACAAAACCAATCAACACCACCACCAAATCACACCCACAGGTGCAGTCATCCCTTTAGGGGACTTTTTGGGTTTTCCCACTTTATCATGGTAAATGGCATCTACAATTTACTGCAACATAAAACAGAGACCTGTTGGAGCAGGTCCAGAGGAACTCCACAAAAATGGTCAGTGCTGGAACACCTCTCCTCTGAACACAGGCTCAGAGGGTTGAGGTTGTTCAGCCTGGAGAAGGCTCCATGGAGACCTCAGTGGGGCCTTTCAGGGGCTGGGAAGAAAGAGACTTTTTACCAGGGCCTGGAGTGACAGGACAAAGGACAACGATTTTAAACTGAAAAAGGGTAAATGGAGGTTGCACATTAGGAAAAAAGTCTTTACTGTGAGAGTGGTGAGGCACCCAGCTGGGTTGCCCAGAGAAGCTGTGGATGCCCCATCCTTGGAAGCATCCAGGCCAGGCTGGATGCAGCTCTGAGCAACCTGATTGAGTTTCTACTGTCCCTGCCTATGGCAGGGGGACTTAGAACAAGATGATCTCTCAGGGTCACTTCCACCCCTTCTGTGCTTCTATGATGAGTACTTAAGAATCTTTGAAAGAGTTGAGCTGGTTTTTGTCTTTCACACCCCTTCACATTCCCTTTCTGAACTCTGTTACAGCCTTCCCTCCCTCTCAGGACCAGCAGCTTACAGAGCAACTCCTCTCTTGGCCTACAGTTCCTCCTGTGGAAGCTGAGCTCTCCCAGACATCCACCAAAACATCCAGGTAACAGGACACTGCATGCACAGATCAAGGACTGAGCTTTGCTTCAGCAGGTGAGAGGAATAAGGGGAGGAAAATGTACCTGAATTGTCCTCTGAGCAATGAGGTACTGTCCTGCTAAAATCCATTAAACATATACACACACACTGAATGTGAGCATGCTTCACTGAGTGCAAAACATTGAACACTGAATTTTCAGAGGCATTGGGGGATGTGCATACATTGTGAATGTACCTGCAAGTCATATTTTTCAAAGCAGCCTGAGCCTCAGAGAGGTTCCAGTCATTGATTTCAGCTCATAGCTGCTCAGGAGTTGTTAAAACAGCACCTCAACACCTTGAGGCACATCCTAACCCCCAGAGAGGTGTGGTGCACAGGTGCCTGTGCTGACAGGGGCTGGAGAAGTGCCATTGTCTTAGTGTAGCACTGCATGGGCAAGAATTCCATGTGCTGAAAGGGAGTTATTAATTGCATCTCCCCCACACCCAAAGTTTCAGTCCACATTCATTTCTGTTCTATACAAAAAGAACACTGGTGAGTGGTATAATTCAGCTTTTGCTTGGTGTAGTTGAAGAATTCAACTTTATTACAGAATGGGAAGGATAGAGAAAACTGGTAAATTATTTATCCAGATAACTGTGACGTGTTATAATTTAGAGGGTTCTTAATTTCTACAACTTAGTTTTGCATGCAAGAATTTTCCTCTCACACCACATTATGCATATGTTATTGTGCACTTTTCCTTATCATTTTATTCCACTTACAATTTCCTTGCAAGGCTGCTGAAAAGTGCAGGCTAAATGAGATGAAGGAGACTGTTGTTTGCTTGGGTATTTCCCCTCTGTTTTTGAATATAGTTAATTAGCTGTAGAGTCCAAACATATTTCTCAACTGAGTGCATTTAAGTATAATGTCCAACCTTGCCTTCTTTTCTAACATCTGTGCACCCCATGTGCTTGGCATGTGCTTAAGTTCTGAACCAGAAGTTTTTTGTAAAAGCAAAATTGCTTTCAGCTCCTTTATCAGTTGTCTTGCCAGGCTGATGATTGCTGTCACCACAGTTAGAGAGAGATCAGAGTTAGAGCCAAGCAGATCCTTCCCGTTGTTCCTCCAAAGAGGATTTATTTTTCATTTATTTTGACATCAGGAAAGGGGAGAGAATACAGAACTCCCTCTATAACCTCCTTGAGGTAGACACCAGCTTAAACTTGGTTGTTCCTCTTACCCAAATGCAGTTTACTACCCAGAGAATGACATTTTCTTTAAACAACAATAGCAATGATGAGGGGGAAAAGGAGATGCCCAGGAGCATTTGAGAAACCCAAGAGGTGAGAAGAAATGGTGATGGGAGTGTCACCACTTCTCCAGCTCTACCACAGATCCAACAAGGGCCATTTCATGGCTGATTCCCTCCCATACACTCCTCACTGAGGCAACCAGAGAGATGCTTCTGAAGACTCAGGCTGCAACTTAAGTTTTCCTGGCAGCTGGCAGGACTGTAGGTAGCATTATACTTACATTTTGCAGAGATTTTTGAAAGCCAAGTATGATCCTGTATGAATTTAAAGGCCCACAGTGATAGGATCTACAGTAGAATCTATCAGAGCTTCCATTGCCTCCTATAACAAAATCTGAATCTTCTACAGATTGATTTTTTGTTTGTTTGTCTAAGACAAGGAAGGAATTTGTCCTGACAAGAAAGTCTGCAGCAACACATGAGGATGTGAGTGAAGGCTCCCTGGGGTTCCCATGTTTTGTTGCATCTCTTGTATCCTCTAAGTCCTCTGCTGGGAAAGGGGAGGGGGGCATGAAATTAAAAGCTTTAGGGCTAAAAGGTTTCCCTGGAAAGGTCCCCTCTACAAGAGAGCTGTGCCAAGCTAGAGAGTCAGGGGTCAGCATTTCATTTAATTTCATTTCATCCCTGACTAGGATTCATGTAAGTCCCATGCTTTAACACATTTTACTACATCCTCCCCCATTTCTTCACTCACCAGAGAGGAATGAAGCAGAAAAGAGTGTGTTGATTTGTACTAGAGTGTTGTCATCCATTCAGTGAGTGGTCTCTGGGGAAGCCTAATTCCATAAATATTCCTTGGGCCCACACTTGGGATCTGTTAATGCCAAAGAAAGCAGCTCAGCCTTGCTGAGCACAAACTCCTTTTATGACACCAGGATGGAGCTGCACAAGTGCCTGGATGAAACCTTCAGAGCCTCAAACCAAGAAAGCAAAACATTTAATTAAAGAGCTAGCAGGGTTGTGTGGTAGGGGATCTTTGGATTTCCTCATGGGAAACTTCTGTCCTCAAAGATTATCCTCCACAGTTAACTATGCCTTTTGAGAACCTCACTGCAGCCACAGTTTTCATGGTGGTCACAGAATGAAGCCAGTGCATTACAGGTGTTTTCCAAATGCTGCTTTCACTGAAGCTGAACAACTCAATTCAGGTGCAGAGTGACCTGCACGAGCTGATCTCAGCCAGTGCAGCTTTGCTGGCTTGGCATGGCTGGCAGCACATCCCTGCCCCAGCCCAACTACAGATCACACATCTCAGGAGGGAGAGAAGGATCTAACTCAGGATAGCTTTGGTTAAAATTAGGTTTTATTGTCTTGGTTCCTGTTTTCTCTTAGTCTTCTGTGTTGAGAGATGCATGAATAAGTTCCCACTCAGAAATAGTCCTCACATCAAGGGTTATCACCAGGGGGTGTAAATGGAAACTTCAGCTCCAAACCACCTTGCATTTGCAGACCATGGTGCAGGGATTTTGGGATGAAGAGCTCAGTGAGGTAACACAAATGATGGCAAGGCCACCACTGACTCCCTACCAGCAAGGTGGATCAGAGGCACCCCATGTCTTACCCTGGTTAGGCCTGGACAGGTATTTCATCTCCTGTGGCTCCAGAATCTGAGGGGCTCCAAGGCCCAGATATTTTGCCATCCCTGAACAACTGCATGTAAATAGGATTGCTTCAGTTTCTGAAACCTGTGTCCTGTTTCAGAGCTGCTTGAGGGGTTCACTGTCCTTCAGCTGCCAACTCAATCTCCCAAATGATGGTTTACAGCTTGAATGAAGCATTATAAAAAGGCCAACATGCAACACTCTTAGTTCAGTCCTCTAAATAAACAGTCCCACAAGTGCCAAGGTCAGTTTTGAGGTCCTCACTGTCTGGAGCCTTTAAAAAGGCTCTACAAATCCCATCTGGTAGCAGGAGAGGAATGTAAGGGCTTTGAACTGCAAGGATGAGATCAGCATGTTAATGTCCAGAGAAGATTTCCATGAGTGCTCTGATGAAGTGCTTCAAAACTAGGTCATGTAAACTTCACATACCTTGAGTGCTTCCCACAAATCATTTCTCCCTTGGGTTGAACCCATAAGCTACTACTTTGTTTAATATCAGTCAGTTAAAGGACCAATCACACCTAATAATTACTAGTTAACTTTCCACAAATGTGTCAGCAAGGGGAGGGGGGAAAATATCTTTTTCCATTACATATTCTCACAAATGAACATCTGTGTCTGCAAAAAGGGCAGCTGTAATTTTTAGTGCCATTCCATAGTGCTCTAAAGATCCAAACAAAATACTTTGTCTGCCTGCATTATAATGAAGTCTCAAGATGTTTGGCAGCCACCTCTAAAATATGCACAATGCCATACCTAACCCATTAGCACTTGGTGCTTTCCCATCTGAGGACATCACATCCCCTCTCCCTTGAGAATTAGGGATGCAGTAGGTTGCACAGCAAGTCCCACCCAACACTCCTCCCCCAGCTGAAGTTAGGAGATGCAGTTTTGGTCAGAAGCAGGTAATTATCACATTCCCGTCAAGGATTGATCAATTCAAGTTCCCATGGAATGAATCAGCTCTGTTTACCATTAAGCAAAGACAATTTGGAGAGGGAATCCTGCCTTTCCAAATCAAAGTTTCTGTGCAGTTTTCACTCCAAGTTTAGTCATTGCTGAAGCCCCAAGTTTGGCCATCTATTACCACAAACACTCAGAACTCGAGCTTTGGGCACATCGAAAAAATGGGTTTTTGTGAAGAGCTGGTGGCAAGAGAGGATGTGAATTCAGACAGTCCAGCTGTGGGAACAGGGCTGGCTCAGGGACATTGTCTCCTCCCAGCTGAAGGAAGACCCACTCTGTTGCTACATCTGTCTAGACTAAAAGTAACACATTGCAATGACAAAAATCCTCCTGGATACAGCTTTGTTAGACATCTCCCTGGAAGTGTCTCCTTCCCTAGAATCTGATGGTAAAGCAGAAAAACTTTGCACAGCAGCAACAGCTGTGCATTGAGTAATACTGAGTTTTAGGAGGGTTTGACTGTAGTGGAAACACACTGATAAGTGCTTTGAGACAGGCAAATAAGGACATCCCTTCCATCCAAACAAAATATCCACACTATACTACAAGATGCCAAAAGATAATAGCCAAATATGGTCCTGCCTCTACCCTGCACATGGATAAATAATAAAGTATTTGGCCTATTATTTTAAACATTTTGTGCAAGAACTGAATAAAGGAAGGTAGCCTTTTCTAAGGAAAGTGTAGCAGGCATTGTTAATGAGAGAAACCCAAAAATAAATGGTCTCTCACATATATAGAAACACAATTCCTTCAGCTGATATTTTACACATCTTGCTCTCACAGAAAACAGGGCTATTCAGTGGTATTTGCAGTTCTCAGTGTGTATGGTATGAGAGAAAGCTCAGATCCTGTCTCTGATTTGGGTGTATTTGCACATTAAGAGATCATTAAGGCAGAGACTGTCAGAGGAGCTGGAGAGTGACCAGTCTAAAAGTTAACACAACTTGGATGCTCAACATTTATATCATCACTCTAGGACATGTGAACAGAGGAACATTTGAGAAGGCTGGCCCTGACCCTACATAGCCATAACCATCTGCTCAGTTATGGACAGCCTCAAATCACATTGGTTCTCTGACATTCCTGGAGGTATCCAAGGATTCAGAATTGTTAGGAGATATTAGAGATTTCCACTCACACTCCCCTTGATTTTTGACATGGCTGGAACAACCAGCACATCTTTCTGCCCTTTATACTCTGAGGCAATTTGCTGCTGTGGAATACATATATTTAACAGTGTTTCCAAAATCAGTGGCACAGACCTTATCACTGTAGTGCTCCAACCCACGTTTTCCTGGATTTCCAAAGAGCAGTTGTAATCTAGGTGATGCAAAACCTCCTCAGTTGTGCACAACTCCAGCCAAGAGCTCAGAGGGTGCCAAAGCAAATGTCCCACAGGCACTTGCTACTGTGCAGAGGAGCTTTGTGTCTGTGGCACTGCAGAGATGAAGCAGCAGCTACTCAGAGATACCAGATCACAACTGTGGAGCTGGAGCCTGTTCCTGCCCTTGCAGGGTCTGGATCATCCTAGGGAGCAAGAAAAAAACCAACCCCCTGGTGAGAGATGGCATCAGAAGGTATTTCACGGGGTGTTAATCAGTGGAAAGGAAATAGCAGGATTTCAAGGGAGATAAGGATTTGTGTTGGGAGCAGGGAGATGTCACAGGAGTAGTGCTTCAGCCACAGATCTGTCAAGACCTCTCAACACCACTGGCAGAGGTAAATGTTGCTGTCTTGGAAAGGAAAGGGCTCAGTCACTTGGGGAAAGGCAAGTTCTGAAGACCCAACTGTGGGTCAGTGCTCTGTTGAATTTTCAAGCCTTATCTGCTCTGTGCATTTCACACCCTCAGCTTCTACTTCGGGCCTAGTTCAAAACAAGCTGCAAAAGTGAGTTCACCTAAAACTCTCACAGGGGGATTTCCTGCATTGAAAGTGTAGAACCACAAGGAGGTCAGGCTGATCTTTCATAGCACGAAACCCTGTGGTGCTGCACAAACTGCTGCTCTTTCTTTTCAAGTCATCACTTACCAACATGCTCCAAACAGTTTAAGCATATACAAGAGATGCTGTTGGGCATCTCTGACACTGAGAAAGATTTAGTTTGGTGCACTCTACATTACAGAAAAGACAAGACAGCAGCTACCCACGTGCTGCTCCCCTGCTGTAGATGCAGCTGCCTGCATAGCCAGCAAATTTCCTTTACAGCAGAGTGACACAAAGTTGATCCAGTAACTGATTGCTGAAGTACTTTGTTTGGGCCCAGGGCAATAACTAAAAGGACCTCCAGGATGACCCTATTTTCTCTCAGGATGACCCTACTGCCCACTACCAAGTGACCACAGGATGCTATTGCAACACAAAACATCTGGGCAGAATTTATGAACCTGACACAATCTGCTTTCAGATATTCATTCTCCAGCCTCCCTTCAGCTGTGTCCTACTTTCAGATGAAGAGTATCATGCTCTCTGGTATTAAACTACTCACTGGTGAAAGGGTTATGTATCTGAAATAAGCATCCTCTGAAGTGATGAGAATTCACTGCCAGAGCTCCATTCTCACTGAACCATTTCACCATAGAAGAGCAAACTAAAGAATATTTAAAAACTCAGTAACTTTTAAGACTTATATCCCCCCTAGTTCTTGGAACCTATAGTAAATTTACATATTGGGTTTTCATCTTTAGTTATTAAGTTCAAGGACTGGCTTAACTTCTTCCATTCTATCACAGCTCAAAGATCAGCACCAGCCAGTTGTATAAAGAAGCAATTAACAGTTCAGAACCTGGTTTCTTAAGACAATTAAGGTTTATGGGATCAAGCAAAGCATCTGCTTAATTCCTCCCTCCTCTGGCCAGCATCTCTTTCACAAATCTTGCAAAAAATAACAAAATTAAAAAAAAA
>VZRX01005658.1:0-21476 GCA_013398075.1 Notiomystis cincta | reverse complement strand
CCACAAATATTTTCTTCTCAAGGCAAGAGAAAAGACAAAACTAAGACAGTCTGTAAAGTTAGCTCTTGAGTCCAGGGAATTTGTGATGGAGTGCAAAAGCATTAACATCAGGAGACATCAGAGAGCCCATGGCAGAATTCATTTGCCCTTTCCATGCACTTGTGTGCACTTTTCTCCCAGCAGTTATGGAACAACAGTTTGCCTTCCCTTGACACAACCAGTCTGTTAGGGAATACAATATCCAATGCAAAACATTTCCGTGTCAACTGCTGGTATCTCTCAGTTTTAAATTCATCCTTTGTAAAAGCATCTGTAGTGCTGCTGTAACCGGATTTTCTAGTCTCTGTCCTAGTTATCCCAGATAAGGGCTTGCCAGGCTGCCAGTGCTGATTTGCAATAGGAAAGGGAAGTCACAGATAGCAATTACAACAGAAATGCAACAGATTAAGAAATTGTGGCTTCCATCTTACACTGTTCCTTTTCTTTCTTCTGGGGGAAGAGACCTTTAACTGTCCACTGGGGAAAGGGAAGAGAAGGAATGGGAGAGCTAGGTTTGGATTTTTCAAAATCAGAGCCATTGGTCATCTTCCAATTCTAGAAGAGCAACACTTCAACCAAGTACAGCTTTTATTTAAAAGATCATTCACAAAAAACTCCTGCTGAAGTCCTACAGTCTCCAACAGGAAAGTTGAGGCATTGAACCACCAAAGAAAAAGCAAGAGTACCACACAGCCCTTCCCCACCAAGACACATGCACAGGTTATAATCATGTTTCCTTAGAATAATGAAACAACTTGCAGTAGGTCCCCACAGACCAGAGGAGAGAGCAGGCAACGTGGAAATTAATTTACACATGCACAGCCATAGGAAGAACTGGGCACTGCTGTCAGAGCAGGGCAGGGGGGAAGATGCCACCTCTTTCTCGTGCCATGGTTCTGAACAGAAACCTGTAAGTAGGAAGCAAACAAGTGGTCTTTCAGAGAGGTTCAAAAGAAAGGAGAAGTTCCTTGCTTTGCTTCCAAATCCCAAGCTTTTTACTTTGAAAAGCAGCCAGCACCTCCCTGTGCGGCTGTGATTAGAGTCAGGAATGAAAAAATGCTATTAATGCTATTGCACTAATAACAGAAATTGCTCTTTTGCTGGTGGGACAAGAATGAGGCAAGATCTCATCATGCTTACAACAATGCTTGAGAGATGGGTCCTCCAGATAGAAAGTCATTTGGCTGAACTAAATCTGAACCAAGCATTAAAAAGATCTGAAAGCTTTAAGAACATTGAGAAACATTCCAGAGTATGGGGCCTGCAGGAATTTGCATATTCCCCACTCTTCCTTCTCCTGCTTACACAAATTGACTGTTACAGATCTTTTCTTCAGACAAAAAAATACATCCACCTCAACTGTGAAACCAAAGGTCCACAGTCCTCCAGCACCTGGGCAAAATATCTCTGTTTGACTGCTCTGCACTGGGAAGAATAATTTACAGATTAGCAAAAGAAGCATGAAGTGCTTACAGGCATTTCTGAGGGCCTGTGCTTAGGATCCTGTTCATGTCCATCTCTGACAAACAGAAGTTAATTGGATATTAATATTCCCATGGTTGTAACTCAGCCACACAACTGGAAACTTTCTGCTCCAACACCAGAGCAGCTTCAGAAATATTTTCAAAAAGCAGGGGTTGGGAAAGCAATTCCATAGGGAAGAGAGGATCATGTTCAAGCCTGCAATATTTGGCAGCTCTCAGTCTTATTTTTGTCCCTGGTTCAAGAGTCCTTGAACCATCAGTACTTCATCTTTTTACTACTACAAAGTATTCTATGAGTACTTTGTGCTTTACAATGGGCACCTATGGAAAAAGCTAAATTGGGCTCCTGGAGAAGGGAATAGCTTTTCCATTTCTTAATTATTTACTCATCTGATTTTTTTTCCTTGCATAAAAATGATACCACCAGAACCTACAGAAATATCAGAGAGAATTCACTAGACACCAGTGGCTCTGGGATATGCTATGAATTACTTGGGAAAAGTTATTCTATAAAGGGTTCCTCCCTCCTAGAAAAGTTCTCACCAACAGCAGTTGTTGCAGGTCTGTTTACAAGAATTATGAGAGAAGCCACAAATAAAACCCAGACACCTTCACTTCTTGCATTAAGAGAGCAATGCTCCTCGAGAGACCAGGCAGAGACCAGCTGCTTTTGGTTCAGTAGCTCTGACATCAGTGAACTAATTAATTATTTATTGGCCCCAGGATTTGTTCCAGGTCTATAAAATTTTATGATGAACAGTTGCTTTAGACATGTTCAAACAACTGCATTTTGTAGCTGAGTAGCAAAGCACAGGCTGTGACTCAGGTGGTTTCTCTTGCTCAGGAGCTTTGTCAGGTTTATCTTTCAGGTGCACAAACCCTCAGTGAGGTGCCTGGGTGGGACTCTGGCAGTTCAGTCCCAAGTGAACATTATTCTCCAGGGAAGAGCCAAGTTACACCAGCCTTGATTAATCTCAGTTTCTTTCTCTCCTCTCACCCTGGCACCCTGAACTTCCATTTTCAGACCCACCATTCACAGCATTTCCACATCCAGAGCAACAGCTTCAATAGCACAGGCTGCTAATTAGCATCATTTACCTATCAGGCTCATCATTTGCTGATGAATACTTAACTCCCTCCTATAGAATAAAAACATTTTCTGAACTTGGTCCAGCTTTCTTCCTCTCCTCTCCTGGCAGGAAATATAAATCCTACTGATTCTGGCATTACAATTAAGGGATGAGACATATTGTCCTAACAGGCCTGAGAGAGAAAAAAATAAACTGACTGTTGAGTCCTGGTAGAATTATTACATGTATCACTAAGAAAATCATCCTGTAGAACTTCTCTTTGAGACATTATGCAAATAAAAAAAAAAATAGCTACAAGAAGAGAGGAATCTCAATACAGAAAAGAAACTGGTAATCCTGGAGCTTGTTGCTAGCAAAAATAAACATCTGAAAGTCAGGATTTTCCCTGCTTTCACAGTATTGGGCTGGAAAGTCATTTTGGAGAATAGAAATTATCTAGCATTTGTGTGTTACACTTCCTCCTAGATAAGGCGTCAAACAAAAGTAATGCAGGCATTTTATTGACTATTGTCAGCTCAAAGCAGTCTCTTGACCCTTCTGCTTCCTAGGAAGTTCCCCCAGAATTTCCCTTTCTCCCTCTCCCTTGTGATTAGGCTTTATCCACTGCCTGAATTCAAAACTTCCAAGGGAGGGAGTTTTCTTCTTTCCTCCTTGGTGCTGATAACATTTACCAAGGGAGTTTTGTAATCCTGGCTCAGTGTGAAAGGTAACTGCAGACTGGGCAGGAAAAAACCCACACTTGTAAAATGGATCATTTTGGAGCTTTACAATATTAACAGCTCAATCCTGTCCATGGGATGGTTTGGGTTTTAATGGATCTTAAAGATCATCTCATTCCAACCCCTCTCCATGGGCTTCATCTCTTCCATTAGACTGGGTTTGCTCAGAGCCCCATCCAGCCTGGCCTTGGGTGCTTACTTAGTGTTCAGTAACTCAATTATTGTCAAGTTTTATGGTGCTTCAGCTGCACTCTGTCAAGACACTGGACAGTCAGGATGGAGAGCAAAGATTAAAGGAATCACAGTTATGAGATTTGGGACACTTAGCAGTTGTAAGCAGTGGAAGAAATGGAGGCTGTTGAGACACCCCAGGTGCTGGGCAGAGAGCTGAGGTCAGACAATGTGCCTGCTTTCAGCTTTCCCAGGCCCCAGCTGGAAGTGCAGCCACTAAAATCACAGAGCCTGGCTGAACTTGGACTGGCTGGACTTGGGAAGCAAGAGGCAGCTGCTGCTCCTGTGATGCTCATCCTTCCTTAGCAAGAGGAAGGATGTCACCTGTGTCACCTCTCTGGCAGCCACTGGCCCTGCTCTGCCCTTTCCACCATTTCAGGCAGGGATTCCTCTTCACTCTGTTTTTCCAAGAGGCCTGAACCAGCCCTGTACAGATCTAGCTGTGTCCCTCTGTGGGAGCTTAGTAACAAAGGAAGAACTCAAATAATCATGAGATTTCCATGCAAGCAGAGGAGCTGCCAACTATTTGCAGCAACTTGAACTAGGTGAAGACTTTCTGGTGTAGGGAAGTTTCTGCAAGTAACAGCCTAACCACAGGATCAGGCTGCCATCCTAATCTTTAATGAGACAGGATTATCTCCCACAAGGGATCTCTAATCCAGATGACACAAAAGCCTTCAAGGCAAGTAATAACTACAGAGGGAGGGAGAGGCCATGAGACAAAGAGCAAGGACAAATACCTGCCACCCACACCCCTACTATGCAAGAACTTCCCACATATTTCAATCTATTGTGGTCCTTCTTGCCTTATCTAGTTTATCAGGAGTTATATTCAGGCATTCCTAACACTTGACATAATTAATACATAATTCATGTGCAGGTACCTGAGAGGACCAGAGGAAGGGTAAGTGAGGTATTTTTATTTCACCCATGTTCCCTCCTGCTCCAATAAGTTTCTCCTCAGTTTGTGTCTAGCAAGAACATCACACACATCCCAGTCAGTAAGAAGGCTCAGTAGCCATTTCAGAGATTATTGCAAGAAGTAGACACCCCACTTGCACAAAAGTGGTACTAGTAACCCAAACTGGATCATCACTCTTCAAAACCAGGTCTCATTTTTACATCTCCAGATCATCCACTTTAGAAGTATTGGTGCTGGTCAGTGTTGTATTAATCCAAACATTTTTACTGATATCAGTTAACTAAATAATGCCTCCAGGACACTTCACATAATTTAATCTAAGGATCGGTTTAGCTGCTTGGTTGTTGAGGATTTAAGGGTTAGTTTGAACAGATATCAGAGGAAAAAAAAAGCCTTCAGTGAAGAAAAAAATTAAACCCTTATTTCCATGTTAACATTCTAGCCCATGATACCTCTGTAGGTTAAACAACAGTAAAACAAGCCATTATACAGAGAGTAGTAGAAGCAGATGTTCAGGCAGGAACTGGCTCCAAAATAAGAAAAAAATACATAATAGATTCAGCTGAATGAATCCTTGTCTCTTTCTGCATTGTCACTTGGGAGCTACTTCTTTAAGGCTACAGTTTCTTAAAAGGTAAAGCCTTACACACCTGTTTTTTCACATAACTGTAATCTCTTGAAAGAAGAGATTTTATTCTTGAGTGGAATAATTTAGTCACCAAAAGAGAGGGGAAAAATTGTTGGAAGATAAAGAGCAGTGGAAACTCTCAGAAAAGCAAAAAGGAATTGAGAAAAAGAAGAACTTCTGTGGGAGCTGTCAGAAGGACTTTACAAAAAGGAACAATGGCTTTTTGGTCTCATTCCAGAAGCTTCATAAAGGGCATGAGACCACCACACAGCACTAGTCACAAGGAGCAAGTCCCAGCCACGAGCACGAGGCCAGGCAAAGGAGGGATACAGCTCCTGCTGCTTGGGCTGTGCTTCCCGAGATGTCACATCTGCAGAACCCGTCCCAGGAGGGTTTAGGACATGCAAGACAGGGGCAGGTGGGGCTGGGAGCACTTGCTAGGAATTTAGAGGGAAGAAATTCCTCCCTAAGCCAAGTCTTTCCAACAGGAAGAAGGCAAGTGAGGCAGCAGCAGCCTTCCCTTGAAAAGCTAAATGCTGTATCTAACACAAAAGTTGTCTCACACAGAGAATAAAGCACATTTGAAGAGAATGGGATGAGGGCCCACTGCTGATAATTACAGACAGATGTCACACCAAACTGCCTAATGCTGACCCCACAGGCAGCAGTGACACAAGGTCCCTCTGGAACCTGGGTACAAACATCCTCCTCCTTCTTGGATTTGCCTTCACACGAGGGAATCGAGCAGAGGGCAGGCACACAACTTCTCAGAAATAACAGCAGGAAATATGGATGCCATGGATCTTGACCATCTGAGAATTCAATCAGGCCAGACTTGACATGAAACCACGAAATCCCCACAAGGCTGTGGCATCCTTTGCTCAGGGTTGAATTCTGTTCACTCACACACCAAGAGCATACTTCCTTCCCCCTGAAAGTTGAAATGAAACGTGCCACTTTTAGCATCAGTCCCCTGAGCCACCAGACTCTTCCCATTTTACAAAGCCACAGACTACTTCAGTTTAGTCTGAGAGCTATTTAGAATGGCTGCTCTGAAATCAAGAGCACAGGTAGTTTTCCTGAGGCTTCCAGCCTGCTAAGTGTGCAAGGCCACCCACAGTCCATTTTTGGCCAGGCACAACTGGAGTTTTGTCATTTTCCTCCAAACCTTTGGGAAGGTGTTCACATTTGAATTCTGGAAACTGATATTCCTGATTTCCCCACACATTTTATTCCCATACACAATCCCTCCTTGCAAAAGCTGCTTATTAAAAGCCAGGAGAGGGTGTGCAAGTTCTTGCTGTAATATCAGTGTGTGGTACAGGGGGGCAAACAAAGGGCAACAGGGGGAAGGGTCTGGTGAGGAGCAGCTGAGGGAGCTGCAAGTGTTCAGCCTGGAGAAAAGAAGGCTCAGGAAAGACCTTATCACTCTCTACAATTATTTGAAGGAGATTGTAGCCAGGTGGGGGTCAGCCTCTTCTCCCAGACAAGCCATGGTTTGAGAAGTGGCCTCAAGTTGCACCAGGGGAGGTTTAGGTTAGATACCAGGAAAAAATCCAAAGGTTGTAAAGCACTGGTGGAGTTGCTATCTGTGGAAGTGTTCAAAAAACATTTTTGAGAGGTGGCACTTGAGGACATGGTTTAGTGGTGAACATGGTGATGATGCTTGGCTGACATTGAACTTGATGATCTTTAAAGGTCTTTTCTAACCTTAAGAATTCCATGATTCTTCAGCTTTCCACCAGGAGCAAATCATGCACCATCACTCATTCAGTTGTTATCCCCAAGAAGGAAAATCTTTTCAGATCAGAGATGCCTTTGCTAATCTTTCAGGCCCCAGAGCCTGTCTGTGGCCCACCACAAGCCTTGAACAGGCAATGGGAAATTCCAGCAGCACGGGGAAACACCAGAAAGCCCAAAGGCAGCACCCCACCCACCACCTCCAGAGCTGGGCTGGTGTGACTGGAGCACAGGGAGGGAAGCATGGACANCAGGCCAGACTTGACATGAAACCACGAAATCCCCACAAGGCTGTGGCATCCTTTGCTCAGGGTTGAATTCTGTTCACTCACACACCAAGAGCATACTTCCTTCCCCCTGAAAGTTGAAATGAAACGTGCCACTTTTAGCATCAGTCCCCTGAGCCACCAGACTCTTCCCATTTTACAAAGCCACAGACTACTTCAGTTTAGTCTGAGAGCTATTTAGAATGGCTGCTCTGAAATCAAGAGCACAGGTAGTTTTCCTGAGGCTTCCAGCCTGCTAAGTGTGCAAGGCCACCCACAGTCCATTTTTGGCCAGGCACAACTGGAGTTTTGTCATTTTCCTCCAAACCTTTGGGAAGGTGTTCACATTTGAATTCTGGAAACTGATATTCCTGATTTCCCCACACATTTTATTCCCATACACAATCCCTCCTTGCAAAAGCTGCTTATTAAAAGCCAGGAGAGGGTGTGCAAGTTCTTGCTGTAATATCAGTGTGTGGTACAGGGGGGCAAACAAAGGGCAACAGGGGGAAGGGTCTGGTGAGGAGCAGCTGAGGGAGCTGCAAGTGTTCAGCCTGGAGAAAAGAAGGCTCAGGAAAGACCTTATCACTCTCTACAATTATTTGAAGGAGATTGTAGCCAGGTGGGGGTCAGCCTCTTCTCCCAGACAAGCCATGGTTTGAGAAGTGGCCTCAAGTTGCACCAGGGGAGGTTTAGGTTAGATACCAGGAAAAAATCCAAAGGTTGTAAAGCACTGGTGGAGTTGCTATCTGTGGAAGTGTTCAAAAAACATTTTTGAGAGGTGGCACTTGAGGACATGGTTTAGTGGTGAACATGGTTATGATGCTCGGCTGACATTGAACTTGATGATCTTTAAAGGCCTTTTCTAACCTTAAGAATTCCATGATTCTTCAGCTTTCCACCAGGAGCAAATCATGCACCATCACTCATTCAGTTGTTATCCCCAAGAAGGAAAATCTTTTCAGATCAGAGATGCCTTTGCTAATCTTTCAGGCCCCAGAGCCTGTCTGTGGCCCACCACAAGCCTTGAACAGGCAATGGGAAATTCCAGCAGCACGGGGAAACACCAGAAAGCCCAAAGGCAGCACCCCACCCACCACCTCCAGAGCTGGGCTGGTGTGACTGGAGCACAGGGAGGGAAGCATGGACAGAGTACACAGAACCCCAGTGCACAAGAGATAAGGGCAAGTTCAGAGAATTACAACCATATGAAGTTTGCTAAAACAAACAAATATGAAAACCAGGCCAGCCACCCACACCAGGGCACCTAGAGGTAAGGATTGCAATCCAAGGCTCAGGTGTCACCACAGCACATTTTGCAGCCTGAAGCCCCAGGCAGTCCCCCAAGGAAGCAGAGGACACTCCTTCCCACAGCCTTGAGCCACAGGGGTGGCCACAGAAACTCTCTGCTACTGCTTACAAACTGCAGAAGATTGCTTTCAAATTAGGGTAATTGCAAAGCCTAGAACTCTTGAAGAGGAAGCCACTGTCATTTTTGACCATATATCAGTATGTATCCCTCTCCAAGATGTCTTAAATCTCTCTCCTTGAACTAATGATAGGACAGGCCTGTAAATGATGCCTCATGTTGTTTATAGGCTGCTTTCAGGTCAGACCAGAAGTGATCACCCAGTTTCGGTACAGGCTGTTACATCATAAAACTTTCTCTAAGAAACCATACTGTAATTTCCACTTGCAAACTCACTCATTAGTTTTCTATTAACTAATGGCTTTTACCTAAAGGTAAAAGGACTGTTACTGTGGTTACATGAGAGAGCAGCATTTAAAGAATGGACAGAGAATTGCCTTAATGTGGGAAAGGAAGAGCAAAAGGTGGCATTTTTCTGCCAGGGTACACTCAGGATTTCACAAAATCATGGAGAAAGGTGCTTTCCCCCACCCTCCTACAAGCATCAGCAACAACAGTCACTTTGCATAAATCTGTTTACAAAAGCCAAAGGCATGCAAGGGAGGGAGGGGAATAAAACATACTCGAAAAAATTACCAGTGACTAAGCTACCTAAGCTACCAGGTGCACTGTGAGAAGCTTCACCTTGGCAGCAGCCTTCACTCGTGTGCTAGGTGATCTAATCCTGTCAGAATTACTGCTGCCTTCTCCACCTTGTACCACCATCCATTCAGGGCCCATTTGCATCACCCACTGCTGGGTGGGGGCCAATGAAGTGGAAGAGCTGACAAAGCAAATTATTTCCTTCAGTGTGTCCTGCCCACTCAGTTCACAACAATTGGACATCAGTGTCACTCTCTGTGGTCACCACAGAGGGAGAGGTTTGGTGCTCCAAGACCATTAAGCCTTTGTCAGTAGCATTTCAATCCTTTCTCACCCAATTCTGCACTGGAAAGGGACAATTGGAATCCATTTGCTTTGGGACACCAAGCCCTGCTATTCTACTGGGAGTTGGGAACAGTTGGTTACCTCCCTACTTGATTAATTTAATTTTATTGCAGGCTGAGCTAGTGTGCTCAATAATGGCCCTGCACATGTGAGGCAAAAGTTGGATGACAGAGATTGTCAAGAAGAGCATAATTTTACAATTTAATCATATACTTTACAATCTAATCACACATTTTACAATTTAATCATGCTTTAATTGCACTCAATGTCTCTGTTATTTCAGGTAGGTTAGAGTGTTAAAGAGTTATTAATTAGCATTTGAATTCTTCAGGAAGTGATTATTCATTGCAAAGCCTTATTCAGTTAATTATTTTAACCTCTGGGAAAAAAAAAAAAGAAAAAGTCCTAAATAATTCCTTCAGCTGATTAAAAAGAACAATAAACGGGTCAATTTTTAAATCTGGAAAAAAAATACAAAGAAAAACTTTTAGTTTCCAAAATTCCATTTCATTTAAATCAGAACTGGAAAATAAGAAAAATTAAATATCAGATAGAAGCTGTTTAGAGTGCTTATCCACATGGTGCATGAAACATCTTACACCAGCTGAACTGGACAGACAGGAACAGACCTCTCCTTCGGGGTACTAGGAGCATCAAAAGCTAAGTCAGCTCAAAGCAGAAAGAAATGTTATTTCAACTAAAGAGCACTGAATTAAGCTAAATTAAGGGTCAGATGCTCCAGCTAGACCCATCTGAAGCATTCCTGTAGTTAGATCCTGCTTCCTTAAAAAAGACCTGCATTGCTCTGTCTTTAAGCACAAGCTTGACCTCCTTAGGGAAATAACACCAGCACATGGATGGCAAGAGAGCTCAACACTCACACACAATTCAGAGGCAATTTGGTATTTCAGCTCTGATCACAGTCACTTCCCCAGCCCTAAACCTCTGAGGGGGCATTTGTGAGAACCAGAAACTCCACAGGGCCTCTGTGGGAGTGAGCCAGCCTCAGTCAGGAACACAAACCAGCTCTGCTGGAACAACCACCCTCGTGGTTTTTCTGGAGTCAGAATCCAAACTGTTAGAAAATGACTGACCCTCCAGAAGAATGACAGCTTTCAGGAGCTCTGGCTTGAGGGTCATTCCTGTCTGCTGCTATGGCACCTTTAAGAAGGCCTCTTAGCTGGTCACACACCCCAAAAATTTGAGCTGCTTCTGAATAAGGAGATTCTCATGAGGACCACCTGTACGTACAGAGAGAGTGGACACAGCCCAGTAGCACAGAGCAGCAGCTGCCAGGCCAGACACCTTCAGCATGGCCAGAGACCTGGCTGCTGCCTAACAGAGAGCTTGCTCTGGAGCCCTGGCCCAGCAGAACAAGTTTTCCTGGTGCTTTTGCAGCCTTTTGTGGAGTGGAACAGCTGCACAAAGCTGAGAGGGCAGATAAACTCTGCTCTTCTCCCAGGCAACCACAAGGAGAGGACAAGGCCCCAGACTGCCCCAGGGGCAGATCAGGATGGACATCAGGAAGAATTTCTTCACAGAAAGGGTTGTTAAGCATTCCAGTGGGCTGCACAGGGAGGTGGCAGAGGCAGCACCCCTGGAGGTGTTCAGGAAACAACTGGATGTGGCACTCTGGTCTGGTTGACCAAGGCGTGACCAGACAAAGGTTGGATTCTCTCAGAGATCTTTTCCAACCTGAATGATTCTGTGACAGGAATGGCCATCAGTGCCTCACAGTTTCATTTACAACAGACAGGCAGGAAGGAAACAAATATGGAAAAAGCTTCCTTAAATGTATACCCTTGCCTGAAACAACAACCTCCTCCAGTGGGGAGTGAGGTGACCACAGGAGTCCAGCAGAGACAGGCAGGGCACTCTGTTCATGTCAAAGAAGCCAATGATGGGAGATGGTTTGCACTGAGTGTCAGGAAGGGGCTGCTGAACAATTCCTAACCAGGGCTTGGGCACGAGGAGAGAGGGAGGAACACAGAAATCCAGGTCTTGCTCACCGCACAGTGCACAGTGCACCAGGAGAGCAGCACCAGCACCTTCCCCACACAGAGCTTCCTCAGAGGGAAGAGAACCTTGGCTAAACCACTGCTCCCACCATCAGCACTGTCTCTGGAGCACACAGAGAGGAACACTCAGATATCCACACTCCTCAACCTGTGGCATCCTGGGAGGATGGCAAAAGGAAGCCCAAACTCCACATTCATCCCCATCTGCACTCCTGTGCCATTTTGGATTTTTTTCTGAGAAAGTGCTTGATTTAAAAGCCTTCTCAAAGAAGAATCTCTTTTAGGTATCATTTTCCTTACAGGCTTCTTATTTTGCTGGTAGATGTGCAGCTTTGGTGGTATTTGGCAGTTTGTTGGATGGTGCCTACACCTCCTGAAAATACAACAACCATAGGTTTCTCCACTTTATCTGATCTCAGCCGGCTGCAGAACAAGAATCCCTTCACTGGGCTGAGAGCTGAAGGCAAGGCAGAGCCGGGCTTGTGACTCACATCCATCCTACACCAGAAACACATTCTTGGTGTGGCAAGAATGTATCCAGAGTGCAAACACACAGTGAATCCACATACACAGAGGGTACATGATATAGACACAGAAATTACACCATGTTTTACATACACAAAGAGAAAGAAAACAGCAAACGAAGCACCAGTAAATAACCTATTCTCTCTTACAAGGAACACTTCTGACAGCAACAATTAAGAGCCTTTCACTCTTTTGCAGAGACACAAGTAGCAGCTGAAGTGTCTGGTGAAGCTCCTGGCAGGGGCAGATTCCAAGGGCTGGGAGGCACAAAAATGAAGTGGTAAGCTGTGCTTTTCCTTGGGCTGTGAAGCAGCTCGGCTTTGGGAGCAGAAGGAATTTAATTTAATTACCAACACAAAATAATCTCAAGATCAAACCATGACTATATAGATGCAATTAACATTGTCCATATGAGAAGGCAAGAGGGAAGCACAGGTCTGGTGTTAGCAAATGAAGCCTTTTCCCACCATGAACACTGAGAAACCTCAGTTCTGCAAGCACAAGGTAAAACCCACACCAGGACTAGAATCCTAACCCATCCAGCTTCATATCCAAATTACCTTCACAGATGAGGGAGCTGGGAAAGGTGGCATAAATTACACCAGAGAAAAGGTCTTTGGTCTCTGCTCTAGCATTCTAACAAAGCATTTGACCTGTCTCTCTTCTCTCTCCTTCTCATTAGGGAGACTGCTCTCTGGATGGCTGCCAGCTTACTGCTTGCTTCTCTGCCCAGAGGTAAATATTGCACCATGCACACCTAGGAATTCACAGAGACATTTACATGTGAACACACAGGCTGCAAACAGAGTCTTGGAGCACAACACAACAAATGAATGCATTGTTTTGCATGTATTTCATCACAGTCCAAGGTTTGCAAGTACAGGTCCTAACCTTCAGATAAACCTCTGTATCCAAAAGAGGTGGTTTTCAAAGTTAAGGTCTTTCAGACTCATAAACCTATAAAGTTTATCCTGCCACATCCTGAAAAGTATTTTCATATTAAAGATAACTTGGAATCTCATCCTTTACAACCCCCAACCATCTTGCATCTGCTTAGTTCTAGCAGAGCTGACTTTCTGTCATTGTATGAATTAGATACCATCTTCCCTATGAAAAGGATAAATAAGTATATGCTGTTGAGAGAACTTTATGCAAGGTGCAATTTCCTTGCTGAGGTTTAAATTCAGCACTAGTAAGACCTCTGTGTGTGGTCAGGGCTCCTCTGCTTGCCCAGAAGTGCCTCACATTTGCTGTGGTGGCTAAGGATGTTACACTTCCCCTGGAAAACAAGGGCACAAAGGAAAAAAGCCCAATCTTTATGAGCTTCCCTGCATCACACTTTGGTTGCTGAAGCAGGAGTGTTTTCTGATTTTAGGAATCTTACAAATTGTCACATTCAAAGTCATCTAAACATCTTGAGCTTAAACAATTCAGCAATATTTAAAATGCATAACTAAAACCAAAAAATGAATCCACAAAATAAACTCATCCCACTTTCCATTCAAGCCTCACAACTGCAAGTGAAAGCTGTGTGGCAACACTCATCTTCTCCAAGGCAGAGAACTGCCCCTTCCACGTGCAAAGCTTACTTGGTAGATGAGATGAGCACTATTAATTCTGATTTTCATACCTCAGCAGCAGCTGCCACCACAGGGCTGCTTCAGTTTTCTGGCCAGGGAGCTCCCTGCCTCCACACCTCCTGCTGCAGCTACAGCCCCAGGGGAAGCTTACCAGCATCACCAGCCTCCAGCATGACTTTACCCTTCTTCTCAAGACTGGTTTCTATAAAGACACTTGCTTGACTTGCCCCCAGAAATCTGCTCTCCCCATCCACAAAAGATCTTGTGCTGCTGTGGCTCATTAAATAACTCATTACAGCAGATTTCAGTCACCTGCTCTTGTCCCAGCCAACTTCAGCAGGGCCTCCCTTTTTGCCTCCTTCTGCCCTGGTCTCACCAGCTGGAAGCTGAACCCTGTGGGTGTTTTTAGAGTCCTCACAAGGGTTTGTACACCACAGAGGAGAGGGAATGGGTATGGCTCAGCTCAGATATCCCAAATACTGGTGTCCTCCATCTTCAGAAAAAGAATCAAGAGCAAACAGCTGCACTTCCAAAACCACTGTCAAATGTACAGGTGTCCACAGTTAGGACAGAAGTTAGGACCCACACCCTTTCTCCCTCTTTTTGCTGATTAAGAAAAATCCTTATTGTCCATTTTTCTGAATAGAGCCCAAGCTCTGTTTATCACCTTCTCTTCATCCAAGTGCAGCACCACTCACTGCAAGTGTGGAACCCTGCAGACAGCACTTTTCCCACCAGAAAAGTCTCACTCCCTCCACCTCTGGAGGCTCATTTGTTCCCCTGTCCACCAACCACCTGCAGCAGCCTGGGGCTCACCCATCTCCTGCCGTGGTTTCCTGACCACAATTTGCTTTCAGACATGGCCTTGCCTTAGGGAGCCTGCTGGGCACAGTCTTTCCCAAGGCCCAGACAGCTCAGGGATGGGGCTCAGGCTGCTCCCTCCCCTCCCTCACCCTGCAGAGGCCCTTGAGGTGTGCTGGGGACAGCTGATGGCCCTGCCTGGGCTCATCAATGCTTGCAGGGCATGGGGACTGTGGGGGATACAAGCCAGGGCAGTAAGGGCACAGTGCAGGGGAGGCTGAGCTTTATTATACATGAAATACAGAAATAAGAGCCTTTGGATGCTGCTGCAATTCAGGCACCCTTTGAGAAGCAAAACCTGGTCAGACACTGATACATTTGGAAAAATCACAGAACCACAGAGTCATTGAGGATGGAAAGGACTTCTGAGATCATCAAGTCCAACTTCTGATCATTCAACCAGACCTTGGCACTGAGTGCCACTCCAGCCTTTCCTTAAACTCCTCCAGGGATGGTGCCTCCACCTCCTCCCTGGGCAGCCTGTTCCAGGTCTAATCACCCTGTGAAGAATTTTTTGTTGTGGTTAAAGTGTAAGAACCAAAAGGCTGAGCCCTCCACACAACAAGATTCTCTTTCCACCACTAACAGGAAAAAAACTCTTGGGATATGTGGTTTTTTCAGCTAAAAGTTGACATTGTTGGGCAAATTGGACTGGGATTTTCAGCTGAAAACTCTGAAAACTGAGGGAAAGCAGATGTGTGGTGGTAGAGTTATAACTGAAAATATTTACTTGGCTCTGAATTCAGCTGTCTGGATCATGCTTTTCCTTCTGCTTTCGTGGCTGGATAAACACAGTGTGACACCAAAGAAGGCTGATTGATATGGGAACAGAGGCCTGAGCATGTGAGAAGCTGAGCTGTGGCCGATGGCAGCGACTCCAAGAGGAAACTCAGATTCTCTTTGCTCTTCAGCCTGACATATGTGGAGAGCTGATGCAAGCCAGGGACACAGGAATGAGCCCACTGCAACCAAGAATATTTATTTCAGTATTAAATCTAATTACTTGCCCCTTATGCTTCACAGAACTTTGGCCATGGGAGCAGATTGAGTTGTTTCACAGAGAATTTTAGCTTTTCCTTTTGGTGCAGTCACAGACTCAAGCTGCTCTTGTTCTGCTGCTTTGGTTCTGCTCCCTGGTGGGAAGAATTTTTTCTTCCAAAGTAATTGATCTGCATTTTAATTTATAAAATTATTTTATGCAACAGGTTTGGTCAGAGTGCTAATTTAAGCCCACACTCTGTGCTGGAAATACCTAATTGTTCATGCTTTATAAATACATAAACATTTTCTTCCATAACCTAGTCTTCCCCTAGAAAATGTAGCACCACAGTCTGCTAGGAATTCTCCCACATGGCAGACTCACCCATTTGTGCAAGTTTTAGTATGCTTTCAGCTGACTAGGAAGGATTTATAGAAAAAATTGGCATTGCAGCTGACTGCCTGCCCTGCCTGTGTCCCTGTTTGTTCACTTGCAGGATACCTTCATTCTGGCTCTTGCCTGGGCTGGAATTGGTTGGGAAGTTTGGGAAGGTTGCTAACCCCTCTGCCTGATGTCTAGGACACCCACCAAGTCTCCCCAAGGTCTTGGAAAAACCATTTATCTAAAGTGGGAATGACAGACTCTCCTTTCTGGGCTGCTGGAGAATAACACCAAAGAGTGAGACACCAGCAGACAGGGTGCAAGGGTGCACTAAGCCAGACCTGCAGGAAAAAGCTTTTTCCTGTCAGACCCTCTGCAGGATTTTGCAGGGCAAGGGGGACGGGAGCCCCCAGCTCATCATTTACAAATTGGGAATCACGATCTGGTAGCCAAATAGTGGAGCTGTGGGAGACCAAACTCATCCAGGGGTTTTCTCCTGGTCTAGCACTGTTTTCACACTTCTTTTTTTCAGCCAGACTTCCTACAAAACCAGAACTTGTCTAATCATATCTGCCCACCTCCACTTCCCTGCATCCCCTTTTCCTCTTGTGAACTGACCTATTAATTAAAAGTCAAATCAGACGCCTAATCCCAAAGACTGAGATCCCCAAAAGCTGGAAGAAAAATCACCAGCTAACGAGACAAGCAGAAACAAGTTCAAGCAAAAGCCACACTTACAAAGTGGAGGCAACTTGCAGAAATCAACATCTGTACTGCTGCACAGCTGGCTGGGCTCTGGGCACACATGGCCCTCCTGGCTGGAGACAGAACTCGGGAGGGAAAGTGGCAATAATGATGTGGTGAAGCCAAATTGTAGGAAACCTGATGCCTCCATCTCTGCTGCACACTGATGGGCTGTCTGGTTTTCATTCCAGGTCAGCTGAACACCACGTGCCATGCATTTGTTGGAGAAACTGTGGTTTTGCCTTGCAGCACCAAACCTCCTGAAAGCCTTTCCAAGTCCATGCTCTACTGGCAGAATGGCTTAAGGGTAGTGCACTTCTATGAGAATGGGCAGGATTCCCTGAAGAATCAGGACCAACACTTCCATGGCAGAACCAGTGTTTTTCCAGACCAGATGAAGCTTGGCAACCTGTCCTTAAAGCTCTCCAATGTCCAGTTAGTGGACACTGCTGAATACACCTGCATCTACACACAGTCCAAGGATCATCCAACACAGAAATCTGAAATTAAACTCATTGTAACAGGTGAGGATTTTTTAGTACAGTAGAGGGAGTTGAGGGCACCATTTCTTGTTGGTAAACCATATGTGGCCATTGAGAGGGATTACTTCAATTTTTAAAGCACTTTTTCACTCAGTTTCATTCACTGTTTGTTGCTTTTGTTGGAAGAATATCTGAGAAAGAAAAGATAAATCCTCTTTGTTAAGTTTCAGCTCTTCAGGACTCCTAAAGGTGAGGCACCCTGCCTCTTCATCCTCTCTTTAAGGAAACATGAATGGATAATGTCCCAAAATTTAAGTGTTTGGTTATTTAGGGGGTTGTGCTCAATCCACTTTGCCCCAGAGGAACAGGAGAGTTAATTTCACTGTTTGTATGTGGGTCTGTGAAGCAGAAGTTGAATCTCTGGCAATTGGATCCAAACTCCAGGTCACAGACCCTTTCAGAGGAATGACAGCCAGTTGCCACTTTCCTTTTCCCTTGCAGCTGGCAAGACTGGACAGAAGCAACAAGAATTATTATTTTTCCTCCTTAGGAAAATGAGTGAGACCATAAATCTTGTTTGAATAATGCCAAACAACTGAGATAACATTTGAACTACCTACAAGCACAGCCACCAGAAGGATGAGGCATTGAGTTTGACCAGATGATCAATTGAAAAAGAAAATCAAAAAAAAATAAGGGATACACATCAAAACAAATCATTTTTGGGGTGTCTTGCTTGAATAAATCAGCTGGAAACTTTCACCATGCTCAACCACATAGATTTACTTCTGCTTAAAATAGGAAAAAGAATTATTTTCAAATAATGGAAACCTTTTAATATCTTTCTTTTAATTCACATAATTCTTGAGAGAAAAATGTTTTCAAAATGTAAAGTGAAATGTATTTGTTCAAAAAGTTTCAAAGGAAATGCTTTAGAGATTTCAAAATGCAAAAAAAAGTTTTGAAAATGCAGAATCAAAATGTTTCCATCATTCAAATTTTGGGAACAGTATGTCTTTGATATAATTCTGTGATCATCAGTTTGTTTGACAAATGTAAGGGAAAATAAAAGAAATTAGCCCTTAGATCAATTATAAGAAAAACAGAAAAAGTTCAAAAGGCTCAAACAATTAACTTTGATTATTGTGGGTTTTTTTCCCAGCTCCACCTAGGACTGAAGAGCCACCTTCCCTTTCTGGTAAGGCAATACTCCTTAACTTGCTAAGTGTCTGAGTGATTATCTGTGCTTTATTTTGTATTTGCAAGACTGGCAAAGTGTGCTGAGTAGAGAAAGTCCAATAAACTTAGGGTGCTTGTTCTCCCTCACTAAACCTTGAAAAACTCAGCTGTCCCAGAGAGGGAAAAACATCTCCCCCACTGAGACAGACCTAGACTGCAGAGAGAAGAATGCTGAAGTCCAGGAGCCTCAGTCCATAGAGACACTCACCAGCGTGGGCATCATAAAAACCAGTAAAAACCAAGCCACACAGAAGCCACTCTGTTCTGGGAGTTAAGGCCTTTGTAAATTACCTTGGTGTGAATAAATCACAGGATCAGCAAGGCTGGGAGATGCCTGCAAGGTCACCCAGCCCCACCATCAGCACAGCCCCACCATCAGCACCCCTAAACCATCCCCAGTGCCATATCCAGCTGCCTCTTGAACCCCTCCAGAGACAGGGGTTCCACCAACGCCCTGAGCAATTTATTCCAGTGCCTATAACCACTCTTTCAGGGATTTTTTTTCCTAATATCTAATCTGAATGTTCCCTGACATAATTTAAGGCCATTTCTTCTCATCCTTTCATTTGATAACATGGCAGAAGAGACCAACCCCCACCTACCTACAACTTCCTCTCAGATAGCTGTAGAGTTAAACTACCAGACTGAGAAATTTGAGTGGTCTTTTTGCTAATAAATATTCAAAAAATATATGATTAATGACTCAACATAAGCTCTTCTGGGAAATAAAGGTAGATTTCATCCAAAGACAATTTTGAAATATAGTACAGATGTTCATATCTAGATTTATTCTTTACAGAAAAGTAATTAGACTAAGGTAATTTGTAAGCTTGTCATTTGTAAGAGTGAATTCAATGCAGAAGGGATGTCCAGCTTGTACCTGCCATCACCAGCAAGTTCTTCCCTAAAAATCCTCCTTGCAGGCCAAATGATTCTTTATCAGTGTTACAAAGTCTTCAACTGGCATCAAACCTGTAACACTTTGTCATATAAAATTAACAGCTGCAATTCGTGTTTTACTCAGTGGAGCTGGAAGATATGATCCTTTACATAGTAATTATTATATTACAATTAACATGGCAAGTTCAGCCCCACTATGACATTACAGACAGATTTAGCTGCAATAAACTCATATAGAAACTAAGAAAGAGAATTGTTCCAGTGTTTTATATCATGATTACACAGAAAAAAAAAAGTCAGTTCTTGTGCCTCATGAGCAAAAAACAACTAGAGAAAATACAGGAAATATCCATTTTTAGACCTAAAATAGGTAGTCTAGCTGGCTTAAAGGTCTTTAAAAAACATGGAGTTAAATTCAAGATGGTATTATGTGTTTTCACATTACTTTATAAAAGCAAACAGAACAGGAATTAGAATATCTCCAGCTGTTACCTTCCATAAGGAAGCAGAAATTATTGAGGGTCAAACTTCTTAATGCAGAAGCAGTGGAAAATTCTCAAAACCAAATGTAAGTTGTATTTAAATGAGATAGTTGTATATATATGTTTGACTCAGCCAAAACCTTCCTGACAACTATCTCTGAATATAAATTATTTCTTATAATGAAAAGGCATTTTCATTGAGGAAAAAAAAATATTGGGGCAAAGGGGGAGTGTTTCACTTTGCTATAGGAGTACAAACTGAATCACACACCTTTGACACCTGATAGTTCTTGTACTGCTGAGTTTTGAGGGACTTGGGAATGAGGAAAGAACAAAAGCCTAACTTTTAAAGTGTAATTTTTTGCAAAAAGGAAAAATATACTTCCTGTTTTCAACTTCTTTTAAAGAAAATCATCATCCCCAAGTCCCTTTTTATTTTTATTTTCTTTTCATTTTCAGCAATTTCTTAAGAAAGGGAGAAAGGAAATGTTTTGTATTAGTTGTTATTTCAGAAGGGACTTAGGAAAATTAAAAAATTACCTGCTGAGAAAAAAAGCATTATATGCAGAAACAGTTCTCACATTTCACAGTCAACCGGATCAACAAATACTATTTTTAAGTAAAACAGAAATTGTTTTCATCTGTTTCACTATGGATACATTTCTGTTTGCTTGCTGCATGGATTATTTCTCCCAACTGCTCCAAAGAGATGAATTTTACTTGCACTCTGAGTGTCTTGCAAGACTCCTTCTGGGTCAATAAATCTAGTTTAACACTTTTTCTGGGAAAAATGAAAGGGCCTGGGCCTGGAAGAGGACACAAAAGGCCAGGAGGCTTGTTGTTATAACCCTACATTTATTTCAAAACATTACTGAGGACTACCTGATGTTTACTTGCTCCCTACACATTTATATCACAAACCCCTTCCAGGAACAGGGGGAAGCACCCTGGCTGGAGATAAATTAACTACAGTGAGACACTGGCAGCAATAGGAACAGCCCTCAGGCTGGGGATGTGAAAAGCAATATAGAGCTCCATCTTCTCAGAGGAGGACTTGGACCTGAGCACTTATAGCCACAACTTCTCTTCTTTTTAAGCCAGGGGTTGAAAATCTCTTTTTCCTTGTGTACTACATCCAGCACAGGTTGGAGGTACCACCTGTGCCAAGGGTAATTTGTGTCCTGTGTGTGACTCAGACTATTTATTACCATTATTTGTGGACTCTTAACCAAAACATTTGCCTCAGGCCCTGAGTAAGAAGAATGAAAATGTTTTTTCATCCTGAAATCATAGAATGGCTTGGGTTGGAAGGCATCTCAAAGATCATCCAGTTCCCAGCCCCTGCCATGGGCAGTGACAGATCCCACTGAACAGTTGGCTGGTTGGTGCTTTTCTGTCAGGATTTTAAACAAGGATTCTCAGTCATCCAGAAGTTTCATTCACTGTTGCTGAGTTTCTGTGTCTTTTTTATGAAGAACAAAAAAAAATTACTTGTCCCAGCACCTTGAGGCTGTTTTGTCTGGACTATGTACAGACACACAAAAGGAGAATTTTGAAAAGGAGCCAAAACTAATCATTGTAAAACCAATCCTCCATCAATGCATTCATGTAAAATGTGTCATGCAAACTTCTCGTTCACTTTTCTGCCAAGCCACCAGTTCCATGCTGACTTTCTCTCTTTTCCTTTCTCAGGGCAGAGTCAGACTCCCCCGGGAAGCCCTGCGGATGTGCCACGTCTGGCTGTGCTTCTCCTCTCTTTCCTCCTCCTGGTGCCCCTGGGGCTTGGTGTGGCAGGACTCTCCTCCCCCT
>VZRX01005656.1:0-11720 GCA_013398075.1 Notiomystis cincta | reverse complement strand
TCCGGCACGGTGCCCTCAGCCATCCCCGCCTTCTCCTCTGGCTTGGGCCCAAATGCCCAATCTGCAGGGGCAGAGAGGGAGCTGTGGGCAGCACCAACCCCGCCACAGCAGAGTCTCAGGGGGTGGGGTCCCCCCGGCCCCCTGCCCCCCCAGACCCGACCCTGCTGTGGGCAGCACTCACCGGCGAAGTCGTGCAGCAGGTCCTTGATGAGGTGCCCCACGATGGCGTAGGCCACCAGGAGCACCAGTGCTGCCGCCATCGCCAGGTACAGGACGTAGCGGGGCAGGGCGGGGGGCTCGTAGTCCACGTACGGCGCCCCGTCCCCCTCAGGGGGGGACTGCAGCAAGTGCCGTGGCCCCCCTGCCTCCCCAGGGCCAGAGAGGGGGACACTCCCAGCCAGGGCCATGTCTACCTCTCCCTGCACCCTCACCCTGAGCCCCCAAAGCCTCTGCCACAAAGGGGACTACAGGGGGAGAAGTGGCATCAGGGTCCACGAGGCTCCTCGGTACTGGCAGCTCACAGGGACAGTGGTGTCCCCATGGCTGGTGGCAGTGCCACTCACCTGGCAACAGAGCTCTGTTGCTGAGAAGGAGCTTAGTGCCTGCTAATCCAGGCACAGCCTGGCTGCCTCAGCATGGGGAGTGACCGGTGGGTTCTGATGTGGGTCAGGGTCCCCAGATCCTGCCCCTTTGGCAGCATCACTGGTACCCCTGCCCCCTGGGAATGGGGAGTCACCTGCAGCTAGAGAACCCCCAAAGACAGGATGGGGAGGGATGTCTGAGGTCTTTTCTCCCTTCCCTGGGCTGGGTTAAATCTCTCAGCAGGCCCTGGATCCCTGGAGCAGATGGTTGAGATCCCAGAGGACACAGCATCCTCAGAGCCAGAGGCAATGGGCAGAGGGGATGGGGATACTGCCTCAGCCACAAGGGCTCCCACGGGGCCCCCTCTGCTGTACAGTGAAGCAGCCCATGGCAAGAGGCTGTTGCCTTCCCAGAACTTCATGACGGCTGCCACATGTGTCACCCCAGCACCCAGTATCACCTCCCCCAGGGCACAGCAGCCTGCAGAGCGGGGCAGAGTCCGTGCTTCTCCCAAATGCAATTCTCCCCCACACCAAGAGGGTGCAGGGTTTAGCCCAGACCAGCTGCAGCTTTGGAGAAACCCCAAACCCTTCCCAGCACAGGCTGCACTGGGAGGGGTGAAGGTGCTGGTGGAGTTCACTGCCAACCAACTCAAGGCTCAGCCCTGCTGCACTCCAGCACCTCCCAGCTCTGCTGCACCAGGTGACCCCTGCCCAGATCCCAGCCTCAGAAATTCATTTTGCTCCAATTTTGTCTTAAAAGGTGTGTGTGGGGGAGCAGAGACAAATGTTGGCACAGAATGATTGGGAAACAACTCTGCACGGTCTGAGTGAGTCACCTGTGGAAAAGTTGGAAAGCAAGGGTGGGAGCAGCCAAGGTGGTAAGTGGGGACAAACACCCTGGCAAACTCCAGGGTGCTGGAGCCCATGTGCCAAGAAGGGAACAGTAGAAATGATAATATGGCCTGGGGGAAATTACCCATCTCATTGTCCTGGGGATGGATATGGACACAGGGGCACCCCAGAGGCTGAAATGCCAGCTGGGTCCTGCCCATCACTCACAGGCTACGGAGGGTGAGGGAAAGGGGACAAGTAACCTGTAACAGCTACAAACTCCAGTGTGAAAACATCAAATGTTTGTTCCCAGTGCTGGGGAACTGCAATCTGGAGCCCCTGAACCTCCACATCACACACAGGTGACCCTCCCCACGGCGCTCAAGTACGTGTCACTGTCTCCCAGTGTGTACAGGTGATCAAAACCGGTCACATCCTGACTAAGAGCCCTTTCCATTGGGTCCTGAACTGGGTCAGACTGGACCATAGCCAGGGCTGCCCCTTGGCTGTGTCCCTGAGCACCAGAGCCCTGGGGATGCTGAGCTGGCTTCAAGGACTAAGAGGATTGATCCTGGGAGTGACTCACAGGGAGCCCTTGGACAAGGGGAAAAGCTAGGTATGCCCAGCAGGATGCCAGGCCCTGCAGGGCAGTGGGACCTACCAGGGCACCTCAGTTCATCCTCCTCCCCAGGGCTGGGGGTTTCACCACACACCATCAGGGACCCCACTCCCTGCTCCTCCCAAAGTGACTGGACTCGATTTTAAAGGTCCTTTCAACCTCAATGGTTCTATGATTTCATTTTGGCAGCCCCAAGGCTCCTGCCAGGGCCTGACCCCTGGGTGCACTCCATACCTGGGGACAGGTAAATCACAGCTCAACTCACTCCAGCTTCCTGTGCCAGTGCTTTATTCCATCCCAAACCCCAAACCCCAGTGCCCAGGCTGGGCTGGCTGGGGGATTTGGGTGCCAGCAGCAGCCTCAGCCCTCCTGGCCCGGTTAAACACGGGAGAAAGCCCAGGCAGGCTCTGCCTCATCCTGCCCACCCTCATGGCAGCGCCCTTCCCTACAGAAAAAAACCGAGCCATATCTTCCCAACTGTGCCATGAAACAACCCCCATCCTGGGGCAGAGGCTGCCACAGGCTCAGCTCCAGCCTGTCCCAACAGGAGAAGCCAAACCCACTGTGGGGGTGAGGAGGGCCACGGCTCGGCACCAGCACTGCGAGCAATTTTGAAGCATTGTAACACCACAGCCCACAAGAGCGGGCGCCCAAAGCCCATCCTAGCCGCCAGCAAAGCTCAGCTGGAGAGAATGGAGCTGCCGACATGGCAGCACCAACCCAGGGCAGGCCTGAGCCCCGCAGAGCTGCAGCAGGCTCCGACGTGCCAAGCAGAGCCCGCCTGGTCCAAGCCCCAAGCCAGGCTGTGGGCTGGCAGTGCTGATCCTGGCAGGGAAAAAGGGGCAGATCCAGGAAACAGTGGCTGGCAAGGAGTGGTGGGGAGGCAAGTAGCAGCTCAGCCTGGATTTGGAGGGAAAAGGTGGTTGTAATTGTGCCAGACAGCAAACCCAGCTCCTCCTCGAGCTCTGCGTGGCAAAGCGCGAATCCACGCCGAGAGAGGCTGTGAGAGAACCCCTGGCAGCAGGCGGGGGTGGGAGGCAGCACACCCGCCTCAGTGCCCCCAGCCCAGCCTCAGGAGGAGGCCTGCAGCTTGCAGAGCCCGTCGGCATACTGGAACTGGGGGCCGTTCTCGTACTCGTACATGTCCAGGGCCACCTGGCAGCTCTCGCGCACCACGCGCTCCCCGTCGCCGGCGAAGGCGCGCAGGGTGCGCAGGCAGGAGGGCCGGGCGATGGAGCCCAGCGCCTCGGCGCACTCGTGCCGCACCATGGGGCTCTCGGCGTGGCTGTGCAGGGCCGCTGTCAGCTGAGGGACGCACGCCTCGTCCTGCAGCTGCCCCAGCACGTAGCCGATCTCGTGGCGGAACAGCGCGCTGCCGCAGCGCAGCCCTGCGGGAGGGGGGACGGTGAGCTGCGACACACCAAAATGCACCGGGATGCCCCAAAACCCACCAGGACGCCTGGATGGGACCCCCACCCAAAAGCTGGGGATGCCAAGAGTCACCACCCCAGCCCCATGTACAGGAAGGGGCGTCCCACCCTGCTCCCTGCTCCCAGCCCTGCCCTGCTGCCTCCCTTGACAGCAGCACCCACCCTCCCACAGAGCCGCTGCCCCACACCCGCCCCAGGTCCTGCCCCACCACATGATGTTCCAGGGAATGGCAGCGTGTCCAGGGACTCCAGCCCTCCAGGACCAAGCAGCTGGAGCAGGAGCTGACAGATCCCATCTCAGGGACCTCAACAGTCCCGATGGCTGGAAAGCCTTACCCACTTCCGTCAGGCTGGGGGTGGGTCCAATGGTTCCTGGGCTGTGGTCTGCCCCTTTCTCACTCAGGGGACATTCCCCGCTCCAGAACTATTCCCAAACACCAACCTGATTCTCCAGGCCAGGAGAGCACGACCCCAAAAGCCCCGGGACAGGTCTGACAATGGGTCTGACCAGCTGGTCCCAGACCACTATCACACCTGGTGCCCTCCCTCCCTCGGGGAAGGGGGTCTAGAGGGGGGCAAGGAGGCTCTGGAACACCAGAGACCACCCAGCACTCTGTAAGATGGTAGGGAACAGCAGCCCTGGGCACAAACACGTGAGAACAGCTCTGGAAGTCCTGGATTTGGGAAGGGCTCATCCCAGATTAGCCTAGACAGACCCACAGCAAGGACAGGCCCTCACCTTCTGCCAGTGCCAGCACAGCAGCCTGGCCCCCCACGTTCCGCAGGGCAAACATGGCCCGGTAGCGGTCAAACAGTTCCTGGGACTCATCCAGGAGGATCTCCCGGAGCTTGGCAACATCTGTCTCCTCAGCGGGGGGAGCAGGATCTACAGAGAGGTACGGGCTGGTGCCTGGCTTCTCCTTGTTGTTCTGCAGCCACTCCAGCCTCCTCACGGCCAGCTGACAGGTCTCTGCCACCTGTGGGGACAGGCACACGGCCCTGGCTGCAGAACAGCACCAGACAGCGCCAGGAGAACCCCAGCACGCAGCAGGATGTCACTGTGATGTCCTCGCCCACCTGCCCAGGCAGCACCTGCCTCACCCTCCTAGACCAGCAGTGCTGCATCCCAGAGAAAATGACCCCTCAGGGACCTCACCTCGACCACAGGGTCCTGGGAATAGCGTTTCAGGATATCCAGCACGTCGGGGTTCCCAATAGCACCCAAGGCTTCACCTGAAGGATGTATCAGGATGTTATCAGGGTGTCTGTATGAAAAGAACCCTGCTGTGCCCTCTGACAATGCCTTCCTTTGCTCTAAAGCACAGACACAGGCCTAACTGACCAATCCCAAATGGGGCAAATGTGGACACAGGCTGGACCGACAGATTCCAAATGGAGCAAACACGGCAGGAGAAGCTTGGCCAGCAGTAACAGCAGGGCCTGGCCAACCTGTCCTGTCAGGTCAGGCCAGAGGAGGTGGTGAGGTGTTACATGACTCAAGGTTTGACACCCAAGCCGGATCAGGCCTCCATGAGCTGTGTACAGTGGGAGAAGCACCCCCAGCCCTTCCCCTGCCCTGAGAGCCGCAGGAGCTGCTGCCATACCTGCCTCGTGCCTGACCATGGGCTCCTGGGCCGTGTCCTCCAGCACGCGGATGAGCACCGGGATGGCCGCCTCGTCCTGCATCTGGCCCAGGCAAAAGGCCAACTCGTGCTTCAGCAGCGCCGAGCCGTCCCCAAAGGCGCGACTGATCCACTCCACGGCCGCGCGGCCACCCAGGTTGCGCAGGGTGAAGAGGGCCCGGAACCGGGCGGGCAGGGGCTGCGCCGCGTCCAGCAGCGTGCGGCCGATGGCCTCCACCTCCTGCTCCGACACCATGGCGCGGGCGCGTCCGGGCACACGGCGGCTCTGGGCGGCTCCTGGGTCACACTCCTGCGCCCAGGGAAAGGAGTCAAGGTGCGCCCTCAGCCGCCAGCGACGCCCGGGGCCCGGGGCAGGGCGGGCGGGAAGGGCCGCGGCCCGGCCTGGGCCGGAGAACCGGACCCCCGGGCTGACCCCACAGCGTGGTCGTACTCGGTTTCACCAAGTATTCGGGACGGACACGCTCCCTCTGCCGCGACCGCGCCAGACGGAATCGCCGGGCCAGAGGAACCGGAGCCCGAGAGAACCTGCCCGGTTCGGGGGCTACCGGGGGGGGTTCGGGCAGGGCCCGGCGCTGCACTCACCGCACGCCGCCATCTTGCTGCTCCGCCACGTGACCGGGCGGCCGCGGCGCCTGCGCAATATGCGCGCGCGGGGCCGCCCACGAGGGGGCGCTGCCTCCCCTGCAGCTGAGGGCGCTGCGGTTCCCGCCCGCCATGGCCCGCGGCAGGCTCGGCTCCCGCCGCGCCGGGGCACAGGGAGCCGCGAACTGAGCCACAGAGCCCTCCAGAGACGAGCAGGGGGCAAACCCTTCTGGAGACAGGCTGGGGTGTTACAAGAAGGGCAAAGCCCACCCTGAGAGGGGCCTGGGGGTGTTCCAGGCTGGGCAAAATCCCACCAGAGAGGGTCTGGGCAGTGCCAGGCTACGCAAACGCCACCCTGAGAGGGACCTGGGTTGTGAGACTGGGCAAAATCCCTCAGGAGACGAGGCAGGGGTGCCAGGCCGGGCAAACCTCTCTGGACAGGGGTGGGGATGCTGGGCTGGGCAAAATGCCAGTGGGGAAGGGCCAGGGGTGCCAGGCTGGGCAAACCTCTGCAGAGAAGGGCTCAGACTGTTCCAGGTTGGGCAAACGTCTCTGGAGAGGGGCCAGGTGTGCCAGGCTGAGGAATCCCTTCTGGAGAGGGCTGGGCAGTGCCAGGCTGGACAAACCCCCAGGGCAGCACATCTCTGACTTTGTGGATGCAGTTTAATTCCAGGCTGGTGTCAGCCCTTGCAAGTAACTGCTCCGCCTCTTCCTTCCCACGTGTGTTTACACAGCAAGTTTCAAACCTTCAAGGGAGTTTGGCCTTATTTCAAGGCTCCTGCTGATTTTGGCCTAATGGAGAGGCCTTGAGACAGAGGAAAGGGAGATCCCAGCAGCCTTCCCCTCCCAGCCCTAATCTCCACTGTACTCCTACAGCACACAACACACCACCAAATCACTTAGATCCTGGGAGAGAGAATGGGCACAAAATACATTCCACTGCCTGAAACCTCCACAGCAAACCCAGCAAGAGCATGACACGGCTGCCCCTCCCCGCCCTGGGCCCGCCTGGTACAGCTGGTAGCACTGGGCCAGTTTGCCAGAGTCCACGGTGAGTCTGCGAGCAGGGATGTGCAGGGCGGCTGCTTCTCGGGCCCATCAGCCTTCCCCGCAGCTCTCGAAGTACTGGCACATCAGCTCCCGCACTTGCTCGGCTCGCTTGTCCTCCATGGCGGCCGGCGCGGGCTGGCAGGGCTTGGGCAGCTCGGTGGGCTCAGTGCCCTCCAGCCACTCCTCGTTGAAGGGGTTGTCGTGGGCCTCGCAGACATTGTGCAAGATGCAGCAGGCGAGGACGAGGGTGGGCAGCAGCTCCAGGCTGCAATCATCACACTTGAGGAGGATCTGCCAGCGCGCCTTGAGGCGCAGGAAGGCATTCTCAATCACGCTGTGGGCCCGCTTCAGGCGGTAGTTGAACTGCAGCTGGCGCTGGGTGAGGTTCTTGTCCTCCTGGTAGGGCTTGAGGATCCAGTCTTGCAAGGGGTACGTGGCATCACCCAGCAGCACGTACTTCTGTGCCTTCCCCATGAAATGCTTGGGAGGGTTGGGGCACAGCCGTCCCTCCTTGGCCAGCACCCACAGGCTGGAGCTCTCCAAGACTGCGCTGTTCTCCATGCTGCCTGGAAAGGCGGTGGAGACGTCCCAGAACTGCCCCAGCCCGTCCACGGTGGCCTGTGTGAGGATGGAGTGCCAGCCCTGGCCGTTGCAGTAGTCGGCGGTGAGGCGCAGGGGCGGGTGGATGGGGATGTGCAGGCTGTCCAGCGCCCCGATGCAGTGCGGGAAGCCCCAGCGCGTGCAGAAGATGCGCACCATGTTCTCCAGCTCCTTCTCATCAGGCAGCCGGAGGTAAAGCGGCTTCAGCAGCAAGACGACAGCGTAGCTCACCTCCCGGACACAGCTCTGCACCGTGGAGGGCCCCACGCCGAAGAGCGGGCTCAGAGTCTGGTATTCCACATTGGTGGCCAAGTGCCATAGGGCCACAGCCACCCTCTTCTCCAGGGGCAGGGTGGGGTGGAAGTGGGGGCTGTGCGGAGCCAGTCCAGGCCGCAGCTGGTTGCAGATGTAGAAGAAAGTCTCCTTGGACATCCGAAACTTCTCCAGCCAGTCCTGGGGCCCAAACTCCTTCAGGACCACGCGCTCCCACCAATCCGCGCTCCTGAGGCTGGGCCAGGCACGGGGGTAGAAGCAGCAGCTGGTTCTCCTTCGGTGAGCGATGAGGAGCTGCAGTGCAGGGGGGAGACAAGAGTGGTGTGAGACAGCGCTCCCCTGCACTTCACTGCGCTTCACCCCTCCGAAGATCACCCAGCTCAAGAGACCTGCTCGAGGCAGGAGGATGCCCGGTGGTCCGAACTGGTCTAACACTGGTCAGATCTTCCTGTTCCTGGGAAACCTCACTGCAAACCCACCTGGCAGTAGTGGTGACTCCAAACAAGATGCCCAGGTGTTGCAGACAGTTTTCTGGAAAAGCCCCTTTTTGGGGTGGCCACTCCCTCTGGGAGTTTATATTTTAATGAGCATTACCGGATTTCCGGCTGCCAAGGGAACCGTGGGCTAAGTCCTGATTTGGAAGGGAGAGAGAGCACCCGTTGAAGGTGGGAATCATGACTTGGAAGGGGAAGCTCCTGGCCTCTCCACAGGAATTGTTTTTCTGTTATTAAATTCTAAAATGCAACTAAAAAGAGGGGCTCTAGTCACCTTCTTCAGCCACTGCCCAGGCCAGCAGGTTCCCCGTGTTCCCTCCCAACTTATCCTTGCTGCTGTGTATCTCTTGTATCCCCCATTGCATCCCCCACCTTTGATGTCACCCCCTCCTTCACATCCACATGTCCTTGGCATCCACCATCCTTTGTGTCCTGGATCACATCCCGTGTCCTTCGAGTCCCATCCTTTGTGTCCCACAGAATCCCCATGTTCCCCATCCTTCGTCATCTCTGAGTCCATGTGTCCTTCCAGTCCCAAATCCCATGTTTTGGGTCTCACATGTCTCCCACCCTTTATGTTTGTGACTTCCCCGTGCTCCCCATCCTTCCCACCGCTGTCCTTTGCCTCCTGCACTCCGCCACTGTCCATTTTCTGTGTTCTGTGACCCGTGCCCCAAATCCCCCACGTCCACGTGTTCCGTGTCTCACGTCCCCCATCCTGTGTCCCCGCGATCTGTGTGCCCGCATCCCCCCATCCTCCGTCTCGCCGCGACCTCCGCGCGTCTCCTGCATCCCCCATCCTTTGTGTCCCCGCAATCTCCNCGCCGCCGCCGCCGCCGCCGCGCCAGTGCGCACAGGAGCACCAGCAGCCGCTCCCGCATTTTCAAATCGGGAGCCGGGGCCGCCCTGGAAGTGATCGGCGGCGGGGGCACGGCGGCCCCGGGAGGCGGGACAGGGCGGCGCCGCTCCGCTCGGCTCGGCTCCGCACGGCCCCGTACAAACATCCCCATCGCTGCTTGCAGCTCACCGCCCAGACATCCCTGCGCACACCGCTTCGCTTCGCACCGTCCTCCCCATCCCCACCGCCACGGCACCGCCATCCCCATCGCCGTCCCCGCCTCTCCGCACCGTTCTGCGCAGCTCTGCCATCGCCATCGCCACCACCATCACCAACTCTCACCAAACCACACCATCCCACCATCCCCATCCTCACCACCATCCCCATCCCAACCCACTCTCTTCCTTCCTCCAGGCTGGGCTGGAAAAGGGTCACTGGGCTCAGCTGCGGGAAGGACTGGCACTACAGAAACAATAAGGAAACCGCAACAAAAGAAATCCCAAATCTGCCTTGGATTTGCAGGAAGGTTTGGAAAGGCTGGAAAAAACTGAACAAAGCTCACTGGTCTCAGCTTGGGCAGAGGCCCAACCACAGAGAGGCAGTGCCAGTGCCCTGATGGTACCCGGTGAAAGGAATAAGATGAATGTGTCTTTACAAACAGACTGTGTGGATCTGCTTGTAGATAGGGCCAGGGACTCGTAGATAAGGAACCAAGAGGAGAAACCATCAGTTTCAGAAAGTGCTGCTGCTCAGCCAAGGTCATGCTAAATTACTGAACTTGGAGAAGAACGAAGACAATAGAGCTATAAATATCATATTTTAAATAAACGAGGGATGCATATTAGAGGAGGACATACAGTAGGCAATTCAGAAAGTTCATACCTTCCAAGTAACTCAGCCAGTGGAGGAAGGGAGAGGGTGATGTGGCTGTGAAAATTAGAATAAAAAGGAGGTTGCATCCCCCAACAATTTGAGAAACCCCATGGGAAACGCACCATGGCCTCTCCCTTTGTTCATGAACAAAGTTGCAGGACTCCTCTGTCTCCTTTTTGGACATGAACCTGTGTTATCATTAATTTTTCCACACACATGGGAGTGATACCAGGGCCTGCATGGTGCCCCAAAAGTGGTGCCCACTCTCCCAGAGCCTATTTGGTTTCTGGATATGCCATGGTAGGGGCATATCCCATAGGTCTCCTAAGGCAATGGAGAATGCAGGGATGCCTGCAGGAAGTTGCTGGGTTCCTGATGGCCTGAACCGAGGGTCTGTTGGAGGGACTCATCTTCAGTTCTGGAGGCACTTTGGGCACCACAGGATCAGAGGGATCCAAAGCTGTTGGAGTGTCCAAAGGAGGGACACGGGGCTGGGGAAGGCTCTGAGGAGCGGCTGAGGGCACTTGGCTCGTTCAGCTGGAGCAGAGGAGACTGAGGGGAGACTCCTCGGGGGCTGCAGCTCCTCCCGAGGGGAGGCGCAGGGGCAGGGGCTGAGCTCTGCTCTGGGCCAGGAGCCCAGGGAACGGCTGGAGCTGTGTCAGGGCTTGGCATGGAGCTCAGGGAAAGGTTCTTCCCCCCGAGGGTGCTGGCACTGCCCAGGCTCCCCAGGGAATGGTCCCAGCCCCGAGGCTGCCAGAGCTCCAGGAGCGTTTGGACAGCGCTGCCAGGGATGGACAGGGTGGGATTGTTGGGGTGTCTGGGCAGGGCCAGGGGCTGGACTGATGATCCCTGAGGGTCCCTCCTGACTCAGGATATTCCAGGATTCCATGAATGATTCTGTTCCTTCTCAGGGCTGCAGCTACCAGCTGTTTGTTGTTGGAAATAACATACGAGGGAGCCTTAAAGAGAGACTTGATTATTACCTGAGGCTGAGCTGCATGATTGATATCCAAGAGTCCAAGATTAATAACCAGGGAACTGCATGCAGCTCGCTGCATTGCTGCAGGAGGACCAGAATGGGTCGTTTGCCAGCAGGGTGACACGGAGATGCTGGTCTGGGGCCACCAGCCCATCGCAGATGGACAGTCTGTGGACAGTCTGCAGACAGGCCCCCTCTGCCCCCCAACAAGCACCCCGGGCCCCCTGCACCAGCCCATCTGTGGGCATGGACAGCACCTGGAGGTTTCCAGCACACTCCAGCGTTGAGAAGGGCACGGGGCTGCGAGTCCTCCTGCAGCACCCGCCCCTGGCTCCCCCTGGGCCGTGTGGGGCTGAGCTCCGGGGAGCAGCAGCCCCGGCCCAGTGTCCTCTCAAAGCGGGTGGACACAGAACTGGCTTCCCCCTCCGGCCCCACCATTCCCTGGGAAGAGTAATGGGGATCAGAGACCAGGAATGAGGCAGACAGAGACACTCTGCGGGGTCGGGGGGGGTCCTACACTGAGTCACAGACAATCTCTGGGGGGACACAGGAATCCCACACCCTCCTGGAGGGGCCACGACCAACCCCCAGAACCCGAGAGGCCCCCCAGGGACCTGAGGAGCTCACTTAAGCACCCAAGAACCTTCCCCAGAGACCCAAGAACCCCTTCAGGGACCAAGAAACTCCCAGCAAGGACAAGACCCAAGGACCCCCTTAAGGACTCAGAGAGCCCATCAGGGACATGACAAGTCCCTTCCAGGGATCAAGGTGCCCTTCTAAGAACCCCTCAAGGACCACGATGATTCCCTTAAGAACCCAAGAACCCTCCCCTCTTCCCCCAGGGACCAAAAGAACCCTGTAAGGAACCAAAGCCTCCCCCACCACGGACCCACTCAGAGAACGCACTTAAGGGCCCACGGGCCC
>VZRX01005654.1:97867-109244 GCA_013398075.1 Notiomystis cincta | reverse complement strand
TTTTTGTTTGTTTGTTTTTGTTTTTTTTTGTTTTGTTTTTGTTTTTTTTGTGAGGTAGAGAAGGACCAGAAGAATGGAATTAGTGTAAATACACACAGACCCTTAACACTGATCCTCTTGAGCCTTCTTGCCCCTTTGATGTTGCTTAATTTTGGGAAATTCCCAGTGGAAGACTTTAGGAGAGGTATTGCAAATTAACCCTCCTCTGCCTAATTTTTGTCAGGCAGCTTAGGTGCCCAAGTGAGAGGCCAGTTTGCCAGATGCCTTTTCAGCACTTCCTGGTGGGTACAGCCTCTCCAGAGGGCAATCTGGCCTACCTGAGAGGCCAGGAGCAGCTTTGTGTGCATCACTGCTGTTAGAGGAAACCAGAGGTGAGCAGTTCATAAAAGAGGCATCTCTGCTAAACAGGCTTGGCTGAAAGCAGGGTAGAGAGGACCTGTTTTCCCCTGCTTTGGATGTATGTTGGCAGAAGTCCTCAGAGGCTTGTTTTTCACACACAGCACTGGTTCTGTGTTCTGGGCTGACTGCTATAAGCACTTGCATCCTTATAGAAACACAAACACTTGGCTCTCAGTGCCCTGTGGTCCTGAAAGCCCTTCCCTCCCTTCCCAAAACTTCCACTGCTGGGAATGACTTTCCCACCTAATTTCTGAGGTATTTCTGGCTTAAGTTTTCACCTCTGGGCAGTGCCCTGGGATGAATGCTCCTCTTGTCCAGCCCTTGCTGTGTGCCTACACTGCACACACATATGCAACACATAGATAGATATTCCTTCCTTCATTGCTCCCCAGAGAACAAAGGCTAGAGGGACCTAGTTGTGCTTCTTCTGGTCTCAGTTCTGCCAGGTTTTCTTGGCAGAAAATTTTTAGGCAGCTTCTCACAGAAGAAGATGTAGCCTGAGGAGAAACAGGGATCTTGGCTTGTTCCCTGGCTCCAGGGGAAAGGCAGCACAGGTGCATTGGAAAATGCAGGGGCAAAGGCGCTGAACACAGCAGAAAGTATTTAATGATCACCAGGTTTAATGAATTATTGCAAAGCTGATGACACCTGAGAAGAAAAATGCTAATAGTGGTGTTATGAATGTGCAATCTCTCAGGTAAGGTTCCTTGGGATGTCATCACCTGTCTGATGGGCAAAGGGAAGAGAAATGCCTTCATCTTTCAACAGCTGCACTCCCAATAACTGCCTGTACAAGCACCAAAGCTGAAACAAACTCTGCATTTTTCTGTCTGCTCTCTGTGTTTCTGCTGCAGATTGTGCTGACTAGGAAATGAGAAACACATGGGAGTAGTTCACCCCCTTGGCTTCATCACAGCTATATCTGTTTTCCTGCAAGATTTAGAGTTGACTTGGCACACACAATTTTAGCAGTCCTCCATGCAAGATTTTTTCTGTGACTTGCAATCTGTGAAGATGGAGAGTGACTGCAAAGATAATGATCTGTCTGAGAAGGTTGATTAGTTTCTGAAAATTATCTGAAAATTTGGTGAATAGGCAAGTTTTTACTGTCATCTGTGGACATTAATGATAATATTAAACCCTAGTGTAAAACAGGGTAAGCAGCTGTATTGCTGATATTTTACTTGGGAAGATACCTAATCCTAGACTTCTGCATAGAGAATAAGTCTATAATTAAGACCCTGAAATGTAGAAAATTGAAACATCTCTAATGACTCAGTTTAGACTGACAGCATAAGAAGCCTGGGACAGTGTTCAGGGAGTTGGCTACTATTTGTTGTGAGTTGCATTTATTTCTCTGTGGTCTAGGGCTTCCCCCAGGTTGGGAATGTAATTTTTTTTTGCTGTCCTGAATGTGGAAAATCTTGCAGCCTTTGACTGACAATCCTTGCTCATCAGAGCCCCTTCATCCCCTGATGTCTTTCAGGTTCTCCTTTGGGGTCACACCTCAGGATTTTGTGTGTCTTCTGGGCTTCTGCTTTTACATCTCTTAATTCTTTTCCCTGGAAAATTTTGGGTTGATGTGGTATTAGATGTTATTCATAATCTGCTTTGTTTCAAAATTCTTATCCTTTCTCTATGCTGCATCGGGGACTAGATGATCTGGAAAGTTACTCCTGACTACGCTTCCAGCAGTTGCTGGGGAATCTGCACTCTTTTGCCCTTGTTCTCTCTTAGGTGCTGATCTTAAGGATCTTTACCAGAGAAGCATATTTGCAGGAGGAAGAGTGAATGTTTGAGTCATTGTTTTTTCCTGGGGTGAGTTCTAACTTCAACCTTTTCAGAAGTATCAGCTCTGTATCTTCTAGACCCACAGCTCTTCCATTTGAAATACTTGACTGTGTATTTGTCTTGTCTGGGTATGTTGTAATAAATTGAGCTGGCTGAAGTGGCTTCCTTACACTACAATAGTAAATTCTTTGATTGGGTGTTTTTAAATTTTATTCAGTATCTGATAATTTTTGCACGTTAAATAAACACTGCATCTTCTATCTGTTGCATTAGGAGATTTAAGTAGCAGTTTTTGTACAAAAGTGTCATGGTAAAATATAAATATCAAAACAAGCACAATAAACTTTGAAACAAAATTAAAGGGTTCTTATAGCTAATGACAAAAAATACCTTTAGACTTCTTAGGGGAGATATTCTCCAGACTAATATGAGTTAAGGAAAAGCTATATTTTGCCTGTGCACCTTTCCCTGACAACAGTTTGTTTATGAACACTTTTAACTGCAATGCCTCTCATGCTGGTTTACTGCATAGAAAAAAGCTGCCATAATTTGTTTTGCACATGCTTCCAGGGCTCCACCAGCCACTACTGAAAACTACTCTACATCCTTGCTTACATTTGGTTTCAGTATTTCCTTTGAGGCAATTTGCTTTCCACAGACTCTGTGAAGCCCTCCAGGGTCTGAACCTGAGCTCTTTCTCTTTCTGTGCAATCTGGCCACACCTTTCATTCTCCAAAGGGCCAGCAGATAGTAGCCTGCTTGTCTCACCCGTTCATAAATTTATGCAGGCTGGGCAGCTGCTACTTCATCCCTGAAAGTCCCTGCCCAAAGATGCCAGAGATACTGCTGCCCTTTCACTCTGTAAATCAGAACTGAAAGCTGCTTTCCCACAGGACTCTCATCTGTCAGCTGGCTGCTGCATGCCGAGCTATTCTATTGTGGATCATTTGGAAAGCATCTCTTGGCCCTGATCCTCAGAGGGACTGAGAGCCCCCCTTGCCCATGAACTCCATTGAGGGGTGAAATGGCTTTGCAGGGTAGAGCCTGTGCATGTCACAGGCTGAGATGCTCTGTGCTGCAAGGGTGGCAGGTTTCCCACTGACCTGAAAAGGAGCAGGACTAAGCTGTTCCGTTGTGTTTTGCTTAAAAAACCAAAGGTCATTTGTGATCAGGATGTTTTAAGAAAAAATATCTATTAAAGGAAAAAAGCGTTCTATTGCTGGGCACAGGTGACAAGATAATGCAATCCAGGAGTTTGATTAAAATAGCTTTTCTATTTTTAAGGCAATTCTTTTAAAAGAATGTTTGACTTTTGCGTAGGTGATAAAATCCTGAAAACCTCTCAGGACAGCACTTGGGTTTTGTTTTCCTTATGATAGGACAGTAACTATCATGCTTATAGCTTTCAAAGCATTGCTGCTCTGAAATAAACCTACTGGACTAAATACATTTATTTGAATGAGACATATTTTTGAGCACTTAAGTTTTACTCATTAAATAGAAAACCTGAAGCAAACTGACCTTTAACTCTCAATTGATTCCAAGCTGTTAGAAGTCCAACAGTTACATTTCCAGTCACAATGTGAATTGCTGAATATTCTGAACTTAAGTTCCAGAATAATGCACATGCTCACACATGTGTTCCCCACCCCTAAAATACACAGGAGTGCAGATAGGAGCCTGGTAATGCCATAGGAGTTGCAGGATGGATTTTGTTGAGAGGTGCAGTCCCCAATCCAGTGAGTTTGTTTATTCCTTCTGCAGCAAGTCAAAACAGTTTTGGTAACACTGTCAGCATGCCAGTGCTGCTGTTGACAGCAGGAATAAACACCACCTGAAGGGTATGAGAGAGACTATCATGCCCCACTGCTGTGGGAGGCAGGACACTCTGTTCCCTATGCAGGATGAGCACTGGAACTCTCATCCTGGGCCAGGCCTCTCTTACTACATGAAGACATGGGGAGGAGATGAGCTAGACAGTCTAGCTGCTGTTAGGATATTGTCCACTTGTATGTATTTAACTTAGCAATACTTTTTGTGTGTTTGGAGAGAGAGCTCATTCACCTTTAGGAGTTACCAGTCAGACTTTGAATGCTAACCCTGGAAATTGTGCTAGAGTAACTGAAGTTCTTGATTATTGGCTGTGGTCTTTAGCCCTTGGTTCACACTGAGATTTCCTGCCAGGAGACCGCTGTTTCAAAAATGTATTAGCTTAGATTCTTTTTTGAGCAGAAATCTTATCTTCTGGTGGGTTTGAAATATAACACCAGCAGTCATAATATCATAATCAATCATTTTACATCGTGATGAAAAATTCTTGAAGGAAAGGGGAAATGAAAAGTAAAAAGAAGCTACATTTAGATATGAACAGCGTTCACATCTGCATTTTTGATCAACTCCATATACATGGAGAACCCTTCTGTAGACAACCAGTGACATGTATTGACTCTAGAATGCTGAAAACAGCTGTTTCATAATTATTTCATATAAGTTGCTGACTTTTCCTTTAAAATTTACCAGAGATACAGTCATCACTTAGTGTATATAGGATGTTGAATTACTGTGACCAAATTTTCATCTTTTTCATAAATATTGTGATCATTTATGCCATACAGAAATTTGAGTTAGTTTTGTAGTGAGAGATTTCCACTTTGCTTTGCAGCTATTGTGGAGTAAATTCTTATCTGCATCTGAAGCTTGGTGTGCTTAGACATGGTGCTGCCTGTGCAGACAGTGACTTTTGTGCTTGGTTTCCTCCCTATGGCAGGGGAAACTGGTGCCTGAAAATTTGGCTCTTAATTAAATGCAACAGCAATTTGAATTTTGTCTCCTCAAACTGTCCCATCGTGTGTGCAGGAAATATTTGTTTTCACTTTCATATGCTAAAAGCACCAAAAGGCATGCTGAGTTTTGCCACGTGGCACAGATGCTGCAGATGAATACAGGTAGGCAGGAAAAAAGGAGAGGACAAACAAGCAGAGAGTACAGCACCATGGCTGTAAATACCATGGTTGTCCTGTTTCAGTCCCCTTGGCATGGGCAAAGCCAGACCTGGAGTAGCTTGTCTGGGAGGGGAGAAGGCTGAGAAGGGGCACCTGGGCAGTATGGCTGGAATGGGTGTGAGGTGGGACTAGAGTGCAGGGACCAGCTGGATTGGTCAGGGGGTTTCCAGCCTATCCATGGAAATATTAGTGTGGCTTGTGGATCCATTCTACTACAGTTTTTTGTATTAGTGTTTTTGCTCCTGAGTCAATGACTTTGGAGGGCAAAGTAAAACTTCACTTGAATGTTTCCTACTAGACCCTGGGGGATGTCTTCCCTGTTACTGCGGGAGTAAGGGGCGATGCTGTGGACAGCCACTACAATTTTTATTCCTTCCCTCTCTTAGGTGCCCAGCCTTGGTGCTGCTGAGAGCCTGGCTAGAGAAGAAAATAGCCCAGGATAGTTCCTAAAGAGGAAGATGGGCAAGGGAGGAGTGCACAAATGAGCAGACAGTGTGGTTTTCACCACCCTGGAGGCTGTGAAATGAAGCTGTGTGAGGTGAGTGATCTCGGACAAGGTTGCAACATCACTGCACCAGAAGATATTAATCTAAATTCTGCTTTGCCTTCATGTAAACTATTCTCCTCTGGAGCAGCTTGCACTGCTGCAGCTACACATTTTGTTTCACAGACCCCAGACTGTCAAGCAACCTCACACAAGCATGCGTTGAGCTCATCTGATTGAGCTACATGTGTTTACTTTGTTATAGGTCAACCACTTGAGCCTACCCTCAAGATGAACTTAATGTTTGCGGAGGAAGGGCAGCAGCTATGTGATACTGGAACAGGCAGAAAACAGAACCATAGCTTTGAACAATGGGGAAAATGCTGTCTATCTCAACTCAGTATTTTATTGCTTGTGAGGATATGCGCCTATAGAAAAATTACCAGATTTTTCTGTGGTGTTTGACTGGAATATGAAAAACTTGTAGGTAGAAAATAAATTTCTCAGTGCCAATTTTGCATAAGGCTTGAGACAAGATATCTGCTAAGAAGCATGAATCTGGTGAATACTCAAAAAATGGAGCAAAGCACAAACAAGTGTTGTTTTTCTCCCTTTGAATATGGCTAAGCTTTCCACACGCTTAACTGCTTTACCTGCAGGGGCTGATTGTGACCACGAGCCAGGGAGTAAGTGGTGGCAAACTTTTCTTGGCAATAAAATACAAATAAAATGTATTTTATATCTAAATTAAATTCAGAGTAACTGTAAGACTGTTTTTTTGCTTGTTTTTAATGCCAGAAGAACAGTAGCAAGAGCTCTGGTATGATTTACAATGTTGTACACAAAAAACCTTAGTAAAACTCTGGTCTTAATAACACAGATCCATTTGTTCTAAAATGCTGCTGTTTTGACTTGGGGAGAAAGTGTCTGTTTAATTAAGTCTTTCTGCTCATTTTCATCTCCTGGGATTCTAAATGGAAGAGCCAAAATGAGCCATTACATTGACTAGTTTTCTTGTAATTAAAATCACAGAGCTTACTAGTGCAAACAGACATCCAAGCTCTTTCTATAAAAGCTAGTACAAGAATAAACACTGCTCTCTCTGGTAGCTTTTATTATTTTCATCCTAGCTTTACAAGTAAGAAAGTGAGGATTTGAAAAACAAGCACTTAAGACTGAAAAGAGCTCATTGAAGTAGGCATAAGAAACCAGTATAGACAAAAAAATTCCACTCCTCCTAGGCCTGGGCTGTCTTTGAGTGAAAAAGCATAGGATGTTAGGAACACACATGGTACTTTCAGCACAAGCTGCTTTGTGGACCTTGTACCCTTCACCAGTCCCTAACATTTTAAAACAATTTGGTAGGTGACCTGTCACAGTGTTCTCCCATCCCCATTCAATCCCAGCTCCTTTCCTGGAGCAATCCAATCCTGGAGCAGTGTGGTGGGGGTTTGGGGTGATCCCTGTGCAGCTCCTGCTGGGTTTGGCAGAGGGCAGCCCTTCCTGAGATGGATGTGGGAAAGCAGCCCTGATGCTGGTGAGGGCTCCTGCTCTGAAATGCTGCAGGGATAAGGCTGGCATTGTGTCCTGCTCGCTGGATAGTGGAGTGCAGCCCATGTGTAACTTTTAGTCAACACAGGCACGCACAGATAATAGACTGTTTCAGCTGCCTCTGGGAGCTTCTGTCAGAATCTGCCAGAAGATTCTTTCTGTGGTTTAAACTCTGACATATGAGGAACGCCAATACTTTATATAGACAAAATGTCAGTTATGTGCCCTCAGGCAGCAAGCTAAAAATGATATTACCCTGTTGATGGATCTCGGTTTAGATAGTTTCAGCTACAGTAAGTTTCTTGATTTAAACTCTGAAGATGGCTGCGCCAGTCAGCTAAAAAAAATAATTGCAGGGTGTCATTGGTTTTCCATTGATTTCAAAGTGCTTTGAATAAACCAGCAGGGAGAAAAATAATTTTCTTACAGGGACTATCACCCAGTGCAAGAGTAATGGGCAGCCACCACGCCTTACATAATGCACGGGGATGAATGAGCTGCTACCCAAACTCTGCTGACCTATAGTCTGATGGTGCTTCAGTGGCTTCAGTGGCATTCAATTGTGCAGTGTTAGAGTCTGCTATGGATAGTGACCCCAATGTAAAAGCCCTTGATGCCCACGGCCAGCACTGCAGGAAAATTGCTGCTGCCCTGAGGGGAATTGTGTGTGATGAGGAACCACAGGGCAAGGCTGGTGATGCACACCCTGGTGCCACTGCCAGAGTAGCATGCCCTGAGACAGGCAGAGTCAACAGAGGACAGTCAAAAGTCTCAACAGCAGAAGCCAAACAACTGCATGCAGCTCATCCAGAAAATGAAATCAATGTGCTGCAGAGAATTGCTGACAATAAACAGCAAAAGAAATGCATGTAAAGTGCCCAATTCTTAATTACAGCAAAGCCAATTTATATCCCTTGAATGTTTGAAAGTCACCCTCAAAGAGGAGAATTCTGCAAAACTTACAGCCAGTGTGTAGCTGTGTTACTTTACAAATGAGGTTTGGAGCCCAAATCAGTAGTAGCCTGCTGATTTTTAAGTTTCTCATGCATTTAGGACTTGTCAAAAAATTATAGCAACACCTTAGTAGCAGCTTTAAATTAAGAATTGGAATTTAGGCTGGAGGTTTAAATTGCTTCGATCAACAGAAGCTTCCTGGGAGAGACAGCTGATGTTTCATAGCTGGAAAAGACCATAAAATGCCAGCCTCTGTGAAAAACTGTCTCCAGTTTTAGTCAAACTATTACCATCCATCAGGATTGCTTGATTATTGTATTCTAGTGTGAATGAAGAAACAGAAATTCTGGGCCAGATTTTGATCTTACTCATACCAATGTAAATCCAGGCAAATTCTCCCCAAATCAGTGGAGTTATTCCAGGCTTACATAAGCTTAGCCAGTATCAGAATCTGATCCCTTTATTTTTGGGCTACTGGAATTCCCAAAGTAAATAATGTGGACAATTGTTCAAATTCCTGTTATGGAATGAAGAAGTTTTCTAGTAATAACCACATCAGTCAGATCAGGAAGAAAAAGAAGAGACAGATGGTAGATAACGAACAAGGCTAATGAAAAAAATGAGCTGGGAGGAAAAAAGACAACTCCATGAAAATCTATAATGACATAAGCAAATTCTTTAAGACTGCAGTCAAGAGTAGCTTGGGAAGCAAAGACAGACATAAGACCTATATGAGATTAAAAAGTAATTTTCTCATAGTGTCCCCAGTCTGGGCACCCAGTGCTTGCATATGTGGCACTTCTGCAGATTTTTTGTGTCATCTGCTCTACCTGCTGGATGTTGTGCCCGATTTTAGGACTGGGTGAGTACAAAGAACTGCCTTCCTTGCTTGTATCAAAACACAAACAAATGTAAGATCTTCTCCCTGCATAAGCAGTATAAGTCACCTCAGTCACTGGTAGCTGCAGTTCTGTCCCCGAACTCTTAACTGTGGACTTGGAGCAGATGTATAATAATACATCTTTAATAATTATTGAAAAAGTCATTAATGTCTTTTTGACTTCTGCAGATCAATGTGAAATTGTCTGCTTCTCGTTCCCCTAAAAATAACATTTTGAAGTTTGCTACTCATCTGTGAATTGAGAAAATTATAAAAATATGCAGAACTCTATGTTCTAATATATGCTGAGTACAAGACCTAAAATTATATCTTCCAATAGTAAGTTATATTTTGCTTATATCTGTGGTAGTGTAGGATGTATTTGCATAACATTTTTCTTTTAATTTTTGCAGAAGGACATAAATAAAGCAGTGTTTCTCATGCTACAAAGCTTTATCCTGCAGGGGTAAGCAAGAGCCTCTCCTTGGCTTACTGAGAGCTCAGCTGGGTATCTTCTCTCCCTCACAAAATAAAGAGGGCAAAACTGAAACTGTCCAGAGTAGATGGCTTCAGACTGTGGGATCAATGCTACTGCTTTCCTGTGAAGTCCTGTACCAGGAACTTCTCCAGAGCAGAGTCTGCAGCCTCAGCCTGCATCTGTTTTGGGGAGGTTGTAAGTGAACATTGCTTGATGTGGTATAATTTCATTGATGCTTTTCCAAATCCCATTACCACAGAAAATCATTATTTTCTGAATCACTTCCTGCTGTACACAAAACTCAACTGAATGGAGCAAGAGCTGGAGAAGGAGGACATGAGTGCCTGTACTTTTAAGTGTGATTTCACTTTTATTAAATAATCTGCATGCAGTAATAAAGTTCCAGGCCTGCTCAAAAATCCCTCCAAAGATCACGGTTGCCCTTGGGGTGTGTGTGTGTGGAGAGTGGCTCATCTAAAGTGAGCAAAGCTTGCCTGAATCTTTGCAAATTGCCACCTTAGAATAAGCTGGAGAAAGAGGTCCCAGTCACCAGTTGTTTTGCTGCATGACTCAGGACACAGTCTAGTTAGCCTTGAGAAAGACAAATTAGCACTCTGATTTGACAAGTGACAGAAGATAAGAATGCAGCTGGCTACAGAACCCCACTGCTACAGGGATGACCATAACAGTTTTGTGCACCTTTTAATGGAGCCATAGGTGGCTGAGGAACCAGCCAACCAATCTTAGCATCTGTTTTCCACTTGGTACTTATTTTTGCCAAACTATTTTCCTATGAAGCAGCCCTAAAGTGAATGATTGCTGTAATTTCTGAAAGTCAGGCAAGCATACCATGTAAAAACACACAGGGTAACAGAACGTTTTTCATGGCCTGAAGGCAAACAGTCTTCCATGGCAATCATGGCCAAGAATTTTTAAAGTAGCCGCTGGGAAGGGATATGAATCAGAGTTTGGATGACTTTTGGGGTGGTGCGTGAGTGGGACGGGATATATGTAGTCGTATCTACGCAGGAGAACAATTGTAGCTGGGAGAGGAATAATCATCATTTCCTCAAAGTAATCTAAGGGCTGGATAGGCAAGGGCTAAAGTGGACAGGCTGAGAGGCTCTCCAGCCAACACAGAAGGCATATAAGAGAGATAGACTTTTTACCAGGGCCTGAAGAGACAGCACAAGGTCTGATAGTTTTAAACTGAAAGAGGGTAGATTTAGACTGGATGTATGGAAGAAATTTTTTTGCGGTGAGGCTGGTGAGACACTGGCACAGGCTACCCAGAGAAAGTGGATGTGCAAATGTGGTTGGCCAGAGAACTTTGGATTATGGATTTTTAGAAGTTCTACCAGGTGTTAGTAATTGCGAAGGTATGCTCTGATCACCTGTTCCAGAGGTGGAGGTTCAGAGATGGCTTCCCAAATTCCCTTCTGTGGCTTTGACTGTGTTTATTGTAATCACATGTACTGTTTTAAGGTGACTTCTAGCTCAGCAGTTTATAGGAAGCTGTACAGTTCTTGCCCAAATCCAAGGAATTTCACACTGGCAGGAGGCTCCAGCAGAGATGCTGTAGAGAGGACAGCTGAGGGCAAAGACCAGGCTGAAGGCCTGACATTTAGGACAACAGATTTCTTGGGAAGGCAGATAAAGCTAACTGGCTTGATGCTGCCCTGCCTACAAGTTCCTGCAAAAGCCTTGCATGAGGAAGCAAGGTTAATCTCTTTAGTTTCTACAAGCTAGATTTCAGACTGAACTCTTCATGTTCCATTTTGTGACATGTTCCAGAGAAATTAAGCTGTGATATGTATACACACACACACACACACACA
>VZRX01005654.1:75231-91735 GCA_013398075.1 Notiomystis cincta | reverse complement strand
TAATTAAGATGAAGCAGGAAAAAAAAAAGAAAGTAAAAAAGATTTAGGTTGACAAAATGCTACGTTGTGTAATAAATAGCTTCACATTTATTATTTCTGCTAACAATTATGGACTGGAATGAGACCTCTCATAAGGAGTAGATCATGCCTCCATCTGTCTACTGCTGTGCTATTACTCTTGCATTTACAGCAAGTAGTTCTGGACTTGTTAAAGGCAGAGCATGAAACATGATGGTTAGGACCAAATTTCAAGAGCCATTCATGAGCATAATGACTGCTCATGGGGCCAACATACTCATCCATTGGAAACTTTTCCTGGTCTTCTTTAGAAAGAGTACTTTTTCCTTTCCTAGGAAAACCTCTGCAGCCCTCAATCAGATTTGAAAAATGAAAGCTAAAATGAACTTCNTGGCATCCTGGCCTGGATCAGCAATGGTGTGGCCAGCAGGACCAGGGCAGGGACTGTCCCCTGTACTCAGCACTGGTGAGGCCACACCTTGAGCCCTGTGTCCAGTTCTGGGCCCTCACTGCAAGAAAGGCACTGAGGGGCTGGAGTGAGTCCAGAGCTGGGCAATGGAGCTGGGGAAAGGCCTGGAGAACAGATCTGGTGAGGAACAGATGTGGGAGCTGTGGGTGTTTAGCCTGAGATGAGGAGACTCAGGGGAAACCTTATCACTCTCTACCTGAATGGAGGGCATAGTGAGGTGAGGGTCGATCTCTCTTTCCAGATAACAAGGGGCAGACCAAGAGAAAATGGTCTCAGGCTGTACTGGAGGAGGTTTAGATTGGAAGTTAGGAAAAATTTCTTCACTGAAAGGATGGTCAGACATTGGCCAGTGCAATCACCATTCCTGGAACTCTTCAAAAAATGTCTTAGTAGTGAACCTGGCACTATCAGGTCTGTGGTTCACTTGATAATAAGAGAGGGCTTTTCCTACCTTGATGATTCCATGATTCTGTGATTCTGTACTGTGCTCTGCAGAAACAAAAGCTTTTTGTCATTAACTGTCCAGCATGAAAAGAGAAACCATTACTGACCTCATCTGAACACTGGGCTGTCATTTATTCCTTGTCTTCATTCATGACTTAAGGGTAGATAGAAATTTTCTTGTGCCTCAGATCTCCCTCTTAAGTGGTGAGGGGAGGCTTGACTCTGTGGCCTGTGCATATAAACCTGTTTCTTAGCAGGTATGTGTGAGGTTGTCCCAACTGGTGGCCTGTGAGGGCATGGAGCATAGCTGGCACAGGGAGCCACGCTCTCCTGGGAGTTGGGCTCAGTGTTTGACAGTAATGGCGATTGATGGCGTGTAAGTAATGCTGAGAGTTAACAGTGGGGCAAGGTCCAAAACAGTTTGGAAACCATCGCCTTGGAACGTGCACTGAAAAATGAGAGCTGTGATTTATCATTTCCTTCAGAGAAAAACATTTTAGGCAATTCTGACATGAAGCAGTTAGCTGTATCAGATACTTGTGAAGATAATCTAGTGTTTGCTATCATATCTCTCTTTGGCAGATGGTAAAGGCCAGGTACTAATNAGTACTTTTTCCTTTCCTAGGAAAACCTCTGCAGCCCTCAATCAGATTTGAAAAATGAAAGCTAAAATGAACTTCATGAATCAACAGATCAGAGATACTGAGTTTTTGCCAGAGAATATCTAAAAAATGAGCACATAAAGGAAGAATGTAAGTCAGTAATAAAGAACCAGAAATATATTTCAGTTGAGGGTTTAATTCAAAGTTCTCTGAAATTTGTCACTACAAAGACGCAAACACAATTTTGACTTAACTTTTCACTGCCCTGACTCTCCAGAGGCAGACAAGGATGAAGGCATGGGTGCAGACCCAAGGTTCTTTTGAGGTGTGGAGATACCCTGGTTCTGAGGTGCTGCAGATCTCTTGTGGGATCTCTTTGAGTCAAGCTCCCAGAAATGGGACAGTGCAAAATTAGGCTTGAATTCTTTAGGCTGCATTAAAGAAGATTAAAATAAATAAATCATCTCCTGAAAATTTCTCAGAATCTGTACTCAAAGGACATATTTTTCCATGGGAACAATTAAGAAATGCCCTGAAATTAAAGTTAAAACCACTTTTCAGTGTTTTTAATGACCTAACTAACAGATATTCACATTTTGGAAAGCATAGAAGCAAATTTTGCTTTATCTCAATAAAATTCCAGCAGATTTGCCTTGTCATTAGATATACTTTCATTTTCTTGGATCTTGAGCCATGCTTTAAACAGGTTATTCTTCTCTATTCTTCTTTTTAGAAAGTATTGTTCTTGTTTCTTTTTTTTTTCTCTTGGCTTCCAGAAACAAACCCGAATGTTTTTTAATGGTATTTATGCACATTAATAATGTTTCACATTGACTCATTTGGGAAAAACTTGATGTACTAAGAAATATTTATCAGATGTTATGCAGATCTAGATCAAATAAATATTTTCCCTTGTATAATTAAGTGGCTTTGTAAGTATAAAATTCGTGCCTTTATTGCAGACAGCTGGGCATCCTTTAGTTGTCCATTTCTGTGGGCAATTTTGGTAGCCTCTTCAATGGGTTCCCTGTAGTTTCAGGCTGGAACTCGTGGAATTTTTTAAATTGCACAATTACTGGATTATTTTGTGTTGCTTGACTAAGCCATTGAAAATACCTTGTGGTCTGTACTGATTAACGAAATACATGATCCCTTAGCTTCCCGTACATCTTAATTTATCTGTTGTAAAATACTGGCAAAACACACAGGTTGTAGTTTCCATGGAGTGGCAGTGAGGTTAGACAGAGAAATCCATGTTCAGAGTAGCCAGCAATACTAGCTCTGCAAGGAATTCCTAGCTGGCCATGGTCCTCATGCCCCGCCAGTCTCCTCATAGGCTTTAAAGGTATAAATAGAGAGACACTGGCATATCTCTCTTCCTGCCCTTCCAAGCTTCCAGAAGGCATGACTCCTACTGTGCTTTGTTGCTATAGAAAGGTCTGGCTCAGGGTTTGACAGCTCAAAAGGCTGCATAGGAAAACATGTCTTTGGTAGGGATTAAAAATGACTGTCAGTCTCTCTTGCCCAAAGAGATCAAAAACCTAATGGCATTGATGGACAAGACCTCAGTGTCAAAAGTGACTTTGGCTGGAGGTCCTAAACAAACTCCGGACTCCAGATGTTTTGTCCTTTCTTCAGTGTTGTTACTGGCAGTCTCCTTCTTCCTGCCCTGTTACTAAGTATGGCATAACATGCCACATTTCTGAAGTGTTAGTAATGCCATGGGATGATAAAATTTTAAACCTATCAGACGAGAAATCCAGAGGAAAAACATTTCTATTTAGACTGACTCCTACTTGAAATTCTGCATTTTCTTCACTGCAATTTTTGTCTTATAATTCTTCATCATCTTTCCATGCTGTACTACAGGGCTGGGATCAGCCAGTAAGAACTTTAACAAAGAGGAAGATATTTACAGGGAAGAATTATTTTTTCTGCAGTGAGTAAGGATCCTTTTGAAAACTCTTTCTTTACCACTTCCTTTGCATTATTTTTAGACTTTCTCTGGCTTATCTTTGCAATTTCTCCTCCTCCTCCTGGCACAGGTTCTCTTCTTCAACTTCAGGGAATGAGTAATTGCTGTTAAAACCTCTGATTTTTTTTTAATTTTTTTATAAGAGGGAATAGTTGTCTGGTATTAAATCAAATGAACTTTTTGTTATATGAAGACCTGATAGTTTTGTATGTCCACTTTTTGGTACTCTGTTTAGCATATCAAAAAGTTTTGAGTTTTTAATCTTATACCTGTATGAGAAGTTTCCTCCCTTTTGTAAGGGTTCTTGTAGTCAGGGAGCTTTCTGCAATCACAAAAGCCATTGACAGGCTACAATCTGTTTGATTAAACCCCTCAGTATTGTGAAGGGAAATATATACTATTATTATATATAGTAGTGTGAAGGGAAATGGATATTGTGAAAGGAAGAGCTATCCTAATTTCTCAGTTCTACTGACCATCAGAGTAAGCCCTCCTTGTTAAAGAGGGGTAGTGTAAAAGTACAGAGACAAAATCTGGCAGCACCTGGAGAGTGAGGAGGGGGCTAAGCCACAGTTTCAGCACTTTGCTGGTGTCAGCTCTGGGTTGACATCTCTAGCAAAGTCAATTTTATGGAGGATTTTGAAAGACAGCAGTGAGGCATCTCTGTGGTATCTTTCAAGCAGCTACTTCCAAGTGCAAACACCAACATGGCAAAAACAGAAGGTACTATTTTGAAAATCTAGTAGTAGATTACTACAGTTGGAAATGGCCATTGAAATGGGCCTATCTATCTCCTGTGCTTCATTTGTCCTCTCAAATATTGGGTGGCAGCTCCCAGGCAGGTTGTGCCAGTGTCTGGCCTTGCAAGTGCAGATATGCACCTATAGTTGATCATACAGAGAAAAATGCACAGGTCATGTAATCTATGAAGATTACAGGAAGGAAGCAGCAGAAACTGCCAATAACCACGGCTGTCTCCCATTTGCTTATTTCTGCTTCTATTTTTTCCTCTTTTCTATGTATCTGAAATTACTGAAGGTGATTCCAGGAAACGGGAGACTAGAGGCTTTTCTTTTAATAGTGAGGCACTCACTGTAATTGCATTAGTGTTTTTGGTAAGTACAGGTGTTGAGGACTTAGTACTTCCTCGTTTTGGCAGCATATTTAGCACATATGTTATCCTGCAGATGTCATTTTCCATCTTGGGGTTTTCTTTTCCTTGTGTGAAAGTGGTAGAATGGCTGTGGTTTCCCGAGTTTCCCCAGGCTTCTTTTCTGACTTTGGGGTTAGAGCTAGTTCATATCAGCACCCAGATGCTTTGCTGGCAACATTTTTCCTATGTGTTCTAGGATGGACAATATAAAAGCCAATTTGTAATCTCACTTGCTGCTTAATCATTCAGTATGGGTAGCCTTGAACAGAATAATACAAATAGAGACTAACAGAGAAAGTAGAAAATATCACCACCTGTGAAACTGAAAAGGGGGAGAAAGTCACTTTTATAATGTTTACAGTACCATCAATGAAGACTTTCAGCTTACCTAGTCTGTATCTTTTGACCAAATAAGAGTTCTTCTGGGAGTATAGAGGAGCCCAAACAAAGTTCCTTATAATAATAATATGATAAAATAACATATATGATATAATATGATAAAAGTAATTGCAGATTCCCAGCAGTTTGGTGACCCCAGCAAGTGACTTCTTTGTGTTGCCAACAGTAAAACTGCCAACTGGAAGCTTGCCAGCTTACTACTGTGCAAGGGAATGACTTTTTTCTATTTAATTTTGTTTGATAAATATATATTCAGTTGTTGCCATAATAAAATTCTGTCGAAGTCCCAGTTGTAGGATCTGCTTAATGCAGTCTGTCCTGTGCCACCTGCTGTGCTTGCCTGATGGATGCCATGCTTCCATTCAGGAGTTCTCCCTTGTAACTACAAATGTGTGAACAGAAAAGCTTTTCCAAGTGCTCTTATTTACAGTCCTGGAAAATGGACTGAGATCAACACACAAGGTCATGAAGTGCCTAGGGAAAACAGTAGCACTTATTTCCAGAGACATCACAGTGGCATAGCTTCTTACTCACTCACAAGTTGCATGTGACATTGTCATTTAAAATGCTCTGGTCTAACCAGAGCTGGTTAGCAATTCAAGGTATGTGCCTTTAGTGGAGCTGAGTTGTTCGTGTGCTCTGTAGAGCATAGATTTCAATTGGCTTGAAACAACACAGCATTTGGTAGTTGGTTTCTATTTCATAAAAAGATACACATGCCTGAAAGAGTTGACTAATTGTGTGGTTGAATGGAATGAGAGGAGTAAATAAATGTTCTCCCACTGAAGAAAATATAGCAGAAAACCAAGGGTCTAGGTTTTGTGGCTTTAAAAGAATAAATCTTACCCACAAAAGTAATCACACTGACTTCAATAGGAGTAACAGCACATTGGACTGAATTATTCTTAAAAGAGTAACAGAATCAGAACCAAAAGAGTAACAGAATCAGAACCACAGGGCACACCTGCTAGTTTTGCTTAAGGAGGCACTGTCTAATGCAGCCACAAGAGGGGAAAAAGCCCCTCACTTTGTAGAACCAAAAAAAATCCCTGAAGTTGCTTTATTCCAAATTCAAGTGCTCGACCTGAGAGAGTGTTCTTGCAGGATTCAGCTGATTTGGAGAAGCTGTGTGATCACCAGCCATGGTTATGTGTCCATGTGGTGGATGCCACATTAAAACACATACAGTGGGTCATGCATATAATATCTCAAGCTCTGAGTGCACATAAATGATAAACATGTTGGACAAAATGGATGTCTACACAACTCCTAATATGGGAAGAATTTCTTAATGTGGAGGGAGTATCACAGCACCAACACAGTTTGAACAGAGCTATATTGAGCCAAATAGTGGTGCAATAAGGAATCAGTGACTTCGCTGAAATGCTGTGTTAGAGGTGTTAGAGCATGACTGGCTCAGGACTTGGCTGCTGCTGCTCCAGAAAGGCTATTCCTGCCAGTGGCAGATGTGGATGCTTCTGGAGTGTGGTTTGGGTTGCTGTGGCAGTGATGTGAGGGTGCTGGCTGTGAGGAGAGAGCCCCAGCACTCAGCAGGGGCTGCCTCTCCTGCTCTCACATCTGCAGGTACAGACTAAATGAGCAAAAGCACATTCTTGTGCTGCTGGAGGCTGCAGTCAATTGTCTGCTCTGCCTGCAGCTGTGGCCTGTGCTGCTCACTGCTGCAGTAGGTATGTGAAACAGATGATCAGTGCACACAGTATTTTGCACAGCCTGTGCAGTGTAAGCCTTTTCTGCTGGAGTAAGGTACCTCCCTGGCTCTGTGGCAGGCTTATTTGTCTCTCTGAATGTCAGTCAGACAGATGCTTGTTTGCTAAATGGATAAACTGTCTGTCTGCAGAACTGGGCGTGAAGGATGCTGTGAAGCAAACAACCTGCCACCACGCTCTGCTATACAATGAGTAATGCTTCCTCGGCTGGTCTCGTGTTCAGCGCTCCTTTCCTCTATGCTATGTGCATTCCTGTTGCTTAGTATCATTTGTTTTTATTTTGGTCTTTCTAGGAGAGGCTGTGTAGAGTTTGGGCCCAATCTGGCTTCCTCTAAAGTCTGGGAAAATATTGGCCTTGAACCAGCAAAGCACTTACAGTCCGATAATGCTCCTATAAAATTCAATGGCAAGACTCCCACTCACTTCAATGGTGTAGCCCAAAGTGCTGGGATTACTCACTTGCTTGAAGTTATGTGTGTGTCTGAGTGTTCTGTTGTTTAGAATCCTAACCAATAAAAGCAGGTCTGAAAACAGGGATTTCCATGGTTGTTTCATGGGTTTGATATCAGAAAAGAATGAATTGTGGGATATTTCAGGAAGTGAGTAGCAATGGAAACTGGGAATTCTTTCCCAAACCAGAAATTCAAAATGAAATTGAGTTCTTTGAAGAGAAATTAATGGAAATACTTGCAGGGCTCCAAAGACACAGCAAGACCATGGAGTCCTATTTGCTTTACCTGACAGTATTCATCTCCTTTGGCTTCAATGGTATCAAAGTCCATAAAGAAAAGTAATTTCTTGTACTGTTTCCTGTTATCTTAACATCCCCTCCCTTCCCCTTAGTCCACAGAGCACATGCTTTTTCGGTGTGTTTATCAAAGCATCAGCCCAGCCTCATGTTCTGTCATGGCTCCCACGGAAGGCCATGCAGAACTATAAACTTTGGCATTGAAGAGGTTGGTGCAAAAGCCATTTTCCATGGGATGTGGAAACATAACAGGCTATGGATTGCTCCAGACCAAAGTCATTAAGAAAAAAGTGTGGCATGTGACTGACAGAAATTGTTTCATACTGCTGTTGTTTAAGCCCTGCTTCATAACATTTTCATAGTGAAAAATGCTGCATACAAAGGTGTCAATGAAGTTTTGCCAATTAATTCACCTGAGGTATGGTTTTGCCCACAATAGATAAGGTTTCTTCGTAACCTGAATTCTATGTTATCTGGTTTATGGGTATTTTACAGGATAGTGTGACCACATTTATTAAAGAACTCTGTATAAAATTCTGGTTTTGCATAATCTAATGCACAAAATTGCATTATATATACATAATTGTCTATATCCTATACTCATATGCTATAATAAATTGAAATTTTGGACAGTAATACCTCTGACTCCATATCTGATGAATGACTGCAGCTGCCACTCAAAGAGAGGCCCTTGACTCCTGCACTGTTGAAATCCATGCCCACAAAACCTGAAGCTATCAAAAATTAGTGATTTAATGAAAGTTCAGGATGTTCCAATAATCATCAGATCCATTTTAGCAACTGTTCTGCTTTATGTTCTGCTTTATATTCTTCCCACAAAAAATGTATAGTTATAAAGAAGGAGTGAGAAAGATCAGCATAAACAAACATGCCTAATCTCCAAAAATAGTACTGCCAAAAATAAAAATCTACCAATTAAAGTATAAAAAAAGTTGCAGGTCTGATGCCATCATTCACTTGCATAATACCTACTGTTTGCATATAGAGTCAGTTTTTTCAATGGAAATGCTGAACTTCTGCCTTTGGAAGTGCAGCCTCGATGATCTAGGAAGTAATACACCCCACTGGGCTGGCAAACAGGAACTCATGGCTTTGGATCCCAGCTGTATTTCTGTTTTGCTGCCTGACCTTGGGTGCTCTTGCTGAGAGGAGGAGTGGTGAGTTTGACTGCATCAGCTCTTCCTCATTTTCTTCCTTAGTCTTTCCTCATCTGTTGGGGTACAGCAGAACTCGGAGGAACCCATGGGACTTCCCCATCCCAGGGGCTGTGCTCCTAAAGGCAAAGAAAGCCCCACACATAAATTATGTGCACTAATGCACTGCTCATCCCACACTCCCCACGATGTCCATAATCACCCAGCAGGGCTCACTGTGTGTTTCAAATGAACATGAGCCACCCGAGTCTAAATCAACCTGCCCAGTCTCTCTCAGCATTGACACTCAACCCATCGTGCTGCATGACAGTGAACAGCTGACAGAATAAATCAGGGATCTTGGATATGGCAAGAACTCACTTGACCTTACTTGACTTGACCTATAATATCTTGTTGGCGCGGGAGGAGAGTAGTAAAGTTTCTCTAGTAAAGTAATCATATCCTCTCTAAATTTTCTTCATCCTATCCAGAGCACACTGTTGTGTGTGCATGGAGTGAGGGGATTTGTGAGGAAGGAAATACCTTTTCCTTCTTGAAGATTATTCTAGGAAACTGCAATATAAATCTTTACTCAGTAGAAAGTTGGGTTTTTTTCCTGCGAAAAATGTTAAAAGAAAAATGAATTTCTATAAACTGACTTGGAGGGAGAGTCAGAAAAGTCCTGTGCTTTATGCCTGAGTACGATCATTATTTTGTACTGAAGGGATTGGAGAGGTGTAAAGTGTCATTAATTCCACGAATTATCACAAAGTGTTAACTTTGCTAAGATGAAAATAATAAAAATAATAAAAATAATGTACTGTGAGAGGGCTAAAATAATTTCTCAAAATTGCACAGTCCACTCTGCTGTGTGTTGGAAATCTGACTCAAAATCTAAAGACACATGAGGCCTTTGCTCATATAAACTTCCCTGTGCCAGAATGGAAGTTGTTGGGAGACTTGGTGAGCTAAACCATCAGGCATCTATTTCTGCACCTTCAACAGGGAGATATCAGATAGATGAAAGGGATGCTAGTGAATGTAGCTCAGATAGTATTCTTGTGGATGAAGAAAACCAGTTTAAGTTCATTACAAGTTGATTTGTGTTTGATTTGTTTTTAAAATCATTACAAGTTGATTTGTGATTTGCTCTGTTTTAAGTAAAGTTATTACATTTGCAATGGGGGCAACGATATAGAATAAGTATGGATTAGTTGATGAGGTGTGTTAAGCATTCTAGGCCCCAAAATCTTCCTTAACATAAAATATATTTCAGTTTAGCCACTGCAATTCTTCGAAGTCTATTCAGACTGAGACATTAAATATTTAATTTCTTTTAGTGGAAGCTCTCATGAATGCTAAAATAATTTAGTAATAATATAGCCAGAAATATAATTTTTCCACCCTCGTTCACAGTGAATTATTAAATAATATATACCATTAATCCTCACATTGAAATTTCTTACTTACATTCATGACCAGCTGGACTGAAATTCAAAATATTTGAAATTATGGTAGTTACCTATTTTATATATAAAATTTAGTATATATATAAAGTTTTGAATTCTTCCTCTGTTTATAAGCTTTGTATGCTCACAGTCATGCAACAGTGCAACACTATTTCCTTTGTATTATGAATCTATTTGCTATTTAGTAATCTTGTCAGTATACGTGATCATTTGATACACAATATTTAAGTTTGAGTTGCACAAGTGCCTACATTTTCTGGAAATAAGATGCAGGGTCAATGTACTTCAGCACAAGATCTGTCCTCATTTATCTGAAGTAAGCCTTAAGTGCACAAGGGTGATTTTAACAAATTAGCCATGCTGTCCTGAGAAATTCAACCCTGCTTTTAGGGAATCAATCATTTAGTTTCATCCAGAGTGAAAAAAGTACTGTGACTTTGGTAGCAGTCATGTACACAGAAACATCGCCTGTTACCTCGTCTAAAACTTCTGGAGGTAAATGCAATATTCATTATACAGATTGCATCACAGTGACAATGAGAGCTTATAGTTTCAGGTATCTGATTTTCTTTCAGACACTTATTAATTCAACAGCTTTGCTTTCTGTGATTTTTTTAAAAAATTTATTTTTGGCTTAAGGAATTCAGGCTTTATCCTCGGATATCAGTTTGGTACAGTGGTAAAGAGAATGATAAACTCAACTGAGTTTTCTACTGGCAAGATTCCACAAGCTTTAGTGAAGCTATGCTTGTTTATGTGCATTGAAAATTTGGCTCAGTGCCTGGATATGTGATAAAAGTTATCTACCTGCTCCTACTTTTTCAGATAGGGACATCCTGTGCGTTTCTTGGCTTTCTTCTTTCATTCCATTTCAGTCAAAGGGGGCCTTCAGATAAGGAAAGTCTAGCAGGCATGAGTAGTGGAAAGCATTAAACTGATAGGACTTCAGCAGGAAGCTGCCTAGCAAGGAGGACTTGGCTATTTTTCATAGTGGTGTAAAGACTGAACAGCAGCAAAAGTGACTCTTCTATTCAGGAAGAGGAGCTGAAGTATCTGGTTGTATGTGTTTCATTTGCTCCATTGTTATAAACTTGTTTTGGAGAGATATATTTTCATTTTTTTGCCATTTCATGAAAACACACAAAACCTTTGTCTCCCAGGAACGTCATCTCTTTCCCCAGCCGTAGTGCCACATGTTGGTGGCAGGGAGCACTCTCTAGGTGGCTGCTCTGCCTAAAATCCATGCCCTAGCTTTACCTTTTCAGTGTGCTTCCAAGTTTTCAGGATTTTTGCCAGCATTTTCCTTTTGGGTTTGCAATTGCAAATACAACAAGGATATCTTTCTTCACATTCTGTGCCTGGTTTTCTTTTCACTTTTTTTTTCCTCTCTCTTTTTAATAGAAAGGTGTTGCAGCAATTCTCTCTGGGAAGTAATACTTGTAAGTGGCATGGAGTTGGGAGGTGTGTGATCTCTCCTGCCATGTGCCAGGGAACATATTTTGCTAAATTCCATTTCAACACAACTTATTTTGGAATTATGCATTTGAGGTTTCAGTGGAACTTCTTGAACTACTCATTTATAGCAATGCTGCAGGGTGTAAATCACCACTAACTTTCCAGAACTTTTTTCCAGTGAAGCAACACTTAAAAACTTAAAGTCGGATTTTCAGATGCAAAAAAGATCTCTCAGTAATCCTGTTTCATGTCTCAAAAGTCAACTTTTATTTTGAATTAATCTGGTCTAATGGGAATTCTTATTTTCCGACATGTAATCTGAATCTCAGTATTTTCCTTCTGAGCGTAGATAAAATTATCTGTTATGTTATATCAACTTCAGCTGATTTCACAATAGGGAATTTGGGTGCAGGTGCTCAAAGCAAACGTAAAAACCAGAAATATGATGTCACCATACATACATGTCAGAGTTGCATATCAGAGAAGTATTTTATCACTAATGTCTGTGAACCTCAATTCTGATAGACATGTAGTTCACATTTTGCTAGAAGCTTACCATGTCCTTTTATTATTTATTTCAGATTTGGAGATAATATTGATGAAAATTAATTTCACTACTAAAAGAAACATTTCTTCACAAGAAGTGATATGTTTGAAGGACATACATTTAACATCAAATATAATTACTAAATATGTCTTCCTTTTTAACTCCGATCTTATGACAGGTTAGCTTTAACTCAGCCCTGTTACATGTTGTAAAATATATTCCTGTTTAAAAACAATGACAGTTACTGCACAGAGGTGTGTGTGTGTGTTGTGATCAAAAGGGGAAATTGTGCAACTGGCAAGAGAGAATTGAAAAGGATCACAATGTGTTTGGATGAATTGTCCCAAGTCATCAATAAACGCTATCCTTTTATGCAACAAAATTCAGAGAGAGTGCATTTGCTTTCAATCAGGTGAAACCTGTGTTACAGGTAGAGAGCTCTTTGCAAGGGTGGTGTATCTGATATCTGCAAGAATAAATGAAAGCTCGCAGTGGTCTTGGATAATATCAAGAGAAGGGTGGCCACAGGAAGTCAGTCCTCGTGAGGTGCTAAAACTCCATCCATATCCACTGCACACACCCAAAGTGCTAAGACCTGCTGCTAGAGGCTGGGATTTCCAGGGAAAGCTATGGAGGTCTGAATCACACCATCCAAGACACCTGCAGCAAAGCAGCTTTGCTGGGAGGCAGACGATGGTGCTCCAGCTGATGGAGGAGCCTGTGCACCCATGTGCCTCCCTTTAGTGCCCTGCTACCAGCACCAGGGCAGGACATGTGCATGAGTGCCAGTGCTGCTTGAGCATCCTGCCTGGGTTTTAGAAAGAAAACAGAAGCCTGACAAGAGCTGCCTGCTGGTGGGAGGGAGCAGGGTCAGGCTCTATTTGGAGCTCTGACATGGGCGGATGCCGCAGCCCTGGAGAGGGTACAAGAATTCGGGCCACGCTCCTGCAATTAACATTTCCAGCTCCAAGTGGCTCCCGCTCTACATGTGCTTTCTTGGATGGCCCTTCTGAGAGGTCTAACTCTGCATGTGCTCAATGAAGGGAGGCTTAGCACCCAGCTCTGGGTTTTGAATTTCACAGAAGGAGCCAGATGCTAAGAGGCCGGGTATTTGGTGCCTGATCTGCGGGGGTTAACTCTCTTATTGGATCTACCTACAATAATTTGACCTCGAGGATCACAGCTCCAATTAGATGGCGTAGGAAATGGAAAACTGCACAACCCCCTCACATGCATTTTTAAAGAGTTATGTATATAGGTCCATAGCAATTCTTTCTGCAGGCATGCATGGGGATTCCTGTGATAAGCCCTCAGTAAGCTGTATACATGGAGCAAAGGGTTTTGGTTTGGAATGCCACAGGCAAATTTAATGGTATGCTGCAACCTCCTCTTCACTGCTGGAAATATTTTCTTCATTTGCCCCTAATTCTGAACCGACGAAGAACTGTGTTGCAAAGCGGAGAAGTAAATGCTGCTTAAATTAGCTCCCTTTTAAAACTTCACTAATGAGTTTTGCGTTGTGATTATCTGCTCCTTTATATTCTGAAAATGAAATTAATTAGACTTTTTCCCAAGAGCTGAGGATTGGGCTGACAGAATGTGACTTTAATAGGGGGGAAAGAACAGCAAAATCTTCACATCATCACGTGGTTTTCTGCTCATCCACCCACACCTGGAGGCAACTGTAGAAATGAGAGTCTGTCAAATTGCTCCTCATTCCTGCACTTGGCAGAGTGCTGTTTCCTTTCTGCTACTGGGGCTGCTAGTTCTGGGTTTTCTATAAGACCCCTCCCTAAGTAAAGGGAGGTTTTGGACTGTGGCCTTTCCCAAGATTGATAGGAAACATAAACAAAATTCCTGCTCCACTGCTGGGAGGAAGAGTGATGTGGGTTTTGGTGCAGGAAACCCACATGCACATGAAGAATGGTCGTGAAGTCCTATTCCCACTAGAAAGGCAAGCAGCTATGTGGTAGCTTTTTAACACTCTTTGAGGTATTATAAAAATGTCCCACTGATACTTCCTCATGCAGAAACCCCCCAGCCCCTTACTGTGGGCTGATGCTTGGTGTGGGGACAGTGCTTGAGCAGTCCCTGGGGCCTGCAGCCAGCCTGTTTAGGTCACCCAAGACCACTTCATGATGGCCCATCCAGGGCACAAGGGATGCACAGCCTGCACCAGGGTGTCTTTGATTGGACTCAGCAGTCACATTCAGGGTGGGCAGGGCTGCACAGGTTCTCCCCTCACCATGACCACACTGGATTGTGCAAACCACCCCCCTGACACCATGTGTGGGCTGGGATGTGTGGCACTGGTAAACATGCAGGGCTCCATGCCAGGCACAGGGCCAGGCAGGAGCTGACCTGGGCTACAGCACATCAAAAGCAGTGAGGTTGTCCTGTGGAGGGACACCTTGGAACACTTGCAGATCCCCTGGTACCAATGCAGGGGAATGGATGTTTCAAGAGCAGCCCTGAGGAGATGGATTTGGGGCTAATGTTGGATGAGAGGCTGGATATGAACTCACAATGTGCACTTGCTGCCTAGAAACCCAACGTGTCCTGGCTGCATCCAGAGCAGCGTCGAGGGAGGTGATTCTGCCATTCTGCTCTGCCCCTGTGATACCCCACCTGGAGCACTGCACTGAGGTCTGGTGTACCCAACACAGGGAGGACATGGCCCTGTTACAGTGAGTCCAGAGGCTACAAAGATGACTGGGGGGCTGGAGCACCTCTCCTATGAGGATAGGCTGAGAGCATTGAGGTTGTTCAGCTTGGAGAAGAGGAGATTCTGGGGAGACTAGCTAGTGCTTTCCAGCACCTGAAGGGGGCCAATAAGAAAGACAAGGACAATTTTTTGGCAGGGCCTCTTGTGTTAGGACAAGAGGTAATGGCTTTAAACTGATGGATGGTTGATTAAGACTAGCTATGAGTTAGAAGGTTTTTACAATGAGAATGGTAAATCCTGGCACAACTTGCCTACACATATGGTGGGTGTCCTATTCCTGGAAACATCCTTTCTCACTTGTGGTGTTGATAAGAGTACACCCTGCTTGAGTACATCATCCTCAATACAAAATCTGCTGCCCAGGCCAAATTAGGCAGTTCTTGCGCAATTTTTTCCTAGGCTTTTGAGGGGTCCAGAGATGAAAGAGGGAATTTGAGTTCCCAAGAGTCCTTGGTAGACAGACAGGATCTTCACCACTTTTTCGACAGGGAACACAGAGATTTTCTGACTAAGAGATTTGTCTTGACAAATGTAGATGTTGCCATTATTATTTCTACTTCCAAACTTAGAAATGGTGTCAATTTGCAGAACATATTTTTCAAGGCAAGATGTTATGAAATGGCTTAAGTGATTCACAAGCTTAGCATAATGTAGAGCAGTATTTAGTTAAATGTTTGAAATGTACTGCAATTAAGCTCTTCTAGAAACAGTTTTAAGGCTTGTAGATGTGACAAAATGGATAGTGTGGGAGCCTCAGCTTGTGACCTTCCAACCCCAAAAAAAGGAGGAGTGTGAGAGGCTATGTCAGACTGGGGGACAATGAACTGTCTGATTTGTTTTGTTAGCCAGGTCACCTAGGTCTCATTAGCTGAACTCTGGGGCTATAAAAAACCTGTGTGACTTTTTGAGCCAAAGACATAAGTCTGTGAGACAGTACTCCAGCTGGGGGCATGTCATACCAAAGTGTAACAGCATTACAATGTACTCAGCATTGTTTTCTATTCCTCTTGTTGTTTTTCCTAATATTATCTTTGGTTGGGTGAGTGCTATTTGTGAAGATCAGCACAATGATTTTCACATTATAGTTGTACTGGACAGTGCAGTAGGTACCCAGAGTTGCTTGGTCTACTGTGGTTTCTAATAAGCTATATATAACTGCACCAGAATAGGATTTGTAACTCAGGCCTAATTATTTGGAATAGTTTTGCACCATCAGGTTCTGCTTTGCACTTTAGCCAGTAGGCTTTTTCTGATACTATTTTCCATTACATTTAACTCTTTCCCCCATTTTGCATTTTCTTTTCTTTTACCACCACTGTTTTCATCTGGTGATTTCTTCTTAAGTTGTCAGCTTCCCTTACGAAGCTTGTTACCCTGTTTCAGCCTTGGTGGACCAGAGGAACCTTGTTTCACATTCTAGTGTTGGCACCTTGCTATTGCTACTCTTAGTGACAAGACCCGAGGCAATGGCCTGGAGTTGTGTCAGGGGAGGTTTGGGTTGGATATCAGGTAGAAGTTCTTCACCCAGAGGAGGTTTGGGCACTGGAACAGGCTCCCCAGGGAAGTGGTCACAGCCTGACAGAGTTTAAGAAGCATTTGGACAATATTCTCAGGCACAG
>VZRX01005654.1:50072-75053 GCA_013398075.1 Notiomystis cincta | reverse complement strand
GGAATTGCAAGAAGTTGTGTCAGGGGAGGTTTGGGTTGGATATCAGGTAGAAGTTCTTCACCCAGAGGAGGTTTGGGCACTGGAACAGGCTCCCCAGGGAAGTGGTCACAGCCTGACAGAGTTTAAGAAGCATTTGGACAATATTCTCAGGCACAGGATGTGATTGTTGGGGTGTCCTGAGGATGATCAGGCACTGAAGTCTATGGTCCTGATTGGTGCCTTCCAATACAGCATATTTTATTATTCCATGATTCTCTAATGAGGTCGGTATATTAATGCAAGTCCTTCAGTATCCTCAGAAACAGGAGGATATGAATGCAGAATGGACAAAAGGGACTGGTTGTGTCACTGAGTCTTGACTTCCACAGGGCTGGGGAACCACATCTGAAATGGTTAGTCCAGAAGATATTTTAGTAAATGTATCACTCTGTCAGAGACCACAAGGCACACACCATGTATTGAATTTAGATCTTGCAACAGTACAAAATCAGTACCACATTCAAATATTTGGTCTATATTATTTTTTTGATGTACCTTATCTCCAGTATTTGAAAGACTGAAGGGAAAAGAATAAATATGTCAAATTTTATAAAAAGGGGGGAAGCAGTTCTTTCCTCACCATTTCAGGCAGCTAGAAGAAGCCTCAAATAAATGTCATGTTATAAATGTGCAGTATTAAACAAAGATGATCAAGGAATTGAATTCTTTCTCTTCTTTCTGTTTTCCTCACAGTCAGCATACCAACAAAGTAACCCTATAAGGATTCACGATCAAAGCTTAAAATTATTCTGCTGTTTTACAAAATGAGTATCTATCTATCTATCTGTCTGTCTATCTATCTATCTATCTGTCTATCTATCTATCTATCTATCTATCTATCTATCTATCTATCTATCTATCTATCTATCTATCTATCTATCTATCTATCTATCTATCTATCTATCTATCTATCTTTCCTCTTTTGGTTTTTTTTTTAATCTCTGCTAGAACAATGGCTTCAGCAGTTGTAAAGCAGATGATAGGAAATAAAGAAGAGGTTTTGATTTTGTTTTCAGTCATTTGGGGAGGATGTCACAGAAATTCCTTATTCCTTGTCCTGAATTTTTATTTAACTGGGTAACTATTTTTTTTGAGGTTTCACAACATGGATACTGTCATGTAGTGTCTGAAATCTTCACTCATTCTTCCATCTCCTATTTTGGACCACTTACTCTTTATGTGATATCTAAAAGATTATTTATTACTGATGGTCTTACTTATTCATGTCTCATGCAGCAGTGAAGTGCTTTCCAATAGAACCCAAATCTTCTGATTAGTTTAGCATTTATGGTAAAACTCATAACACAATATAATTACTGAGTTTCCATTTAGATTTATTTCCTGAAGTTGGACAATGATAGCTATCTAAACCTTGCTTCAGTAGTTTGAAGTGCATCATAGAAACAGTTGCAAAACTCTTTTGCAAATCTTTTTACTTGAAGTGCAATTTCCCTTGCTTCTTTTATTTTAAAAGATAAAGGACTTACAAGTTGGAAAGCATGGATCTCACAAGTTTGTGGAAACTCAACCTGACCAATAAACACATTTGCTTGCATCATTCATCATATTATTGTGATGTTAAGGAATGCTTTAAATCTTGTTGCCAACATAAAATCATAAGAATTATACTTATTTGCAGCAGATTTGATGTTGGCCTATTGTGTAAAGATGAAATCTTAGCATAAAAGCCTCAGTGCTCCAGAAATACTGCAAAAAGGAAAGAATCTCTTTAACTTAAGTGAGGTTTCGATTAGGATCTGTATCCATTCCAGTCTTTAGAAACAAACACAAACCCATCAGTAACAACCTCTGGTCTACTGATTCATGGCAGTAGATGAGGTATTTTGGAGAAAAATTCAGGAGATAACTTGGTTGCAACAGTTACAATGTATTTCTATAGAAGATGTATGTAATAAAATAATGCACTCATTTACAAAGATTTTTTTAACTTATTAACAGCCCTGATTGTCAGAAGGTGTGCAGAGTTTTTAGTTGGAGCCAGGATACATGACAGATAACAGTTGCTTGCATTGCAGAACACTGATCTGCACTGTAATTTTGAGATATTAGTTCTGAGGCCTAATTCCAGATGTTTTCGGCATATGTAGGAAAGAAGGATTTTGAATTTATCTTTGTAATGATACTGGTAAAAAAAGATGGCAGGGCAGTAAAAATGAAAATGACTGTTTTTCTGATAGTCAGAAATTGCTTAATGCTTTGAAATAAAATTTTAGGTTAAAAAGAAGATAAGGATTCTGCACTGTACCTCTCTGAGCATTTCCCTTCATTACAGGGACAAAACCATCACATAAGAGCATAAAAAATAGAATTAAAGGTTAACTTCAAGTAGGGACAGCCTCAGAGAATCAATCTCTTGATTACAAAAATGTCTGACTTACTCAAAGAAGAGATATAGCAGAGCTGAGTCTTGTTTGTAGCAATCATGATGACCCAGTCGTCATGTAATGTAAATGCCCACATTTTCTCCTTTCTCAATGTTTACAAAGGAAAAGATTTTTTCTCAGTACAGCACCAGCTGGTTCTGGATAACATCAGGTACATGCAAGATCTTTATACATCTCTATTCTGCAGAGTTCTGTGACTACTGCAGGGACATGTAGGACCCAACTCTGAGCTGGAAGCAGACAACATAATTACGGCACTGGGTTAATGTGAATCCACTTAGCTGTGAAGCAGCAGCATCCTGGGGTGCTTGGACTGAGCTTGCATAACTGGGGCTACACTTCACTTTAGCCTATAGCAGTGTGGATCCATGGCAGTTCTGTATTTCACTGCTGAGGGTGGAGATTCCTAAAATCCACAAGACTGTGGTCCGAGAATGCTATCTCTTTTTAGCCTTAAAAGTTAGAAAAGGAGACAGCTAGACTATTGGAAAGTAGAAGAAAACTTTGTTTCAATGAGATTGTTTTGTCCTTAAACTGTGGATGATTGAATTTGCCTAAAGATTGAATTTGCCTTCTGTTCAATAATCTTTCAATTGTGACACGTAATACCTTTCTACTTTGGGAAAAAGAACACACAATATGGTTCTATGGCTGGACCTGATAATTCTGCTGTCATTAAAATATGATTTTGTTTCTGAAAGCAAAGAAAGATAAGCAGATGGAGGCAGAAAAGAGCACAGAAATAGCATACATAGGCTCTTGAGTTTCTGGGTCCCAGAGAAAAAAAGCTACAATCACTGCAAAACTCAATAGTTCACTCAACACAGGTTTATTTTCCTCTGAAGACACTGGATGATGCCAGTGGTTCATAAGACAACTCTGGGCTATCTAAATTGGACTTTTCAAAGGCAAATGGCTAAAAAATGAGACAAAGCAGATGGAAACAAGGTGTGAAGGAGGTGGTAGTCAAGAGAGGGGTAGGCATGGGAAACATAGCAACTGGAAAGAAAAAATCATACATAAATTGAGGTCTAGGGTTTTTCGGTCACTGATGGAAGCTGTAATGACCAGAGATCTCTCTTCCTGCTGTTCAAAGATTATTTAAGGAACTTATATGTTCTGGCAGTTCCAGTTATTCTTTGATCCCAAGGACTCTTCTTTTGGAAGGTTTCTAAAGAGATATGGTTTGAATAGTCAGTAATTTCATTCGTTGTTAATTACTTCCAGTGCTTCCTTTTGGGCTTACTTATTTCTAGTTCAACTCTCACATTTTTTTCCTAGTATATTTTTGATGCTGCTCTTCCATAGCATTGTCAGATCAGTATACTAGATTAATTTAATCTTTCTCACTCTTACTGGACTTTATAAACAGTGTCCTGTAACTTAGTTAGGTTCTCACGGGATCTGACTGAAATTCACATGTCATCAACAAGCACTGCTGGTTTTCAAAAACATGGAGTTTATTTGTGAGAGTTATTTTGTATCCTGAGACTCTCTTGTCTCTAATGACCAATGTTATGCCTGCTTGACCATCTTCTGGGACAAAACAATATTCTTGGTGGTTTATTTTTTTGAAGATGTGAGCAGCATCACATTGCCTAAACTCTAATAGCATGTGCCTGTCTGGGCTGAAACCCCAAAAATCTTGATGAGGATGTGTTGCTTGTTAGTGACCTTGTTTTCTACCATCCTCAAGCATACCTATCTAATTTGATGTGCAGACTCTTTTCAGCTGTAGTATCTTCATATCTCTTGTTCCACAGCCATATCCACTTCATTCCAGAGTGAAAAGTTTCATTCAAGTTGCAGGTCATACCAGCATTATTAAGGGTTATTTGTCAAAAGTTTAAATCTGTCTCCTAGAGCTTTGGACTTTGATCCTAGTGACAGTCTGGTTTGTGTTACTGACCCAGCTTGTTTTCCTTTCTTCTCTTGATTTGTCTATATGAGAATTTTGTCCTTCAGTTTTACATCACCTCCAAATTCTTCAATCAGTTGGCCTTCTTTCCACACTGTGTTACAGCAGATATCTTTTATGTTTTGTTTTTATGTGGCATTACTCTTTCCACTTTTAAAGCTTTGTTTTATAGTTAGCTTTATGTGCCAGAAATAAATGAAAATTGATGAACACAATAAGTGCTTTAGAAGAGTCTGGACTCTGAAGCCTGTCTTTTGCTGGACCTCTCTGCTGGCAGATAGAGAATGAAACACTATAAATGCTTTAGAGAATTTCTCATTTTGAGGAGGCTTTAAATTTGTGGTGATCATAATGAGAGGAGAGAGAAGCTGGAGGTGTGCTTAATTTAGGAAGCCTCAGTTATCTATCAGTGATTGCCAGAAATCTGCTTTATTCTGTGTTCTGTGTCTGTACTTAAGGATAACAACAGCTTCTCTGTGCATGTTCCATGCTGGAGTGCAATGTAGAGATATGGAGGTAGCTTTGCATGTATTAGCTCAGGTGCTGAAAGAGACCAACTTTTGGGTTAATTAACCCATTTCTCACTGATTTGTACAGAAGAAAAAAATCTCATCTTTTTTTTCTCACTCGCTGGTGTCCTTAAATACTACAGTTAGAGAGAGCACAGGGAAATCTTAACAGAGGAAAACAAGACAATGAAGAGAAGATCATGTGGGTTTGTTACGAATGACTCATGACAAGTTAAATTATGTGTTTGGTGGTTATCTTAATGAAGAAAAGAAATGCAATGCCCATACTGTTTCTTTTTTTTCTTGTGTGAAGTTTTCCTCTGAAAAGCTCAGGTATATGGTAGAGCTATAGCTGCCATAGTGAGACTAGTCTGTTCTGACTAAAGTAAGTTTAAACAAATGTAACCAGTAATTGCTATTTATTTATTGTCAGGATATGCAGACGTATGAGGACTCTGTAGTATCTTGGTTTAAATGTTTCTCAGAATCTTCATTATTACCTTTTTATAAAAACAGTCTGAAGAGAGTAATTAATTCTTTGTAGAACACAGCTAAAAAATACTGTATGAAAGTTAACATTAGAAACAGACTGAAGTCAATCAAGTGAAGTTTTAAATGCTAACAATAGCATTTTCCACATAAGAAAAAATAAATATAGAATGAGGGAAATCTTTTGGGACATGTATTTAACCCATAGAGAAGTATCTGAGGATTAGAGTGGATGGTAATTTGAACTGGTAAAAAGTGCAGTACTAATGAGAAAAATAACTAGTCTTGTACTTCATTGAACTACCAAGAGTATTACATGTGAGGCAAGTGTTCCTAGCTTGCTGTAGTCAACACATGATTTATAATCCTGTGTTCAATTCTGGGCAATATGTTTTAAAAGAGACCCAGACAAGCTGGAGAGAGATCAAAGGAGAGCAGCTAATATGATAGATGTTTTGGAAATGAAGACCTGTGTGGAAAAGAAGTGAGAATATGTAATGCAGAAGATGACTGATAGGAACATGGGACCTGACGATCTCACATCAAAACAGTCTTCAAGGAGAAGCAGCATAATTGTTCTTCCAATCTACCATCCATGAGGATGGTAGAAGTAATTATGGATGGAGCAGGAATAAAAACATAAGTTGAGCAGGGAGGGTTTGTTAGAGGAGTGGAATAAAACAGGCAGCTGCCAAGGGCGGGTACGAAACTGCTGTTGTGGGATGCATTTCCAGCTAGAGTAACTGTCCATCCATCAAGGACAGCTTCTGGGCTTAAAACTATTGCTCCAAAGATGCAGGTGGCTGAGTTATACAGTTCTCAATTCCTTCCAGATCCTAAAACTGGCTTGGATTTCCCCTTTTTGTCTGTCATCTTGCATCCTTACCTCTCCTTTTAGCCTCAGTCATGGCCCCAGCTGTTTTGTATCAGTGAAACACTTGATTTTTTGTGTGACTTATGTTCAAGGAGTGGCATTAGTAGAGGTCCTGGAACTTCCCCTTAACTTAAAACCTGGGTACATGGATTTGCTTAGAGATTTTAAGAGGCACTTGTAGAATCTTTTAAGTGCCTCAGGCAGTGAACAATGAAACTTTGCAGTCAGAAGCATCATGGCTNGGTTTCTGTGCAGCTTCTCTCCATTCTGTGAGTAAGTGCTAGCACGTTTGGCTCTAACTTTAAGCTCTCTGCCTCCCTCTCTATTGCACCATGTGAACATAATCCCCATTTTCCTGAACTGACTGAGAATGAAGTGCCTAACTGTGTGCAGAATCTCTGTGCTGAAGCTGTTCTTCCATCTGTTACAGCCTGGTCTTGAAGGAGCAGGGCTCTCAGTGGTTCACAACAAGTGATTTCCACCACACTTCTAGGGCTTGCTGATAAGCAGTTATCTAAGTGTTCAGAGCAGCTCTATTACACTATTTATAAAATATAACTCAAAAAGTAAAAGCTGCAGGTTCAGGAATTGGATTTCTGCAGGACTGTAATCTATACAGAACTTCTCCTTTTGAAAATACCTAAAATACTGATAGATTAAACCTTGCATCAGCTCAGTCAACCAGGGAAGAATTTTATCCCAAGTCTCCCAAGTGGAGACAGTGTGATGAAATGTTGTAAAGAATTGCCAGCTTTTCAGACAGTATTTTGGCTCCTGCACCTTGCATTTTTCCGGCAAACATTCTGAACATTAGGATAAAAGGAAAATATGTAATAGGAAAAAAACCTGGGGGATGAATGATCATCCGATGCAAATCAGCACTGTGAAGGAACAATACTGGTGTTCCCTGTTCAGTGTCTTGCTCTTTCTTGGCAGTATCCTACAGAACTATGTTGTTTTTCCCTTTTATGACACTTAAAACTTTTCTCTATCAGCATTCCCTAGACCTATGCTTCTGACTTTTATCTAATTCTAATGGAACTGTAAAAGTGTTGGGTTGGGGTTTTTTTCAGATAAAACTTGACCATCAGGAGCAGAGTGCAGGAAACACAAGGAAATCTCAAGGTATCTGAAAAAGTCAGTTTGATTATTTTTGAGATAAAAGAGCGCAAACAATAATAAAAGTTGAAGATATTTTATGAGCACTTTTCACTGACATTACCACTTCAAAGCATTTTATGGCATTTTATTATTTAAATTTCCAGGTCAGTGGTCAAGAAGGGTGAATTATATTATGTATGAAATATCAAAAAAGGAAAGGAAGGAATTATTATAAAACATTCAAAGTCATTCATGTGCATGTGCAGACATATTTAAATTTACCCAAGTTTTGAGTGTTTTTTTGGCCTACTCAGACAATTTATCAATGCCAGAGCTGGTGTAGTCTAAACATCATAAATTGTCTTCTCTTCAGCTGCATTAAAGTCACTTGACTACAGCTTTAACCTGTGCTTTTTGCTGCCAGTAATACTTTAGTTTCCTTTGTTGGGTTTCACGTATGCATTCAGAAATAGGTTCTTTTTCCAGACAATTATTCTAAATATGTGGATTTCCTAAGGGTAAGGCAGACTTTACATTTGACTCCCTTTTCCCACTGACAGTGTGGCAAATACAAATAATTATTGGTATTACTGCTATTCTTTATTTTTCTTGATTACCAGGCTATCACCAGAGACAAGATACAGAGCAGGAGGGACTTTTGGCTGAAGTCATGGCTGTTCTGCTCAGAAAAAAATTAAAGGAGGGTAAGATGCCCAGGGGAAATGGTCATCCTGCACTGGGCCATGAATTCATGCTTGCCTGTGTAAATTGAGGCTCTCCTTACTGTTCCCAGAATTTGGCGCACGTGGACTGCTGTGAGTCTTTGCAGGTGGCTTTTGTCACTGGGTGTGCTCCACACATCTAGCAGCTCTGTTTGCCCTGGGAAGAAGTGTGTTGTTGGGCACTTTTTTTTTAATTTCAGCAGAGTGTCAGCTTCTGTGGGAACAGTAACAACATGGGATCTGCTCTCATCACGTCCCTTTTGCTCTGTGACGTGCTGACTCGTGTTGTAACCAGGCTAAGCATGAGGGGGAGTGCCAGATATTTATCTTCCCCTACTGCCATGGAAATGCTGCTCAGCCCAGTTGTGCAATATGAGGCAAGGTCTGCTCATAAGTTTCATTTTTGGTTTAATCCAGTGTTGCTCCTGTTTATTGATGTCCCTTGCCTGCTTGATATTTCCTAGTAAAGCTTTTGAACCAGTTTTTGACCTCAACACTCTTGTTGATGGGTTCCTGTGTGAAGCCTCAAGCTGCAGGTTGCTGTAGCTGAAAGGTGCTCAAGATCTGCAGTTGCTAGAATGGCTTTATTGTGGCCATGAGAACACAGGTGATAATTTGGGCAGTGTCACACTTACCTCCAAAGATGATCTGTTCACAGACCCTGAGTCTGTTGTAGGCTGCAGAGGTATTTTACCTTTTCCGTGCCCTAAATCCTGAGCTTTGTTGATTTGTACTTCAGGAAGTACAAATTTGTACCTTAGAAAGCTCAGGATAGCTTTTTGGTTACCTGTTTGGGAGATATACTGCTGTATTCTCATATATGAAGCTGAGACATATGCCTGAAACCTTAGATTTTAAGGATATTTCTTATAACAGCCTTATTTGTTTCAAGCCATTGTATTAGGTGCAGTGGGAAAAATCCTATTGTACGCACTGACACAGACATCACAAAACCTTTTGTAGCTGGCTTAAACCAAGCAGTTTTAGCCACAACCTTTACTCTATGAAGAAATTTATCCATACAAAAATGAAATGCTAAGAATAACTGTATGCAGGGTTTTATTTTTCATTGTAGTCACTGGCTGGTGAAACTGATATGTGCTTCCCAAGAAACATTTTATTCATTTTCTGGTTGCATTTTTGTCAGCATCCCAGTTCAGCTTGGAGATTTTTTACTGATGGTAATTAGTTTCAGCTCATACTTTCTGGCAGGCATTGGTCCAAATCAGTGAAAGTAAACAGAAGTGTAACAGCATTTTTAAAAGGACGCAGTATATTTGCTTTTAGAAGGCCATAAACCAAAACATAAACACAAAAATACATCAAGGCATCAGATAAATAAATTCAATACAGTAAAGACAACAGGAATAATATTGCAGTTTTCAATCTCAATTAGCTCACTGCTAAGGATTATGTCTTTTCAGGTTAAAAAAATCCTGCCATAATAGGGACTGTAGCTGACAGCTTAAAGCATTTGCAGTGAGAACTGAGAGAAGTTCTGGATGTTAATAGAAGCTTTTACTGATAATGGCTTGAAGTTCATGAGTGGTAGAAGTATGTTATTTCTGGTGTAAGGTTATAAAGAACATAATATGGTATTCATTAAATTATGAAGCCAAAAATAACATCTATCTCTCATGAATAAGGGATAAGGTCTCATTTTAGATCTCTTCATATTTGAAAACAGTACTTTTTCTGGAAAATTAGTTTTTATACCCTTCCAAATAAGAAGCAACATTAAATATCGCAGTAATATGATCACACCAGTTTAGCACAAAATGGTAAAAATATACAAGAGTTGGTTGAACTTGGTTATAACTTTTCACAACTTAGGCATGATTCTCACTGCCCAAGCCAGCCTTTATGTGGTTTTTTCAGTGGGCCACATGGGTATTTGCCATGTTACCTGAGAAGGAACTGGGTGTTTTAGTCACTGATCTCTTTTTGTGCTATGGAATAGGGTTCATCCATGGGGACATCAGGTTCAGGCTGCCACTGTAACAACCTCAGTCTGTACAGAACTGAATACCTCTTGGGAGGTTCTCAACAGCTTTAGGGTCCTATGGTGCAGTGCCTGGTAGCTTTTCACCATCACCAGTAGTTGTTTGTCAAAATCATGGATTTCAGTTTTCTGGAAATTATGTATGCATTCACATAGGATTCAACATTTTTTTTCATCTAGAAAAAAGAAGTATTTTAGAAAAAAGATTGAAATGTTGCAGTCTGGTATCTTTCAGGGAAAAAAATAAACAGCCAGGTGTATTTCTTTCAGTAATATGCATGGATTTACTGCTACTGAAACACCCTCTAAGGTAACTTTCTCTGCTCTTGGAAATGAAATCCGCCGCGTATTTTGCTGGATAAAAGTAGAAGGTTTTTTCTCAGGGTGTTGGGGGTTTTGGTTTACTCATCTCTCCTGAGTCAGTTGCTCAGTCTGATCTGCTGGCTGTCACAATTGTCATAGGCCCTGTGCTGCACTCTGGGAAGGGCAGATGCACACACTTGCACAGAAACCCTGCTGCAGTAACACACCACAGGGACGTGAGCATTTTGTCCTTGCACAAGCAAGTGTTGTGTCAGCACGTTTTCATTGCTAAGGTTCTCTTTCTCTAAGGTGTTCTAGGTTGGTTTTTACAGGGTATCTCCAGCCATTTCCAAGACCAGACTGAAAGCAAGTGAGAGCAAGCTCTGTAAGGTGAATGTGTAACTGGAAAAACCCTCTGGAAAACAAAAGATCTTGTGTGTAAATTGGGTGCTGGGTACCCTCAAATGGGCAGCTTACAGGCAGTCCATAGGCTGATTGTGGGTCTGTGTTTGGATGCAATTTAGAGACCCTCCTGTTCCCCAATTGATCTTAAAAGTGAGTGTAGACTGTGGCTTGTGCAGTGCTTGGTCTGCTGAGTGCGTGTGAAACAATGTGTAATAAAATTGATGGATAGCAAATGTCATATTGCATTATAAATATGAATTTTTCATGGTTCAGGGCAAAAATGCATAAATCAATAGTAAACACATTTTCTGTTTGGAGCACCTGTTACAATTAATTCTGGATAATCAGTTATATTTTTTTAATGGAAAACAACATCAAATGAATGTTACTTAACTTCAGCCTGATTTTAATTTTAATATCACACAAATCCTTTTGGTTTTGATTAAGGGCTTGCAAGATCTTTAACAAGTCCATAACTTAGGACAGAGATTTTGGCTGACATAGGAAAAAGACAGCTGTTGAAGAACAGGTTATCTTGATTCATTAGTCTGTTTTTTATTTCCTATTATTTTTCCCCAATAGGAATTTAATTAGCCAAGGGTGGCTTGAATAAAAGTGTTGCAAAATAATAATAAGTGGATAGTAATTCTGTAATCAGTGTCCATTTGGTAATAAAATATTCTAATTTAATAATGCCTAGCCAAAATGGTGCATTGGAGCCACATGTTAGAATTATTTAATCTTACACTTAGCTTTGTTCCGCACAAGTCTCCAATATGTCTGGAAGCTGTCAAAGTTTTCTCATTTAAATGCAACACTCAAATAAAATAAATTCAGAAATTTGCACTGGCAGGAAGTCTCTGAGGGCAATGTTAACCTGTTTGGGTTTGGGTTCATGTTCCCATCTTTTAGTCATTGTTCCAAAGGCAGAATTTGCAGACCTGATGCAGACAGCTAGGGATGTCTGCCTAGCACAGGGAAAGGACAGGAACACTTGGGACACTAAGCAAGGGATTGACCAAAGAACCTGAGGAGGTGGGAAACCTTTCATCCTACTCTGTCTCAAATAGGCTTAGGCAGCTGCTTCTGAAGGAAGGTGCCTCTGTTTCTTCTTAGCATTGACAGCCATGAATCCTTTCCTGCAAGTAGGTGGGAGGCCAGGACTTTCTCACATAAAGTGCAGCTGCAATAGGAGGGGAAGGAACGTGTGGTGCGTTTTCACTTCTGGCCAACAGCTCGGTCAGCAGAGATCTGCCTGAAATAAAGAAGCGTTACGTTCAAGCTCTTGCTCCAGCGATTATTTAATTATCTATGCAAAAATAGGTAATTAAATTGCTTCAGTCTGGTGGTCGTTCAGTTCAGCAAACCATCCCAAATCAGGTATTTGCAAAGTTCTCACTTGTTTTGGATCACACTCTCTTCAACAGGAGAGACAGCATTCCTTGAAATGCTCAGTAGCCTGGCAGTTAAAGCATTTTCTTGGAAGTTGTCTTCAGATCTCTGCTCCAGTTTGTACCTCACAGGGCCTTGAATTTGGCTCATTTACATCCCTGCATTTCAGTTATAGAGTGCTTTGGTCTATTGTAAATCTTTAGGCTTCCAATAAAAAAATAAGAAGGTGGTTCTGGCATGAAGTCTGCCATTTTGGGAATGGTGAACTGCGCTTACAGGAATCTTTCTTCCTTAAAATGCAGAGAGCACTTAATGAAATCTTAAACCATGTTTTAAGCCTGGGGCAGGAACTGAGCTGAACAGTTCAGGTCACGATCTCTACAGCTTTGTGGACAGCAGCAAAGATGAATTTGCCTAAGAGATATACACAGGCCAGTACAGACATGCACCTCTCCTGTGCTCAGGCATTGTGGTTGATATGGCTTGTGCCCTGGAACAGAATTGCAGCAACGTGCTTTGTTTTTGAGCCAAAAGGAGATACTTTTAGAGGGTAAACAGAGGACTGAAGGCCTAAATTTTGCATGTAGGTACCCATCTCTAAGAGTGTGAACATGAATGTGTTGTATTGTTGTATGTTCCATGGTTCTGATACATTTCTTAGAGGATGTCAGAGTAGGGTTTGGTGTTATTAAGCTTCAAGATCTAGAATCCCCAGTCAGTCAGCAGGATTTTGTTACATGCTGCAGAAGCAGGAAATAACCTCTGTACCAAAGAAACCTGAACGTTAAATATAGAATGAAAACAAAGAACTAGCTGTTAATTATGGTCCTAGAACACCAGTTACCCTAATCCCTGTTATTATCAAACTTTTGGCAGAATATGTAGACTATACAGTGAACTGTAGGAAAAATGGGTTATTTGGCTGGTGCTTACAGTCTGTGTGAGATGTACTACTGGGGAAATCCCAAAGACATTAGAAATGTTAAAAAACCATGCTGGCCAACAGTATGGGCAATTTGGAAATAGACACTGATGTCTTGGTATTGAAGGAGGTGGTACTTTAAGGATACTGAAGGATGATTTCAGCATTGGTCTCTCTTGTTGTTGTTCCATTTTCCTCAATAATAAATCATTAAAACAAATAAAATCAGAAATAGTTTTATAATATCTAAAGTGACTGTACAATAGATATTTAGTTATTACATTAGTACATAACTTTTGAGACTTAAGATAGGATGCATTAAAGTCAGCATATTGTGCAAGGAGTGAATAATGTGAAGTATATTACTTGCCTTTCTCCCAAAGGGAGTAGAAATCCCAGATCTGGAGGAAAGGGCCTGTGCTTCCCACCACTTTATTAATACTTTAAATCACAGTCCTCGTTCTAATCCATATCAGCTGTGCTCTGAACAGACAAAGATTCTGTCCTTCTGATAAGGCTCATGGCTGTAACCTGTAGTCTGACTTGCATGGAAAGAAGTAAGAAGCTGTTCTCACTGCATGTTTTAGGTTTCATTTCACCCTGACACCTGGAAATCTTTCCATGGAAATCAAAGAATAATTTCCTAGGAGAATGATGTGTTGAAAAGCACTGAGAAGAAAAATGTCAGCATTAACTTCATATTTTCTTGGATTTCTCTGGTTGTCAAAGATTTAGCATTATCCAGGATAGCTTTTGTGTTGAATATGACAGGAAAATTACTTTTATTCTTGGTACCAAAATGCAGAATTACACTATGTTCAGCTATACTTATGCTGTATGGTTTGGTTTTTATTTAAAATTTAATTTAATAAAGACGGGTCAATTGCAGTAGCTAATACAGTTGAAGTTGCACAGAAAAAGGTTCTGGAAATACAGGATCCTGCTTTCAATCTACCTCAAGATTATTTTTCCATGTTGTTTTCAAAACTTGGACTAACAATAGTTTTAAGAGAGAAATAGTCAATTCAGTGCATTTTCCATTTAATTAAATGAAATTTCTATACATGTACAATGTGGGTTCCAGATTCTTTAAATTTTACGGCACTTAAATCTGGTAAGATGCCAGAAAAAGTTAATTGTGGAAGAGATACATTCCTAGAAAACTCACAGTACTGTATCTGTGCTATAAAAGACAAACCCATTTCTTGTCCTCATCTAGCACAAATTAAATAGATTCTACAGGATGAAATCAGAGTATTTTGTGACAAGGCTGCAGCAAAAAGACACAAACCCAAGACTAGGCTGAGAAAAGGAAGTAGGAATTAAAAAGCACTTACAATTACCATACTCTGCTTATACAAGCAACTGTGGGGGTGACATCAAAATGCTTGTCAGGCATTAAAGAGGCTTCCCAACAACTTCATGAAGTTGCCTATTACATTCATTTTACAGATGGATTAGAGTGAGAAAGCATGAAATTTAAATGTCATGGTCCCATGAGGAATCACTGGCAGAGCTGAGAACAGAATCTCTCCCCAGCAACTGCTTCTTAGTATTGACAAGAGCAACCGTTTTAAAATAAAACCTTTGACCTAGGTTTAAAAAATCATAACTTTTCAAATAAAACTCCTTAAAAACTTGAGATTAAATCCTCAATGTTTTTATCATTTAAACAAATAATTTGTTTAGATGTCCAGAAAAACGAAGAGAAGGTAGTATTAGTTGTAAAAAGCAAGATTTCTAAGAAAGTATAAAAAGGTGTTTCTTTTGAAGCCATTTTTACCTTTATGCTAGAATCTCTGGTTTCACTGAAAAGACCAGCGTTTTCCTGTAAACTTGGTTGTTGGTACATCTGAATTTGTACAAAGGAAAATATGGGACATAGAAGGTCAGCCTACCCTTGGATTCAGAGAATACCAGCAAACCCACAGACTTGGTAGGGTGCCAATGAAAACAGACTTACACCAAATATCCTATCAGGCATGGTCATAACAAGTTGTTCCCTGAACAGAGAAACTGAGGGTACCTATGGATTCCTGATCTGTCATCCGTACAATGCAGGCTCTCCTGCAGGACCCCTGGTTTCCTCTCCCTGCCACATCTGTCTCTGCCCTCGTGTGCTTTGTACAGCATTACTGCCATGCCCTCAGTTCTGCCCAGTTCCCCACTCTCTCTTCCTTTAATACCCACAGCTCTGGCCCTTTACTCCTTTGAGCCCCACAACCAAATGCCCTCAGGACCTTCTGCCATCTCCATCTTTGTGGCCTGAGAGCCCTGTCACTGGTGGGTCAGGGACCTTGCCTGCTGCCTGAGGGGCTTGTGCCTGATTAGTGGCCCAGCCCACCCTGCTCAGTGCTGGGTTGGTGGCCCAGCCCACCCAGCCCACCCCGCTCAGTAGGACTGAGTGGATAAGGAATGAGACCATCTTGTCTTACTATCAGCAGAGGCTCTAGTAGCAAATCTCTCTTTATTTCTCTCTCTGAATGGCAGGTGCTGAACTTTCTGTTAAATTCAGCTGAAACTGGTAAAGGGATTTGGGTAGTGTTAGGGGGGATTTGGAGATACATAGGGTCATGTTCATACAGATATAATGGCAACCTAAACATCATTTCCCTATGGAGAAAATGAGGCACTATATTATGAGCGATGTTATTTCAGACATCTACTTGATTAGTAGTATGAATTGCTTGAATAAATAATAAAAATAATAACAATCAAAATCTACTGAACTTGTGATAATGGTGGGATATGAAATAGAAATGGCAGGAGTAAATGCAACCATGGCAAAAAATTGAATGTTCTTCATACAAAGATAGGAGAGAGGAGAGGAAACTTGAAGCCCTTTATGATGCTGTGGACAGAGAAACACAGGTATTCATTTGCTGTCCAATAAACTGATGTTTGTGATACAGAAGAAGTATGATGTTCTTCTGTAGAAGAGCACCTTCTTCTCTTTGGGGGTCTCATGGAAGATCAGAAATCCAGGAGAAAACTCCCAATCACCTCAGCAGGTTTTGAAAAACTACAGAAAACCTTCTCTTACCTTTCTGTGCACTGATGTTGGCATTCCCAGAGATTTTGCAGCAACAACAAACTGTATGGAGGAGGAGCTAATGCTAAGATGGAAACTAAACCCCACGAGTGCTATTTTTAAAGGATGATTCTGCTGCCATGAACTTTTTCCAAGAAATTTTTGCCCATCTGCCCATAAAACAGTTTGCCCTGGCCGTATTTCCATACTCCCCATAAAAGACTTCTCACATCCACTTGAGTGTCATTAGTTGCCTTTACTACACCCAAAGTTCTGATGTTTTCTCACCTCCCACGCTTGGGACAGCAAAAGATCCCATCAAAAACATTCAGAGACTTTAATGCCTCCCCTGCTTCCTTCCTTTTTATGTTCTACAATTATACAGGCAATGAAGCACAGCTGTAACTAAAAAGCAGAGTAACCCTACCACCATTGCATAGTGATTTGACTTCTGAGGGAAATACTTGCTTCAGGACCGTGAGATTGCAGTAGGCTCCAGTGAGTTTTTTGCATATTTTCTTTGGTTTCCCATTGGGAATAGTTCAGCCTATGATCTTCATATAGCTCTGGCTTGCAGATTACAACGTCACTGCTGGAAAAAGATTTAAACCTAAAAAACATGTTTAATCTATTGTGCCTATATTATGACAGAGTTTTATTTGATCTTGGCAGTTTGAACATCTTCAGGGAACAGTTGAAAATGTCTTTCTAAACTCATTATTGTTAGTCTAAAACAGCTCTCAAAAACTAAATTACTGCAAGCTCCAGTTTAAGGCAGCTGTACATTTATTAGACAGAACATTGGACAGCAGAAGTACTGTGTCTTAGATAGCCAGACTGATAACATTTTATACTGTTCTGATACAAGTGAGATTATCTGATGTCTGCTAACAAGGCAATGAAATGCATTTCTAATAGAGCACACAAATAAATATTACAGCCTTAACAAAGCTGAGAAGCATTCTGGATCTTCTGTAATAGCACTAATGCATGCTGGTGGAAAGGGACAGAGCTCTAAGAAACACCAAGTGTGGGCCTAAAGAAGGCAGAGAGCCAGTTGTGTCAATATTCTCTCTGTCTAGTAACAGAAAAAATATACTGAATGTGAAGGTTATTATTAAAGAAATTAACCATTGAAGTTAAACTTGTTACACACTAGAAGTGAACAAGATGATGTGGCTGTGGCAATTCCCATGTACCTGTGAGATATAGAGCCATGAGAGACCAAGTATTCCAATTAACCAAGTGTTCAAACACACTCAAGCTTATCCTGTGATGCCATTAATATGTCTGGACTTAATATATACAGGATTGGCACTCTTAAGGATAATTATAGAAGGTCTGAGTTTTGTAACTTAAATAAATAAACCTCTTTGCTTAAAGAATATGAAGAACTGTAAGCCCAGACATGATCCAGCCAAGCAGGAGGCTGAAGTGTGCTGCGCTCAAACAGATCTCAGAGGTGTTAGTAAAGCATCAGTCTCTCCTCTGCCACCTCACATGGTGTACACATCACACCCTGGGCTAGCAGCAGGGCTGTGCACTCAGGGGCATCTGTGTCCAGGAAATATCTGAATTTGGAGTGTCACTGCACTGCTGGCAAGAGATAACCCTGTCCATTTGTCAGCTCCCTCGCCTGGCAGGTCTGTCTGTGCTGACTCTCGCTGGATCCCTCAGTGTCCTTGGCGTACTGGCGAGCCAGTCCTGAGACATCAAGGACACTCACACATGGTGCAGACTGCTGCATGTCTGCTCTTGGGAAGGCAGAATTTATAGTCTGGACTCAACGTTACACTGATGCTGTCACATGGCATCTGGATTGCAGCTGGTTATGGAGCAAGCTGGGAATGTGAGGAACTGTTTGTTGGACTGTAGGTGTGTTTCAACTCTGCATGTGAAGATGATTTTAAGTTCTTCCACAGAGAAAATAAGGGCTAGAAATTTTCTCAAAAAGAAACAAGAGTGACAAATTTCAATTATCTGCTTGCTTTGTTGGGTGCACTCCCAGAAGGTGAAATAGGTTTATGGTCTTCATGCATTTGTTCCATGTCACATGAACAAAACCAAAACATTATAAATTAATTGCACTGAAAAAAATCTCCTTGAGGTTGGACAAGTTTCTCCTTTGCATGGAAGCTCCTGGGCTCCTGACTATTAGCACTGTCCTCTGACAAATTCAGGAAACCCTTGCCATACATCACATACGTCTCTGGAGCGGAAGAGAAAAACATCCACACAGTATAAATGTTCCTTAAAAGATTAGCTAACAGAACCATCATGGTAGAATTGACTCATGCACAGTTATTGTCCACCAGGACCTCTAGGTCCTTCTCCACAGAGCTGCTTTCCAGCAGATCAGCTCTGAATGATACCTGGAGTTATTCCTCTCCTCGTGCAGGACCCTGCATTTCCCTTGTTGAATTTCGTTCAGCATGTTCATCTCTGCCCATCTCTCCACCCTGTTGAAGTCCCTCTGAAGGACTGCAGAGCCCTCTGAGGTATCAGCCACTCCTCCCAGCTTTGAGTCATCAGTGAATGTGTCATTGATGAACAAGTTAAACAAGATTGGACCCAGTATTGAACCCTGAGTGATACCAATATTGACAGGCCTTTAATTAGACCCTGTGCCACTGATTACACCCCTCTGGGGCCTGGCACTCAAACAGTTCTCAATCCATGTCTCTGTCCACTCATCCACTCCNTTGTCCACTCATCCAGGCCACACTTCCTGAGTTTGCCTCTGAGGATGTTGTGAGAAACAGTATCAAAATCCTTGTTGAAGTCAAGGTAGACCTTATCCACTGCTCTCCCCTCATCCATCCAGGTAGCTGTTTCATCATGGAAGGCCATCAGGTGGGTCAAACATGACTTACCTTTAGTGAATCTATGCTGACTACTCCTCATCAGTGTCTTGTCTTCCATCTGGATAGGGATGGTCTCCAGAATGAGGTGCTCCATCACCTTTCCAGAGAATGAAGAGACGCTGACTGACTGGTAGTTCCCTGTGTCCTCCTTCTTGCCTATTGTGAACACCAAGGTGACATTTTTCTTTCAGTCCTCAGGCACCTGTCCTGATCTCCATGACTTTTCAAAGATGATCATGAGTCCTCCGGCTATGATGTTTGCCAGTTCCCTTAGGACTTGTGGATGCATCCTGTCAGGGCCCATGGACTTGTGGATGTCAACTTTGTTTTAGGTGTTCTCTGACTGAGTCCTTTGCCTGTGGACTTCTAAGACTCCTTTACCCTGGTCTCCTGGGTTGGAAATCACTGAGGGATGGTCTTAGCAGTGAAGAAAGATGTACAGAGTTCATCCAATAACTCTGCCTTCTCTCTGTCCTCTGTTACCAGGGTCCCCTCTCCTTTTAGTAATGAACCCATATCATCCTTTGTAATTGGTGTATTTTGCTATCCTTGACATCCTTGGCCAGATTTAATACCAGGTGAGCCTTGGCCTTTCTAGTCTTACTTCTGCTTACTCTGACAACCTCTCTACATTCACTAATTCTATATTGCTTGATTTTGTATATCTAAAAAATGGGTAATAATTAATAGAGAAAGTAGTGTCTAATGGAGAGGTGACACATGAAGCTTCCCTTTTCCTAAAATAAGAGGCTCCATTTTCAAAGGGCAGATTTGTGTGCTGGCTGAAGCTGACAGGGGTATCTTCTGTATCAACAGTGAGCTGCTTTGAGGGCAGGATGGCTTTTCAGCTGGGTTATTCAGCCTGCTACAAGGTGAAGGGAAAAATGTCAGAGGACTGGAAGCTGGAAATCCATCCTCTGCTCAGAGGCCTGTTCCTGTGTCAGCTACAGTCCTGAGCTTTTTATGGAAGAGACATGGCAACGACAAATGTAGGAAGCTGATTTAAAACATGAGACTTGCAGGAGCTTCCAGGGAAACCAAGCTATATAGCAACCTAGAGATCCTGAGCTTGGCATGATCCTCTCCCACATGTAGCATGTACAAAGCAGGTCTCAAACATTCACACTGGTTTTCCTGCATCCTGCTTGCAGGAATGGGTCCAAATGCCCACGGGTCCATGTAGTAACATGGCACTGAGAAAGGATACTAAAGGGAGGGGAGAGGTTGTCTTCCATATTACAGCTGTCCTGAAAGCATATTTGCCTTCTGAACTTCTGGAGGTGTTCACTGTTTGAAGAAAAATTGTTTTCTTTATTATCAGCTGTGTTATCTTGGGCTGGAAGCAAATCTTGCACTGTCATTGCAGTTGGTGCAGAAAAGTGTGGTCAGTCAGCTTTGGTTTGGCTGCTGTCGCTAGTTCTGGTTTTCCCATTAATTTCAGGGACTTTGCTGGCATTTCAATGACTTTAATATACTCTCATGGATATGAATTCCATGTGCGCACTGTCTGGGCAGGGTTTGTTTGTTTGTTTCTGTTTTGATGGTTTGTTTGTCTTGGAGGTTATTTTCAGGCAGGGCTCACCCTGTCCTCACCCTGTCCAAAGCAAAGACAAGCCATAGCCTCACTGCCACAGTACAAGGACCTCATTTGAAGCTTCTTCCTCTGCCAGAACAGGCAGCCAAATTATACATGAGAACTGATGGCAGAAACTTCCTCAAGTTTCTGGATTTAGTTTAATTTAATTTATTTTTTTATTAATCCAGACTGAAAATATGAATTTCCTACCATATGTAATCAATGGGGAATTAATTTAAATGCTGTATTCAGGTCTGTACAGCTTGTATACATATCCTAAACCACAATATGAATCATGATATTTTCTAGTTCCTCTACTGAAAGACCCTTTATAAATACAGCAGCATCAGTTACACCGAGTGAACTTTTTTGTATGTATACCATGCTTTGAACACACAAAACATTGAATTATTATAGGTGTTCCATTTTTTATGCCATCTTTTTGATGAGCATGGGTCCTATTTCAAATGTAAGTGTTCACTACTCAAGGCTGTTATAACCCCCAGCCTTGTCAGCAGCTCTGTTTATGTAACTTAGCAGTTCTTCATGCTTTTGCAGTTACAGAGCTGGGAACCAGGAAGAAAGTGAACTTTCCTATGTTAGTAAGCAGGGAGTCCTTGGAAAGCTTCTTCTGGGACCTTTAACCTTGAGAATTAGGAGGGCTGCATGTGAAGTAAGTGGGCTTTGTTGTCTCCATATCAAAGCTGGGGAGCTGAGGTGAGGGCAGTGTTACTTTACTTCACTTTTTTGTGCACAGGAAGTTATTCTATGGCTGGATCTGCTGCTATTAAACCTTGCTTTTTCATTCAGTGTCTTTTTCAGATGGATGTTTCTGTTTTCAGGAGTGTACACTCCTCTACCTTAAGTTGCAAGGCCATAGTGGTTTGACAGTTAAGAAGAAGATTGTTCTGGGAGCTACTGGAAAGCACCTGAAGGACAACACAGTCCTCAGTCACAGCCAGCACGGCTCCATGAGGGCAAAGTCCTGCTTATGAAACCTGATTTGCTTTCTTTACAAGGTAACCCACCTGGTTGGTCTAGGAAAGCCAGCTGACGATATCTTTTTGGACTTTAGCAGAGCTTTTGATACTGTTTCTCATAGAGGCATTTCAGACAAGAGCTGGATAAACACGTCCTGTGGTCCTGTGACGGGTGAGCAACTGGCTCATGGGTTGGCTACAAAGAGTCATGGTGAGTCAGGGTGACATTGGACTGGTCACCTGTCACTGGTGGGGCTCCATCCTCAGCCCTGAGCTCTCTTCAACATCTTCATAAATGATGTGGACACAGGACTGGAAGGGACACTGAGCAAGTTCACAGATGATACAAAACTGGGAGGAGCTGGTGACCCCCTCAAAGGCAGAGAGGCCCTGGAGAGAGACCTGGACAAATGAGAGGGCTGGGCAATCACCAGCTGCACAAAGCTCAACAAGGGGAAGTGCTGGGCTCTGCACCTGGGCCAGGGCAACCCTGGAGGAACAGACAGACTGGGGAATGAGAGGCTGGAGAGCAGTGCCAAGGAAAGGGATTNGGTCCTGGTCAATGACAAGTTGAACATGAGCCAGCAGTGCCCTGGCAGCCAGGAGGGACAGCCCTGCCCTGGGGGCATCAGGGACAGCATCACCAGCTGGGCAAGGGAGGGGATTGTCCTGCTCTGCTCTGGGCTGGGGCAGCCTCACCTCCAGTGCTGGGGGCAGTTCTGGGTGCCACAATCAAAAAGAGATTTTACACTATTAGAGAACATCCAAAGGAAGGCCACAAGCAGAGTAAAGGGTCTGTAAAGGAAGCTGTTGAGGAGAGGTCACTTGGTCTGTTCAGCCTGGAGGAGAGGAGACTGAGAGCAGAACTCATCGCAGTCTACAACATCCTCATGAGAGGAAGAGGAGGGGCAGGCACTGATCTCATCTCTGTGGTGACCAGTGACAGGACCCAAAGGAATGGCCTGAAGCTGTGTCAGAGGAGGTTTAGATTGGATATCAGGAAAAGGTTTTCCACCTAGAGGGTGGCTGGGCACTGGAACCGGCTCCCCAGGAAAATGGTCACAGCTCCAAGCCTGACAAAGCTCAAGAAGTGTTTGGACAATGCTCTCAGACAGCTTCCTGGTGTGACTCTTGGGGATGGTTCTGTGCAGGGCTGGACTTTGACGATCCTTATGGGTCCTTTCCAACTCAGGATATTCTGTGTTTCTGTGACTCTATGTGTTCTTTACAATAGGCAGCTAATAGCTGGATATTTGAGAACAAGACGGTTTTTTAGGACTTCCAAAATCACAGATTAATTGAACAATGTGTTCAGCTGTTTTTCTGATAGAACTGAAAAAAAATCCAAAGTATTTTGTTGCTGTTGTGAATCATTCTATACTTGACTGATATTTTTTTTCTTAAATAAAAACAGGCTTATCAATTTATTCTGTCAATGAAACACTTCCTGCCCAACAATTCCATCTGTTACAGCAACACAGAGTACACCATTAGTTTGACTATTTCTGCAAGTTGTATTGACTAAAAAAGTTTTTAAGATCTTCAGTCCTTTCCACTCTTGGGGAAAACAGAAAGTACCTATCACAAAACATGTAATTTTTGATTATTTTGTTATAATTTAGTTGTCGATATATATAGTCAATATTTGTTTCAGCGGAGAAAATTCATATGTGATGAGTTCTAAAGCCTGCCATCAAAAGGTCATAGTTCTGCTCTATAAATGTCAAGCCTTAATTAGCTGTACATCATTTTGATTTTTGATTGTTATCTTGAAGTATTGGCTGTATTGACTTTTGGTCTTCCATCTCATTGATTGCAGCTCTGGTCTTGGGATTTAAACAGACATGAGGAGGACCAGGGACTGGGAAGGCATTTAAGTCAGCCAGAAGGATGTAGACATTTCTGGAAATGGGTGCAAGTGAAGCATGAGGATAGATCATAAAACCCAACTGATCTTGTTCCCTCTTACTCTGTCTCTCTTTCCCACACAAGCAGACTGCAGTAGATGAACAGAAGCCAAAACCCTGGTTATGTACCCCAATTAATTTTAATTCGTAGATAAGATCAAACATTTCAAAACATTTTTGGTTTAGATGCCCACCGTTTTCTGGCATTTGAAGAGAGGAGCAATGACTCTCTCTCTCTCCACTTGAATTAAATGGTAATTTTCTAATGCTGTTTATTACAGCATAACTTGATGTTGCTTGTCTGCTGTCACAAGGGTTTTTCTGATGCAAAGCACAACCTGGTGAAATATAGGTCAAATACAGTCTGAAATGTTAAAAAGCAAATTCTTATGTATTTGTTTATTCAGATTGTGCTACGTCCTGAACAAGCAGAGCAGGAGGCAGACAGAGAGAGTTCACTGCCTAAAAATTTGGGATGGGGTAACAAACAAACAGAAAAGTGAACACCACAGCAGAGGCAAATAATATCCTATTTATATGAATTTTTAATTTTTAAAATTTGACTTAATTTTGTTTTTCTAGCTTAAAAATCTGGTTAGGGAAGGCTAGCCAGTGATTATAAAAGAAGACTGGGAATATCAATTTGAAAACATCACTTGCTTTGGAACGCTGTTTTTCAACATGAGTCTCAAAGAATTATCTGTAACTGAAATGCAAATATTTAAGACATCCAAATATACATCACTCTTTCATTTTTTGTTGTTTTTTGGGTTTTTTTGTATTCTTTCTTCATTGTTCACTTCTGTTGCCTGATAGCAGTGAGCTGAATGTAGTTTTCTATTCACAGGGTTGGCTAAGCAACCTCTGTGCCTTGTAGCACATTGGCCTTATCATTAGGTATGCCCTTTTGCAATGTGATCCTTTGAAACTCAGTGAAAGTCTCCAATAATGCTTTTTTTCTTGCAGAGTCACATTTCTTAAATTAAGACACATTCTCCCTGTGATTTATTTTCATTTATTTACAGGTTGAAATGCGAGCATCCACACTTAATACTCTAATTGAATCTTTGTTGTCTCAATCACATAGCCATCATGGTCACCACATAGGTATTTTGTTTCATGCTTTCTGTCAAAGTTTTGCTTGACTTGGTTAGAGAGAGGAGCCTCCCAGAGGAGACAGCTGAACATCCACACAGCATTAGCCAGCTGCATTTGAAGATGGAATAAGGAATAGATTGAACTTCCAAAAGAACAATCCTAGTATGGAAGAGAGCCATAAAATGATTTAAAGTAGTGAAACAGCAAAGAGGAAGCACTGTGGGTTTCCTATGACAACTAATACTTTGTCTCTTCCTCTGACTCATGATATCTTGTAATATTTTAGTTTTTCTTTCTAAAACATTCGAAAGGACACAATGAACTGAACTTCTGTGATCAAAATAGTGTGTTAAGGTTAGAGGGCTTTTTTGTTTCATGGTTTTTGTTTTCTTTGGTTGTTATGTGTTTTTTTTTTTACTTGTTTGTGTTTTTTTCTTTTTTTTT
>VZRX01005654.1:36006-47442 GCA_013398075.1 Notiomystis cincta | reverse complement strand
ATTCACAAATAAGGTTGGAGTCCAGAAGATCCTCCTTTGCCCTGAGTACTCACTTCACCTGGGTTAAAACCACAGAGCTTTTTCAGTGGGGCTCAGGGCAGGGAATGCACCAGTGGCAGGGGTACAGAAAATCAGATCTTTGACAATAAAACTAGAGTAATGACAATGAAGAGCTGATTTTGCTACAGAAATTCAATGAATAGAATGACAGTAGTATAGATTTGACATTTCTATGAGATCTTCTGGCCATTGCTTTTTGTAGAAGATTAAAGAGGGCTAGGCACTGGACCCTGATCTTCTACATTGTTAAATTCTTAGCATGGCCCCAGGTATGACTCTTACCTGTGTTATGTCTCCCAAACTCTGAGAGGCTTGGCAGTTTGCACAAAAGATAGCTAACTCCAGTGGTGGTTTGGTGGCAATGTGAGTTTGACAGCAAACTAATTTGTGTCATTCCATGTTAGCTGGTCTCAGCTTAGAGCATGGAACTTTTAATTGCTCTAACAGATGTAAGCCATTGATCTAGCCATGGTACATCATAGGAATTTCTGATGGAGCTGTTGTCTTAGGCCTGGAACAGGGCAGGGGACTTATGAGTACCAGGGACATAGTGGTGAGGAAGCTTTCAGGTAGCTGCATTATGGTTTATTGTTCCATTGATTAATATGTATCTCAATAGATAGACAGACATTATGTAATATAAAATACATTAAAAGTTACTTTGAGTGTGGTGTGTATGTAGATATATGAAGAATTTAAAATAACCTTTTTCCCCTCTTACATTTGTACTCCCCAGAATTCCCACGCTTGAGAAAGTAGGACAACTGTAGTTAACATATATTTTTATTGTAATTGCCCAAAGCCAAAACTAACTGAGTAGAGGAAATCTTAATGGCTCTGGAGGGAGTCCTAGAATATAGCTTTATTTATACTAGAATATAATTTTTGTTGCAGCCGTGGAGTTTACAAACTGTGCTGGACAAATATGGGTGGCCTTGTGGGACCATGAATATGCTCAGTGTATCAAGGTGGCAACATTTCACAAATGTTCTCCAGGGGATGTGGAACTGGAAATTTCAAGGGGTCAGGGACTTAATTGTCTCTTATCTCAGCCTTTCTGCCAGCTATTGGGAATGAAGAGACAGTGACAGACTAACACCATTTTGCACCCCAAGCCCTTCTGAGCCGAGTTTATTACTGAGACAGAGAGCTCATTAGTAGGACTGGGTACCTCTGGAGCATGGTAGTACAGGTGGAAGTGGTAACAGGCTGCCTGTGATCAGCAGGCTTGCAGTGGTTGAGATGCAGCCTTTTGACACAGAATGTCCATCTCTTAGAAATGCTGTGCATCCCTTGTGTCTCCTTTCAGTCTGAAGTACCTGAACTGCCCCATAGTGCTCAGACCATATGTGTTCTGATGTAAATTAGCTGCTGTGATGCAAATGAGAATTGACCTGTGTTTTAAATCATTACAGGATCACCCAGACCCCAAACTATGTTTTGGCAAGTTATAATCCAAGATCTTTTATTTTCAGCACAACAGCTTAATCCTAATCCTCTGTGGGATGATTATAGATCAGTAATGCATTAGTCACTACAGGTTTAGAATGTCTATTTATGTAGATGTTTGATGCCAGGCTAAAAATCCAGATCCTCTCACGCGTAGAAGTTCCTTCATTCAGAGGTACCTTGGTATCTGTCTCCCACTGATGCCCATCATTTGCCATGAATGTAGTCCTAATCTTTTTGTTGAAAGGAACAATCTTGTGATGTGTAAACCTCTCTCTGTCTGAATACCAGGGTGTGCCTTGATCTACAGTTTTCAGTTTTCTTTGTTTTCCTACTGACTTTCAGGATCATTCACAACAGCTGCATGGCAGATTGGTTAGATGACACTTCAGCTAAAGCATCATTGGCTGTGAATTCTTACACTCTGCTCAATCTGTGTCATTTTATTTTGCTGAAAATCCTCGTATATGAACTATTCTCTATTTTCAAAATCTCCAATTCAAGTTGTGTGTCTGTTTAGGAACTATGTGTGGCTTCATGTTCTCACCTTATAGCTACACGGAAGTGAGGCATTCAGGCTTAGGTAGTAGTTAAGCTCCCTCTATAGTCACTAGCAGATACTTTCCTTAGAAGGAGATAATTATCTTTTGGATCTACCTGTTTAGCTACCTAGGTGAGTTGCCTGCATGACTACCACAGATTGAACAGAGGAAAAAGAAACACCTAACTAAGTCCAGTCGCTCCAAAACATACAATATTAAGATATTAACCATAACTTACAGCTGGAAAATCCTAAATGATGCTTGATACTCTTAACTTCTTTAGGATAGGAGGCAAAAATACCTTTCTGTTATATATCTGAGTTCCTCTAAGATGTGCTGACAAAGAAGTTTTGTTTTTTTTTAGTTTTGTTTTAATTTTTCAGATGGCACTGCTGATAGTCAGGAACAGAAGAATTGCAAATTGGCTGAAGTGTGGTGGCAAGTTTGTGAACAGTCAGGTTGTGTCCTAGATCTCCCTCCAACTGTTTTGGTCAGTGGCACAGTCACCCCAGTCTGTGGCTGATGCTGGGCAGCTGTGACCACACCAGGAGCTGTACCAAATGCCAGAGCAGACAGTGAGAATGGGAAGCAGAAGTTGAAGAACATCAGAAACGAGTTTGGAACAGGAAAAATCAAGAGATTAGTTAGAAAAGCAAAGTATTCCAAGGTTTTATAAGAACTTTACTGAAATTGCTGATTTCTGTGAATAATTCTATTTGATACAATAGTCTGAATATTGAAATTCCTGGATGTGTCATGATGCTGGAAAAAAAAGAAAAATTCCTATCAGGGAATCTTTGAATATGAAACTGATAGAAATGATGGGAGGGGATGGTCTTTTGAATCTCCAGGAGGGAGGCAGAATGTGAACTTCAAATGGAAAGTTGTCTCTAATGTACAGTTCCTTCTATAAAATACAGCAAGAGCGTGTACTTAATTTATCAGCCTGTTTATAGGCATACTTGCTTAAGGCTTTGGCCATAGTTGTTTGGCTTTTTTTTCATTTGGATTATCTTAATAAGTCTGCTCTTGTTGTTTGGCTAGTTCTAGTTGTATAAGTGGTAAATTTATTTCTCCTGTCACTTCTGACTCGCACCTGCTCCTTTTGAATTTCTTCCATTGGCGTCTCTTTCTGGCCTTAGTCTAAAATCCTTAATTTATACAGCATTTGACAGAACATTTCCAGAAGTCTGTTACCATATTCTTCCCCTCCAGTGAACTCAGTACTTGTTTGTTCAGCATGTATTGCATAAAGAGTAAAAGATGTTGGATATAAAGGCTCCCTGGCTTCCGGAACAAATCCATATCTGTGTATCTAATCAGAGCTGTCTTTTTCACTCCAGACTGATAAAAACTGAATTGCCATAGAGCTCAGTAAAGACTGATTTTGCAGGTGCATCTTTTGTAGCTGTGCTTGTAAATCTGGATTCTGAGATGTTTGGAAGGCAGTCTCAAGCACCTCCAAAGAAGGAATGAATTATGAAGAGCAGAGATAAATACACACATTAATTTTACCATTGACTGTTTAGAAGCCTCAATATTTGATAGCATTTGTGAGCTATTTTATGTGTGTCTATACAAACTTCAGATTTTAAAATTGACATTTTTTGTGGAGGGAAACTGAAATAAGTTGCTATAAACTTTGAAAGTATTCAGAAAGAATACTGTGGTCTAATATTTGCATTCTTGGAATGAGAACATGTTTAACTCCGGCCACACTAAAACATAAAAATGTTCTCATGCCAATTCACCTCTTGCAGTTCACATCAACATTGGTTACAATGCAGTGATGCACACACATGCACCAACTTCAAACCTTTTCCAAGGAGCTAGGTAAATCCAGAGAGCCATTTTGTCCAGACTGAGGTTTTCCAACTGAGATTTTGTTGCCAGTTATAGCTGAGGTGTAAATTCAAGAATGGGTTTATAAAATCCAGTTAGTTCAGTGAAAGATACATGAGAGAAGGTGGCTTTTTAAGGATAGAGTTGACACCCAACAGTGTGTGCTTGCAGCCCAGAAAGCCATCTGTACTCTGGGCTGCATCCAAAGTGGTGTGACCCCTAGGAAGGTGATCCTACCCCTCTGCTCTGCTCTGCTCTGCTCTGCTCTGCTCTGGTGAGACCCACCTGGAGCACTGCATCCAGCTCTGGGGTTCTCAGCATGAGAAGGACATGGGGGAGGCCATGAAGATGATCAGGACTGCAGCATTTCTCCTAGGAGGTCAGGCTTAGAGAGTTAGGGCTGTTCAGCAGGGAGAAGACTCTGGGGAGACTGTATTGCATCTTCCAGTACCTGAAAGAGTCAAAAAACATAGCTGGGGAGGGGCTTTTTAAAAGAGCACGGAGTGATAAGATTAGGGGTAATGACTTCAAACAGAAAGTGAGTAGGTTTATGTCAGATATTAAGGGGAAATTCTTCACTATAAGGGCAGTGAGGCACTGGCACAGTTGCCCAGAGAAGTAGCAGATGAAGTGTTCAAGGCCAGGCTGGGTGGGTCATTGAGCAGCCTGGTCTAGTGGAAGCTGTCCCTGCCCATGGCAGGTGAGTTGGAATGAGATGATCTTTATGTCTCTTCCAAAATGATCCATTCTGTGATCCTATGGCAAAATAGCTATCAAACATTTCCCAGTAACCAAAGTGGAAAGGATGTCCTCTACTTTTAGGATTTACAAAAGGTTAATCTGTAGTGACCTGAGAACCCTTTTGACTAATATGGTTAATCCTCTCAGTTTCCACAGCCAAACAAGCACAGCCGTGTGGTTTGGACCACAGTCAGCACCTCTGACACTCCTGCCTGAGTGACCAGTTCCTCATTAATTATAGGATGACTCTTATCCAAATTCAGGCCTATTCCTTCAGGTCCTGTAGCAAGCTTGCCTGTGTGTGAACATATGTGTAAACACATTCGTGTGTGCGCATCTGCTTTTAGCAAAGACATCCTTTAAATTCCCTGCAGAACTAAAAGTCAGCCCTGGTTTTAAATATTGCAAGGTTAAGCCCTCTTCCCCCTTTCACATCCCCTCCCCGTGAAAAAACCTGTACATTGCAACATTACATCAGCATTTAGGATTCCTCGAATAATGAGTAACAATTGTATCAGATTTTCTGACTGCAGTTCATGCCAAATTCGTGCAATAATTAGAAATGCAAGCCCAAATAGTTTTGTCTTTCTTTTATGAAAAAAGGGCAAATTCATGGGAGAAAAGTGTCGGCTTTGAGCTTTGCTTTGCAAAAAAATTCAAAACCCTACCCTCCAAACACCCCAATCTTGATGAATTTTTAAGCTCTTAATTAATCCCAGGCATGTGAATAAATAAACTAATTTTGGAAAATTAATAGATGAATTTATTTTAAGGTTTTTCTAGAGGGAGCATCAGGGACTTGCAAGACAGAGCCCTTTCCATTCCTCTCTCAGGTCTCAATAAAGTTTTTAAGAAGAGCTTACTAAGTTCTGCTCATTTGAATCTGCATGTGAAAACCTATGCAGAATGGGCACAAATTTGCAGAAACTTTAGCTCCAGAGGAGGTATGATGAGGATGCAGAGAAAGGACCTGTTATTTTCGTGAGATATAATGTTATTTCAAGGCATTGAAACAAAACTCTTAGATGCATATAGGATCAATTATTTAAGACATGCCAGTTTGGCCNAAGGAAGGAAACAATACAAGTATCAGAAAAGACAGGTATATAATGTGTCAAATATGCAGAGCCCTGATGTAGGAAGCAGTTTAAATTTTTTGACAAAATTCCACTGTGTTAGTTTCTATCACAATACTGGCTGGCATAAAATTGTAACACAGATTCCTTAGTTGTTTTGGGGTTTGGTGTTTTTGTTTTAATTCTTTTTATGTGTCCTTCAATCAGTCCCTGAAGCCAAATGACATGTCAAATTCAAAAGGACAACCCATGATATTCAGAGAAGTGTTGTCAAAAGACTAATGTACTCTTTACTGCTTTGATGAAGCAGAAAATAAGTATCGAATAGTGGTCAGACAAGGATTTGCTTTAGAAAGACTGATACTGCCAGTTTGGGAGGCAAAAAGGAAAAAAAAAAGTAAAAGTGTAAATCACACTGCAGGTTTTTAGTGCTCTGCCTTTTAAATAAGGTCATGCAGTGTGTTTTCTAACTACAGGCTGGTACTGTGCCAACCCCAATCTCATGTTTTTATTTCTTTATACAGTTTTATGGGTGTCTGGGTGATACAGTCCTGCTGACCACGTGGTCATGGGTCTGACACAAAAAGCTCCAAACACATTATGGAGTTATGTAAATCAGGTGTAATATATTGTAGCTCAACCTAAAGTCTGAAAGCAATCCATATCCTGTTGTTTAGCCCTGTTTTAGTTCAAATGAATTGCTGTTTATACATAATGTGCTAGGAAAGTACTACTACAAATGTCTTTTACACTATATCAAATCAAAACATGTTGGAATTCAGTCCCATATTGCCAGATCAAAATGCTAGTTAATCATGTTAGAGAATATTGATAGAGAATGTAATGAAGAAGAGACCAAATCTTGGCAGTCCCACTGCAGAATGCTGCTGACAAATGGAGCTTTATGTATATGACTCCCAGATACAGATCTAGTGTTTCTATGTGAGAAAAATGCATCTTGAATTAAGGTTTGTCTGATAAGATAGTATTAAAATTAAATGATGGCAAATGCCAGCTGTCTGTGTTTCACATAAAGAAATTCTAGCAGCATAACATTCCTATAGGAAGAACATATACCTCAGAGGATTAAGTAAGAGAAACCTGAAATGAAAGCAAAATTCCATGAATAGCCCTTTCAGTCAGAGATTACAATAAAAAGTCAGTTGGCTTAATGGGGCAGGTCATCTACCTCTTCCAGTAAGTGTCCTAATTCAATTTGTTGTCTACAGACGAGCATTCTTGTTTGGGGGTCACTACAGGAAACTGTAAAATCTACCTGAATTGAATTCCTATTACTTAATTATATTGTTCTGGAAGGTGCATTTTTCTAAGTGAATATGGGGACTTCAGTGCACAGCTGTCACATAAATCACCTCAAGCACATATGAGGAATGATTTAAAAGCCTATAATACCCTTCCCTCATAGCCTCATGTTAGACTTCCTGGCTAGAATGTGGAAACTACTGAATACAGCATGTGCAAATTGGAGCTGTGATTTAAAAACTGGTGGAGATAAGAAATGTTTTTCTACATCTTTATCTTTTTTTTTTATTTTATTTCCTGAAGATATCCAAGTGAAAGAGTTTTGCTATAGCAAGCAAGAATTTTGAACAGTGTATTTTGAATTGCCTAGTGAGTAATAGTACTGGGCTCAAATGTTTCCCTGCTAGCTTCCATTTGCAATTTGTTTGCTCAGCTGATTTTAAGCCTTCTGTCTCTCAGCAACTTGTTCAAAGCTACCTAATTTCCAACAAGCATTTCCCCTTTTGCTCCCCATTCTTGCTGGTCCTGCTCCTGGCCTTTGGGTCTTGTCTGTCCAGGTTAAAACATGTGCTATGAGGATGTTGGATGGTAAAGTTAGAAGTATACAAATGCTAAGATGTTAATTTCCCTTGTCTTTTAGATTGCTCTGAAGGTCCCCTAAAGACTGAATGTCCCCTTGCTCTCTCTCTAGCAATATGGATGTGAAATGTGTTGGATAATCAGTAATATAAATGCAGCAAAGGGTGCAGTTGCCATGGCAAGTCTAAGGCAGTTCTTTGGGTGCCTGATGGTTATTTAATAGTAGTCCATAACCTGGGCAGTCCCATCATAGGTAACTAGCACCATAAAAAACCTTTTCTCCACCTCTTCTTCACATTTCCTCATATTTAGAGCCCTCCCCAAATGCCTTGCCTTAGAAAATGTCCCGATGAGCCATTTTGTCTCTTTTGCATCAGTGGATAATTTCTGAATCACCTGGAGAACAGGAGCAGAACTTGAACGCCGTATTTGTGCAGAGCAGAAGAGCTCAGCCAAAGGGTGCAGCAACTGCCCAGTGAGGAGCAGTCTGAGAGGTGTGCTGGGGCCAGACTGCCAGCTGCTGTCTGGCAATTGAGCAGATCAGCTGAATAAATTGAAACAAACCAAAGCTCCAGTCTGGGGGGCCACTGTCAAACCTGTGGGTTGATTAATTGGGACATGGCTGCTCAGGAAGTGGTGCTTAGCGACTTTGATGGCAGGCTGCTGATTTTTTTGGTCTATTTGGTAAGCTGAGGAGGTGGTTTGTGTTTGCTCAGTGAGTCTTATGCCAGCTGTTACCACTCTCCTCAAGACAGAGTATCCAGGTAGGTGTTTGGAGCCCCCGTTCTAGGAAGAGAAAGTTGAAAAGGACCTGTTGGGCTGTCTAAAATTTCAGGTGCTGTTTTATGTGGAATTCCTCAGCTCCCTGAACTCTGAGTTAAATGCAGGGAGGTTTTCTGATCTTTTGCTTCTCTCATTAGAAAGATGCTTAATTGTTTCATGGTGTGAAAGCAGAGGAAGGCACGTCCATGTGAGTGTCAGCTTCTACCAGCGCAAGGGTGGGTATTGAAGTATTATTGCCAAAGACCAGTTTGCTCAAAAAAGCAAAAATAGAGTGGAAATGTTTGCTGTAAACATTCTGCTCACTAAGTTGTATTGCTCTTTTTATGAAGGTGACACAACTCCTCTGGGCTATTTCTATGTAGGGATTTGCATATTGTACCTCTAAGGAAGCAATGCGGGAAATGTCTCCTCTCTTCTGTAGAGTTCAAACAATGAAGACACATAACCTCCTTTCCTCTTTTCTGTGGGTTGGGTGTTCTGTGACATTTAAAACCAGTTTCAAAGTAACTCAAAGCCTGAAGTTAAATAAATAAATAAAACCACGTATGTTTACAAACTTTTAAACACACAGCTGAGGCTGTCTACGGGTTATTGGCAATATGTACCTCAAATATGATTGTGTCATGATGTTCCTGACTGTGTTTTTTTATAAAACCAGCAGACATTCTCGTGTCTAGTTCTAACTGACCTCAGGTTTTTTCAGCTTTAATAACTTTCTACTTTTAAACAAAACGAAATGATTACTTGAAAAAGTGGGCTTTGGAGTCCTGGTATGTTTTTGCTTAGCTGGCTGAATGCACATGTGTCATTTTCCACTCATAATTAAAAAACAGTGAAGAAAAAAGTATTTTGAGTGTTTGGATGCCAAAATGGAAATTTTTATTTTTGCCAAGTTTTGATTTGGCTGAATTTGGATGGCTGAATAGTTAATTCTCCACTGGGAAATTCACAGGTACTATCAGAGATCAAAAACAATCTTCACCACAGCAGCAGACATTAATAATTCTGTAGCTGTTGCACAAAGAACCTTAAAGAGCCAGTTGCCACATGGCATAGGGTCTCATCCTGCTGGCTTGTCCTCTGCTGCCCTTTTGCTGTGTTCCTCCTGAGCTCCCTTGTGCAGGACATTTCCTCACTGATGTGGAACAGGGACATATTCCACAGCTTTTTTTTTGCCTCCTCCTTCCCACCAGGGAAGAGAATTATGGAACAGAAAGCCCTGGTGAATGGGTTGTGTTAGCACTTCTGGGTTGCTTGCACTGTCCTCTCCCCATCCCAGGCAGACTGGCTCCCAGACTGCAGAGCCCAAGACTTGCTGCTCATGCTTCCTGTCACAGGCAGCAGTTGCTCATCTCCAGCCTCTCAGGACAGGCTCCCCTTGCTCTCCCCTGATTCAATCACATGTGTAATGTTTTTGTAATTTAGAATTTAGTACTATATATGGCTTGTCATCAGGCATCAAACAAGAGAGCTAATGCAGGAATCTGTTGTTAATTCTTTTCTTGCTGCCTTATATGATGCCTTAAAGTCCACTTTTGTTAATTTGAGTTTTCTATTCAGGAATCTGTTGTTAATTCTTTTCTTGCTGCCTTGTATGATGCCTTGAAGTCCACTTTTGTTCATTTGAGTTTTCTAGGTGTCACTTGCATTGTCCCCAGGAGATTTAAGGTTTTAATGCTGTCTAGCTGAATGTTTGACATGTTTCTCTAAACTGGCAGATGCGTGATCATTTGCCAAGTTGAAGGAAGACACTGATCTTTTAATGTATAATTCAATGCATTCATGGCAAGCACAGTTATTTAAGAACTTTTCTCAGAGTTACAGTAATAACTGGGAGTAGAATTTGTTTACAGCAGAATGAACTTGGATGGCTTTTTGGCATGGTAGTGAAGTTTAACCCTTAGTTAAACAGTGCTTTTTTTACATGCTAAGTTAGAAGCATTATTTGGAAATGAAGCAATGCCCATTTTTGTTAGCTAAGACTTTTTTCTGCTGCTGTAAATTATGATATGTAAATAAACTGTAATGCAATTAACTAAACATAACTTCTGCAGATTTTGGTGTAGTGTTTGTTTGTCACATGCTTTGCATTTAGGGGTGGGGGTAATAAAACTTAGGCTTATATGTTTGCTTTTGTAGACTCTGTCCCAAAATGAGGTTTCACTAATATGTCTGCTTCATACAAGCATTCCTTGTCACTTCAGAGAGCAAAACCATTACTGTACAACTTAAATAAATAAATCAGTTCCAGCAACCTCCTTATTTGTGAAAGGAACAAATCTTGTGGAACTGTTTCCCATTTTACAATTTGATGACAAGAAGGGGAATGTGAGTGCCAAAAGGCCATAAGACTTTTCCCTCACTGCTTCCTTGTCCAAATTCTGTGGTCATTAGCCAGGGATGGGGACAAACCTTCCTCCAGACAAATGACTGCAGATGTTCTTCCTTGCTTTACATAACATTTTGTGAATAGGCTTTGCCTTCCCTTCCACCTATTCTGAGATAGTAGGAAGGATGATTAGTCATGGAACAGCGAGAAATGCTGGGCAGGCTGGAGGGGAGAGTGTGCACATTCCCTTCTTGGCTGTGGGGTGGTGAACCAGCTGTGCCACCCTAATTATTCTGTCAGAGTGCTTGGTGCAGTCCCAAGGGCTGTGTGCTGACACTGGCACATGGGCTCTCACACTGCCAGCCCCAGCCCAGGGCAAATCCCCCATCTTTCCCCACCTTTGGGCCCTACCCCACAACACTTTCAAGGGTACCAGGAGTCACAAACACAAGCTAGACTGGAATGATGCTATGCATGAGGAACCTTGTCATAGTTTTGCAAGAAGTCATAACTGAAAGATGAAAATTGTTTTTAGAAAGTTGAATTTTGTATTGGAGAAACAATAAATTAATGGGTCCCATCTGCCCACTTGGGAGAGCTGGGTACAGTTCTCCTACTGTTTACAGCAGGAAATTAAGCTGCCAGGTGCACCCCTGCCAGCCAGCACAGAAACATAAACACATTCCTCTTTTTGCTCAAAATATTTTCTACAGTATGTATTTTTGGTATTTTACTTTTGCTCTCCCCCTATGATTCAGGCTATTTTTTTTAT
>VZRX01005654.1:4016-31773 GCA_013398075.1 Notiomystis cincta | reverse complement strand
TGCTGTTCTTTTTTCCCCTTTTTTTTTCCCTCCTCATCTGGAAAGGCCCAGAAGAGCTGGCAATATCAGAAGCAACAGAAAGGAAGTGCATTTGGTCCCATAGGAACCTTTTCATCTGATTGATAAAAGCATACACCAGAACCTTTCTCAGAAACTGCTCTTCTGTTCCCTGACAACCATCAGGGTAAAAGCATAGATTGCTCATTATAAAACTTCACATACCCCATTCAGGAGTGGGTATATTATATCTTTCCAGCTCTTTCTTTCTTTCTGCCAAGGTGCCTTGACCCTTTCACTCTCAGCCATACAAGCTCTTCCTCTGTCAGCCCACCTTCCTCAACACTTCACTATTTTTTTATTTCTCTGAGTTTAGCCAGACAGCTACAGCTTCCCTGTGGCAACCATTTCCTCAAAATGTGACCTACTCATCATACCCACAGCTGACACATTCTGTGTGTCTCTATATCCATGTGGCAGGAGGTATAAATTGTCAATATGGTTATTGCTTTCACCATATTTTATGAAGATATGGAAATTAGATCCTTCAGTAACTTGTAGCAAATGATATGAATAATGGCTACTTGTGACTTGGAACCCTTTCCAACTTCTGTTTTGTTGATTTTTTAATGTAACACAGTGGAGGGTAATTCAGCCTACCCCCTCTAGCTGAGAGTTGTGCTAAAATCTGTGTTCCTGTACAGATCCTTAAGATTTCTGTCAAATTTAGGTGTGGTTCCTGCCACATCTATTTTTCCAGCTAATTTCCTGGAGATATTTGCCCACTGTGGTAAGGTGAGCAAAAGGGCAATCAAATATCTGTAACTGTGGGGATTCTGAGTTATTCCAACAAAACTGAGTATTTGCAGCAGGGGAAGTGTCACGGGTCCTTGGGAAAAGAAAGAGCAGGGAATGGTCTGTGAGCAAAAGTTAAATATTCTCCTGATTTCCAATTGGCTTGCTGGGGGTTTTCCAAATGGCTGTGCTAGGACCAAACAGACAGGGCTCTGATCTTCCAGTTTATGGAAGGCCTGGAGATGTTTTTATTATCCATCTCTGTTTAACCACTGAAGATACCAAAAGAGGCTTGAATGTCATTCATTGTAGGACAGCTTAAATTAAAGCAACAAGGACCAAATCCAAGTTTTCTTGTGCCTGTGTTGATCTCTCAAAGCTAGCAGAAGAAATCACATGAAAATCATTAGCAGACTGTCCTGAAATCCCTGAGAGAGGTGATTGATTGCATTTATGGCTGCTGATGGCCTACAGTGAAGATGACAGGCATGCAAATATTTGCAGTTCCAGTCTTAAAGGATTGTGTTCCAGCACCTCCTGGTTTAGCACCACTTTTCCTGTTACGCACCTCCCAGTTGGATGAAGGAACAGCCAAGCTGTGGGACCAGCTGTCCATCCACCAGGGAGGGGGAGTCAGTGTGTGCAGCTGAAGGAGGTAGCTATGATGACTGATTAATGACACTTTCCCCTCTGAGTTAAGTAAAATCAAAACTGTGTGGTTTTAGGTAAATGTGGGTGCAAACAAAAGGTAATCACTTGGATATTGCATTTGGGTAAGCTTCCCTTGATGCTGGCAATGAGTGGAAATGTTAGAAACTAAAATCCTATCTTCAAAGACTTTCAGAGCTGGGGTTTGGGATTGTGCATTTGCTTGGGTGAAGATCATTGCTAAGTTTGAAGAGATAATGTGACTAAAACAATGATAAAATATGGTATTAAGCATTCTTAGCGATCTTTGAGGTTGCTTCAGCCCTGTGGTCCTTGATGGCCACACTGCTGTTCTCATGTTAGTGGTAGCCAAGATGTGTTATTTTGTTGTCCTTATTTTGTGAAGTCCTGTGAAGTGTTTATGTGGGCTGTGTGGGTGAATGGGGGAAAGTATAGCCAGAGACATTACTGAAGAAAATCCCAACTGGCTTATCCAAAGAAAAGCTTGGGTGGAGTGAACTGGCTTTAAAAATCTCTTCCAATTACTTTTTTTAACAAGGAAAAAAATTCTTGTATAGTCTACAGTTGGGAATTTGCTGATTTTTATCTCAAAATATTCATGAAATCATGAAACAGTTTGAGTTAGAAGGGACTTTAAAGACTGTTCTGTTCCAATTCCCTTCCCATAGTCAGGGACACCTTGACATCTTTACTAGACCACATTGCTCAAAACCCCTCCAGCCTTGAACACTGATGGGAAATCCACTTCTCTAGGTAACCTGTGCCAGTGTCTCATACTCTGATAGTGGTGAAATTTTCTTCCTAATATCTAATCTCAACTACTCTCTTTCAGTTTGAAACCATTCTACCTTGTCCTATCACTCCATGCCCTTGTAAAAAATCCCTGTCCAGCTTCCTTATAGGATCCCTTCAGGTTCTGGAAGGTGTTCCAGGGTCACCCTGGAGCCTTCTCTTCTCCCAGCTGAACAGCTCCAACTCTCTCAGCCTGTGCTCCAGCCCTCTGATCATCTTCATGACCTCCTCTGGACTTGCTCCAGCAGATCCATGTCCTTCTCATGGTCAGGCCAGAACTCAACTCAGTGCTCCTGAACCAGTGTTTGGTAAAAAAATTGTGGCAGACTTACTGGCATTTTCATGCTAACTCATGTGGAAGAAGTGAGGGTAAAAGGATAATTTTTCCCATGTTCCCTTACATGTTAGGAAAGCTGAGTAAGTCACATCCATGAGTTGGAGAGTCCTGTGACAATTTGCATTTTTGAAGCAGCTTGCTGTATGCTGATAGCCAGTTGTCTGCATAGCTTTTAAAAGGTAACATCTTATAACTAAAAAACCCCCAACAAAACCAATGCAATAATCTGTTTTTTCTCAAAATGTGACCTACTAAGCCCAAATCATACCCATGTATGGCAAATAATAATATTTCAGAAAAGGAGACTTTGACACTCATTACAGCTAGAGATGGAAACAATATGCAGTCAAAAATTCAAGAGGGCACATTTCCAATAGTATTAAAGTACTTGTTCCTAGACACAGTAGATCATGAGATATTGGATCTTAATCTCCTGGCATTCCTATATGCAAGGATGCTATTTTAAGACGTATTATAAAGCTTTGAGAATGTTTTAATGATTGTTCTTCTTTCTCTGACATTAGTTCTGGCTGATTTCTTAAAAGTACACTCAGGCAGTTGTTTAAATAGTTGTTCTTCAGCATGAGTGCGTACATTAAATACTGGCAGGTCTTTTGAGGAAGACTTAGCCTGTCAGTGCAGATACCGTGACTAAAATGCAGTCTCTTCCCTAGTTCTGCTGGTTTAAATCCCTCTTTTCATGCCCCCTCACCATCAGTATCTCCGTGGCCATCTAAAACAGTGTCTTCTGCAGCTAGTGTGCTTGCTTGAGCTTACCAGGGGCATCTGGATGATGCCAAGCATGCCCAGGTCATGGTGCTGCTCTGGGCCTTGTACTCCCTGGCAGGTGGCTGGAAGGGCAAGAGCACCACAACAAAGCCTAAGACTTGGGCTTGGCATTATTGCCCATGTATTATCACTATGGCTGTGAGAACACTAATAACCACTATGAGTACACTAAGAACCTCTGTGAGTACACTAATTAATAACCACTGTGAGTACAGCTGTTCTCCAGCTGAAGCAGAACTGGTAAGATTTGTGTATGCTGCCTCCAGAAGCCTGTGGGCTTACAGGGCTGTTCTGAGCTACCTGCAAAACTCCTGTGTAGATATGCTGTGGGTGTTGGACAGCCCCCTCTGAGACCTGTCCTGCTACAGCTTAACTTCTGTGTGTGCTCATACTACCAGCCTGGGTGTGTTTGTTCCCTGCAGCCAAGCTCAGGCCACTGCTCCAGACTGAGAGAGAGACACGGCAGTGCTTAAAAACTGCAAACATAGAGTAGTGTAGCTGTCTTTGGCTCCAGCTTTTATAGGGCTGCTCACTGCTCAGGACATTTGGAGCTTGTTTTCCCAGCCAGCATAGATGATTTAAACAGGTCTGGAAGGCAGGCAACCTTGAAATACCTGAAGTCAAATTTTATTTTCCCTTGAGAGAGATTTTATGAATAAAGCACAACTGATGAAGCAGTGAAAATCCCTCTAAGGAAGATGCATGTTCCCCTTTGGGAGATGCATCCTTTTGCCAAATACTTTCCTATTTCTAGGCCAGGGTGCTTCAGAGGTGCAAGCTGTTTTCACATTTCACAGTTTAGTTCATAACTAACTATGTCCATTTTTTAAGAGTTATTTGCAAGCTCATTTGGGTGAATAAAACCTTACGTATTTGATAAAATTACCCCAAGTTATCCAGTTTAGCTAATCCATGCTTACCTGCTGATGTTGAAATCACAGTGTTAGCTTTATTTACTATATTACTATATTGGAGTACCTGTGTTGGAACTTGCAGGAACAGTGAAAAGGCTGTCTGTGCAGGGCAGACCAGAGGTAATTTAGAAACTGCTACTATATGTCTGAAGACAAGTAAGTGATCTTCATGGTTTCATAAATGTCTGTACATCTGTTCACACCTTGAGTGACCTAAACTGTTGGAGAAAATAAGTGTAAAAATCATACCGGGCTGGCTCACAGGCCTACCTTGCCAGTGAATTGTTCTGAAAACTGAACTGCAACACCTGTGAGGCCAAACCATGGTGGGACAGGATAGTTTTGACTCTGCCAAGGCTCTCATACAGGCCTTGTGCCCAGGAAATGGCAGCTGGCATTTGAAAATTAGCTGTATTGCCTGAGCTCAGCTACCAACAGCTTAAACAAATGCCAGTCTGGGAAGGAGGACATGAGTAATTTCAAATGATGCACAGTGTGCCTAACCTAGGTTTCCCACAGGGACAGTGGCTTCTGTGACATGAAAAATGCACTTCCTCAGTGACAGTAGTTCTGGTGCCTTAAACCACTGGGGAATTTAAATCAAGGTGGCTTGGGGTTTTGTGTGTGTGGGGGTGTGTGTTGTTTTTTGTTTGATTGTTTGGCTTGTTGGTTTGAGGTTTTATTGCCAGGGTTTTTCTGTTTGTTTCTTTGTGGGTTTTTGTTCTTTTTTATTTTTGCCATGTTTGTTTTTGTTGGGTATTTGTTAGGTGTTTTGTTGTTGTTGCTAGGGGTTTTTTGTTTGGTTGGTTGGTTTTGGTTTTTTTTTGGGGGGGGTATTTTATTGGGGTTTTTTTTTGGTTGTTGTTTTTAAGGGAATGATCCTAAGAGGTTTGCAGACACAGCTTTGGTGCAGTCCTCCTCAAAGATGTGATAGCATATCCTGCTCTTCCAGCCTTCCTGTGAGCTGGTGGGTTGTGAGGACACAGAGCAAACAGTCACTATATCCAGCTGCCTTTGTATTTTCCTAGGGTAATATAAACAGGAAATTTCACAATACCCTAACTTAATCAATATGGAGTTCATTTCATTAAGTTTTAGAGACTGTGAAATGGCTAGGCATTATTTAAACACATGTGATACTTCAGAAGTGTGCAGATCCAACTGCTATATTAATGGTAACTTCCAAAGCGAGGTTTAGATCAGGTGTGAGAAAGTGCAGGACTATTGCCGATTAGATAAACTCTAATTTTTTTACATTCAATTTTATATTTTTTTCCATGAAAATACAATACTTTGATACACCAAAATTCCTTTACAATAGTTCTGAAAATATTCTCTTTTATTTTGTATTGCATGCTGCCACATTGACTTTTATGCACACATAAAATTTTCTTTAATGCAAAGTATATTTTAATGAACTTCATGATTTAACCACATTTTAGTTTGAATCAACTGACTGGAGAGCATTTTGTTTCCATATTTTTCTTTCCTTGATGGTACATAAATGGATACTTTTTTTGCCGTTCACTCACAGATAACTTGTATTCAACCATCTTTGGTCTACATCTGAATGTGCATAAATTCTTGTAGTATACCATGGCTCTGACTGAGATCTATCAAATGTACAAAAACAAGGGACAGACTCTGCTCTAAAGAATGTATACAGACTTCTATCAAACTGGACTTAGTTTCCATTTTTCATTGCCTGCGTTTCAGATTCTATAGTGCTATGAAAAACATTTTTGTTTTTAGAGGGTTACCATTGGCTCATTCACCTAGATTTGGTTCTAGGCCTTGCGTGTTTTTCATAGAAGAAAATTCCACAGTCAGGCTTGCAGAAGAATTGAAAAGTGTTCTTTTTTTCTTTCAAAGTGAAGTTTTGTTTCATGTGATTAAGGAGACAGTATTGGAGATGGCATTCTCAGGGTCAAAACTAAGAACTCAAGATTCATCAGCACCAACTGTGATGTTAAAACATGATTTTTACTTTCTGAGTGTTTAATATTTGTGGTGCTGAAGAACTATGCCATGGAAGTTTATACTGCTATCTTGAAAATGAGCTGTGTTAGAAACCTAAAGAATGAAATGCCATCAAACAGAAATCCTGAATAGTAATTCCATTTAATTTCTTTGCAGTGCTATGAAACTTCCCAGCCTGACCATTCCCGCGGCCCCGCAGCCCGACTGCCCAGCTCAGAGTCCTCCACTGCTGGACCAAAGCCCCTGTGGGAGGCTCCAGTGCCCCAGGGGTCCCTGCTGGGCTCCTGCCTGCCCCACTCTCTCCGACCAGGCTTCCTCACTGGCTCCACCTACACTTCCCCTGGCAGAGTCTCAGGGGTCTCCTTCCATAAAGCCATTTATTCTCAGCTCAGTAACACAGGAACAGCTCCAGCTGGTGCTGCTGAGCAGGACCCCAAACAGAGGAACCCCTGGGCTTTCACCTCCTCACAGTCCAGGCTGCTGCTGCTTCTCCTGACTCCTACCTTACTGCTGTGTCTCCAAGTATCCAATATCATGGCTGGCCACAGGTGCTTTATGTCAAACACCTTTGTTGGCAGCTTGTGGCCTCTTGTCTCAGACTCCCACCCAGAGCTCAATCTGCACCTCACAAACCTACACCAGATGTATTCCTCAGCATCAAAATGTACCACCTCTGCTGTTAAACACATTGTTGAAGCTGACAGTCTCTTGGGCATCAGGGGGGCCATGGAAATCCTCCTGCTCTGTGCGTGCAGTCCTTGTGGATCTAGTAATCCTACAGCTTATTTTGGGAAAGTGCAGAAAGGTGACAAAACTTTAGGGACGCCTAATGTGAAAGAATGACTTCTCAAGTGGAATGGATATTTTGTAGTTCCAGTTTTTTTTTCCCTGCAAGGTTCAGAATTGTTGAGACTCCTGTACAGCAGCATGATTACATGTCCTATAATCTGCCCTGTCTCTTGTGAGAGCTTTGGAGGGAGGTGGAGTAAGGAGAGCGGATAACTTTAAGCTTACTTTGTGCCTCTTGATGCCATCTGAGGAAAAGGTATTTCTCTACATGAGACTATGTTCCAGAAAAAAAAGATCATACCTATTTATAGAAACAAATAATGAAAGAGAATATCAACTCTAGTTGGCAATGTAATATCTTCTCTGTTATTTTAAGAGTTATTTAACTTCCAGGATTTGTGAAAATACAGCTCCAACATGAAAATGTAATTTCAAACTGTCAGGCTCCAAGAGATGTTGCAACAAATAAGGAATATATAGCAACATCTATGCTCAGCTGAATTCAGGCTTTGAACTGGCATTCCGCCCTTGAAGATACAATGAAGATAAGAACAAAAAAATTGTTAGTTAATTAATTCCTTGGCCTATGAGATTACTGATCTTGACTTTTCATCAAACTTTAAGATATCTCCTTATTTCTAGGGACCACATGAACTGTATCAAAAATACTTTTATTTTTGTCTCCTCTCCATGAAATGCCTTTAAGAGGCACAGAGCGTTATTCCAAAGTGCAGGAGCTGCTCCCTGTGTGTTACTTACTCATCACAGGGAGCTCTGACTGCTTCGTGTAGCTTCACAAGGATTGTAAGTTGGTCACATGCAAGTATTGCAAGACATATTCTTCCACACAAGTATTTTCTAACTCCCTGAACCCCCAAACTCCAGAGGAGTCTGATACATACTGCTTGTTATTAACGTTATTAATGTCCTCTAGCCATTGCTTTCCAGTCCTTCTGAGCTAAGAGCAGGAGATTATATCAGTATTGTGGTGATGCAAGAGACCACACACAAGTTAAGAATGCAGGTGCAGTTGGGGAGGGAAATTGAACCTTCTGCAGGCCGGAGTGAAAATCTGTGTGTACAATAGGAAGAAAGGTACATTGATACTGAACTGTACTGTTGCAAAAAGGAGTTATTTTAAACTGTCTAGGAACTGGTTTTCTCCCTTTCCACATCCAGACACTTGCTGGGAAAACACAAACAATTTATAAATGCAGAAGAAACTTGATTTGGAATATTCACACATTCAGCTTTTGCAAATCTGTCTTCCCTTTGGTTTTTTTTTGTACTATTTTCTCTGCCCTCCTTGTTCTGATTTCTGTGTCCACAGGGTCAGGTAGAGATACCAGAGCTGGCTTTAATGATCTGGGAATGCTACTGAATACTCAGTGTCAGGAGCCCAGTGCTCCAGACTGGCTCCCTCATTCTGCCAGGAGAAAAAGCCCTGTTCTTTACCTCCAAACAAGTGTTGATAACATAAAGCCTGAGGGACATGATCTGTCTCTGCAGGGTTCCCAGATCAGGCTCTACTTGGTCTTTCACTTCCTCAACCACGTCCGCTCCCGGTCTCACATGCTCGCACCTTCTTTTTTTGTCTCTTTGGGGACATGCATGACAGTAGGGCTAAGAATACTTTTGGCCGAGAGCTTCAAAGCTACCGCCGGAGACAGATGCATCATTCTCATTGAAGCTCATGAGAGCTGTGTTCTAAATTCTCCATGCTGCTTGGGGAGTTTTTTGCCGTGGCTGATGTACCAGTACCACTGGGGTACGGTGAGCCGAATAACATGCACAATCCACGTTATCAAAATGATGAGCAGCTGATATTACCCTGGATGCTTGTTCAACTTCTGCTTGGGGGTGCCCCGTGTAGCCTGGCTTGGCCTGGCTTTGTGCTGTCCTCTGCCCTTCCTGTGCCCTGCCTCACCTGAGCTGCCCTCCCCGCCTGCCCCTTGCCAGCTTCCGCTCTGGAGGAAGAGCCGCCCTTTGCTCAGCCAAGCCCTAGTGCAGAGCTGCTATGCAAGGGGAGATCGATGTGCTCAGAGTATCCAGGGAATGGAAAAGTTTTCTTGAGGTGATCGCATGTCCTTGAGATCAAGGGGGAATATCAGGCCCTCTTACGCTGCAGTCCCTGTCACGGTGTAATGTCCCTAAAAGGTCTCGGTCTCACAGGGGAGAGGGACAGATTAATGGACAGACTCCTGCCTTGCTTGCAGGAGGCTGCACAGATTGCCTTGCTTCTCCCAGAGTCTCAGTGGTGGTTGATGCCTTTTTTGGTATAAGTAGGAGTTTGGAGTGGTATTGTCAATCACTAGTCTGTATATAATTAAACTGCTTTCAGTTTTCTAACTGCTTTACCTGTGCATTAGTCACACAGTCATTAAAACAGCTGGAAGATGTATTTGTTAGCATCACTGATCCTCTATGGTTTTCAAAGATTCCATTTTATTGAGAATAATAAAAGTGGAATTAGGATGCAAGTGTCTATGGTCTCAGTTTTATGCATGGATTTAGTGAACACCGTGTGCTGCTTTGTCCTAAACCCCGTGTACTGTGATACTAAGAAGAATAATGCTAGTAGGGGAATTTAAAGGGAACAAATCCTAATTTCTGCATTAAAAATGTAAGTGGTATCTGATCTGGAATTTCTCTTCTTTCAAATAATCACCTTTTTTTAAATTTCTGCCAGGATTATTTTCACACATACAAAAATAACTTCCAATGGTTTTATGAAGACTGCACAAAAAAAATCTGCATTTTTTTTTAACTTTAACTTTTTTCTAATAACAGAAAAAACCTCAGCCCATGTCCTCAAAGAGATTTTGACTTTGTGACAAAAAAATTACTTTGAACCTCTTTTCTAAATATAGCTATTTCCTACCACTATGACAATTTTATCAATTCTTTTTCCCTGCACCTTTTCTGTTTGTTTCTTATCTAATTTAAAAGCTGTTTGGGAGCTGTTTGAGATCTCTTTTATAGGAAGGTGACTGGAAATGGAGTAAGGTTGTGGAAGCTTCCTAAGTTTTGTTGAAGACAAAGCCCCCAGAATGGCTCAAGGGATTCCCAAGGGAATCACAGCTATATTAACATGGCACTTACTTGTACCTGAGGCCTTCAGTCCTACAGACACAATAAAATACATTTGCTTTTCAATGGCTTGTTCTTTGATTTTATATATGCAAAAAATCTGCAATAGACAAAGTCATGTGTATATTTATTTGATGCTGACCAGCTTTACAACTAATGACTATTTTGCTGCAGTGAAGGAAGGTTGATTGTGTGTCCTGTGGGTGGGACAGACTAAAGGTGACTTGAGCATCTTGACAATGGGAGCGTAACATGTGACTGTTCTGTAACTTCAGGGCACCAAACTTTTTAGCCTTTGATTGTCTATAACTTCTATCCAACTGAGCTGCTTGCCTCTCTTCTGTAGGAGAAGATGCATGTGCAATGAGCTATTCTCTGCCATGGAACTACCCAATAGTGAAACTGTAGTGGCTGTAATTAAACCTATTTGTTCTGTAGCTGATTTACTAGGAGGATGCTATATACGGTTATTTTTCTGGGAAGTGTCACTATTGGGTTTCTGGCAGAGACCAGCTCATTTTGAGACTGGAATGGCTCGAGAAATCTGATCTACATTTGAAACTGGCCCCTCTTGGAGCAGAGGGATGGACTAGGTGACCTCCAGAGGTCCCTTCCAGCCTGACTTATTCTATGATTCTGTGGAGGGTTCCTCAGTCTGCTCAGGGACATTATCCTGTAAAGCCTCCATCTGGCCACGTGTTAATCTTGGACCGCATGGGCCATCAGCCTCTTCCATGCTAAATCTGGCAGGTGAAGAGAGAAAAGTTACAGCATGTGTGCAGACCACGTGTCCATAGCACATGTGTCCATAGGTACATCTAGAAGGGTTAGAAATGGTTAAAAAAAGGAATATCTCAGCTCTGAGAACAAAGCTATTAAGAAGTGCACAGAAGGGGCTGTGCTGGGGAAAGCAGGGTATGGTAAAGTTTCATTGTCCTCTGATCCCTGATCAAAGATATTGGGTCAAAAAGTGATATTCACTCAACTTGCTCTATAAGTGATAGTGGATAAAAAACATTCCTGCCTTTCAGCTGCAGTGATAGAGATCCTGTACATGATGATGGTTTGGAACAGGAATGGGCCATCCTGAATTTATATTTGACACATAAAATAATAGAAAAATAATGAGTCTAGAGTAAAGCCTTTCCTCTCCAAACCTGGAAAGCTGTACCCTCACAGCTCCAAGTAACAGCTATGGCTATAAAAATCCTTTTCCTGTTATACAGTCTTTACTGGTTTATGGTAAGACATAGGGATCCTAGATGCTGTTTAATAGATTTAACACAGCTGCATAGCCCTGCAAAAAGTCATGTCCTAAACCTTGTTTTATGATCATCAGATTTTGTGGGGAAAAAATAAAGTGTCCTGCAAGAGTAGGCAGGAAGAGAGCATCTGCCTATTTAGGCAGGTTCACAGTCCCACTAAATCCTTTTCTGCTCAGCTGGATACATGGTATGTTGTAGCAGACTCATATCAACAAAATGGGCCAGACATTGAAGAGCAGTCCCTGAGGAGCTACTTAAATATGACACTCAAAGAGAAGCTTTAAAAACTAATGGGAGCTGTCTGTTTGTTTTCTTTAAACTGTTAATCAACATGATCTGTTGTTACTAATGGGCAATTAATAAAGACAATCTAAATTCCCAGGAGAATGGGGTGTCCAGTAACTGAGAGCAAGAGATGTGCCAGTGCAAAAACAAATCCAAAGCTTTTCATTCAGTGTGACCATTGCTGTGGTGAACAAGGGACAAGGAAAGTGTGGATTATAGTAAGAGAAGGAGGAATTCCTTTCATGAGTAGGGCAATTGTCTTGATTTTTGTGAAAACATGACAATTATTTTTCTTTGACTAACAGGACTTGGAAAACTAAAACAGTTAGACTAGATCATACTCCAAGCTCTGAGAAAACTTTAATTAGACAAGAAAAAGGCGTGCATGAGATGAAGATAGGAAATATGCTATTTGAGTGATAGAAAAGAGACTAGGATGATTTATCTGAGAAAGAAGGTTAGGAGGAGGACTGGGAGGAGATGCAAAATCAGAGTGGTAAAATTATCAAGTGTTGGAAGTTAGAGTGTGAAGCCAGTGATAAAAGGAATTGAAGAACATTCTCTTTGGTTCATTTTAATTTCCCAGTACTGCAAGTTTAAAAAAAAAGCCCAAAGCTTTCTAATAAAAAACAAAACAAAACAAAACAAAACAAAACAAAACAAATAACAAAAGAAAACAAAACAAAAGAAGTTTCAGTGATGATTGTGGAGCTGATGCTGAATTTCCTGGATCCATTATAAGCTGTCTTTATACATCAGTATTTCCTCAGCCCTGTCTTAGGACTGAAGATCTATTTGACTTTGGTTATTGCAGACCCTTGGAGATCCACTCTTCCACTCACTAGTGCAAGGAAGTGGTTTTTCTGTGTGTGGTAAGTTTGTCCTCTGGTACCAGCTGGCTCAGTTCTGAGCCTGTGCACAGAGCTGCAGGAGGAAGAACTGTTTATTGAAGGGACAAGTGAGGTGTTCCCATTCATGAAACAGGCTGGAGATCATCCAGCACATCATCTTGCAGGGGGAAAAACTGGATAAAACAGTTATATGAGACAAAATTTAAAGATAAAAAATCAGATTCCCATGTGAGATCGGGATGTTGTGGAAATTCAGTAAGACAACCTGGTTAATTTTTTTTCAGTGGCCCTGTTTCATTCTCACTCTAATGGCCTTGCTCAGGTAATGTCATACATGAGAGATAAATGTGGGTAACAGAGTACAGTTTTGCAAAGTAGAGTATTCAAGTGATACATGCAGATAAAGACAGCTTTGTGATACAATAGGTAATAAATAATATTGAATGCACTGCTTTCCAGCACTCCCCTGTGCAGGTGTATATGTTACAAACTGGCAGACAGCACATGCTGAAAATACACTGTACCTAGTGTATATGTTTCTATGATTTATCTGCATGCTTTTCTGTACTGTACAACACTTTGAGACATTTTTATAAATTATGGCACTCAAATCCATACGTCATAGTACTTTACTACTTGCTCTCCTGTAGCATTACCTTGGGAATCCAGAGCATATAATACTTCCTTTGGAGGAGAAATTTATCAGTTGCTGCATCTGCAGCCGCCTTTGTAGCACTTGAAAGACATGTGTTAAAAAAGAAAGGAAACCAAATGCAAAACCAGCCAAAAAACCCTGTCTGTTCAGACTTACACTTAAATATTTGGTTTTACACTATATTTAGGACCTCCTGGCTGTTAGCCAAGACAGAGCCTATCACAAATCTAAAGCACTGGGTGGAAAGATCATGTGATTGTTAGTTGAATTCCTTTTTTTTTTTTTTTTGCAAAATGCTTCTTTTGTCAGTGCATCATTTAATATTGGTCTACTAAGGTGCACAGGAAATAAAGTTAACTGCAATTTCAGAATTCTTTTTTGGTCATGTTAAGGGGCTGTTCTGTTAATAGAATATTTGGTATTTTCACCAGGACTCTAGCATTGCTAGAGACCATGAAATGTCCTACTACTCAGCAGTTTCTTGCAAGCAGAGCCAGACAGAAGACCTAGAGTAGGACACTCCTGTGCAGAATTTCAATACACTTGTGGCTGGCTTGTTTTGTCTCATTGACATGAAGGTACAAGGAATTCACAGGCACATCAACAGGCCACTAACTACATCGAGGTTTAGGCACTAGCAATGAAGGAGGTAAAACCAGCAATGTTTAAAAGCCCTCCCTCCCCAAATGTGTAGCCAATTATTCTTGGATGAAATGAGGGGTTTAACTGTCCTGACTGGTTGGTGTGGATCTGCTGATTGTTACAAGAGATGGTGCCTGTCTGAGTGGGAATTTCTATCCCCAAAATCCTTCTGACCTTTTACAGCATGCTCACAGCCTTTTTCTTGGTAGCCTGGTTCCTAGCTTCCCCATGTGTTTACTCTGTCTTCCAAGGTACTTTGCCTCACTCTGTGCTACTCTGTGCTGTTAAGGAATGTGTGACCACCTTCGTCTAAGGGGTGGATACCTTCACTCCTCTGAAAGCTCAGATGTGGAAAAAGTTACAGAAGTAAAAAGCCTTATGATCACTTCCTATCCATGCTGCTCATGCTGCAAAGTTAGAAGGGAACAATATGCCTGGAGAAGCTGGAGATTGAGGGGTACAGTTTTAGAAGACCAATTGCAGGCAAGTAGGTGTCTTAGTCTGGGACCAGTAATCCCACTTACAATTTGGATACCTTCAGCAAATTTTACACTAAGATATTTTACAAAACCCCTTTCCAGGTGTTATGGGGCAGGCTCTGGTTTTAAATGCCTGGCAAAGGCAAGAGAGATCTTGCCAAAGTTCTTGGAGATGCCTTGTTTTATGAAGTTCAGGCATAGAGGAGGATTTCTCCTGGAAGATTTGGGCCAAGAAAAAGCACACTCCTGCTGCAGGGTCTAACCCAGGTAACATTCTTCATCAATCATATATTGCTGAAGCACTGAGCACTATATACAGACATTCAGAGCTGTCAGGAAGCACTCCTTGACCTTTCTAAGTTGCAGGTGAACCTACACAGGAATGATCTCCTCTTGATACACCATCACCTTCCTTCCAGGGCCCCACCCCTGTGCCTGCAGCCATCTCTGAGTGCAGGGCAGGAGCTGGTTAAAAGTGCAGAGGAACAGTACATGATTGTTTAGGACAGGAAGTTGCAATATCCACTTGCAAGAATGTAATTGCTTTTGAGCTGGAACGGGGCCAGGACGGTTGATTCCAGCTGGTAGGAACAGCTGCAGCTGTGAAGGCAGCCAAAACTGGGCCTGCTGCACGGAGGGGAAGGGGAGAAGTGGAGCTTGCCAGCAACCTTCTGAACCCAGAGGTGTGCAGGGGAGAGCCCTGCCCAGGTGCCTCATCCTCCCCACTCCACTGTGTGGCCCATGGGGAAGTCTGGAGAGGAACTGGCCAGAGGCTGTAGCCAGCCACAGCCCAGGGCTTCTGACATTCAGAGGCTCCACGGAGTTTTGCCTGGAGTGCAACTAGCCATGCTGTCTGCCTGTTTGTGTCCATCCTCCCAGGCCCTTTTGTCCAGCTTCTTCAGCTCTGTGTCACTCCACTCTCACCCCTTTGCCTGCCATGTTCTACTCCATCTTTCTTGCTTTCATTGCCTCAACCTTCTGGCCAATGCCCTGCTCCAGAACCCAGAGCTGTCTTGTGCTCACTGTGCTCTCCAAGGGCTCTGTGTTTGCCACCACAAGGTCTCTGTTCAATCAGCTCCTTCTGTCTGCTGCTCTCTTGGTGTGGCACCAGGCACAAGCCTCATTCTCCACTGGTTCTTAAAGCAAAAAAGAAGATTCCAAGTAGCAATGAACTTTGTTAATATTGTGATATTGTCTTATGAATCCTACTTTAAATTGAGCATGCTGACCTAAACACATCCCTAAACCTAACTCTATGGCCAAAGGATTTTGCTCTTTAAAAAAGAGTGGACCTGTCTGTATGAATCCAACATACAGATTAAACAGAACTGTACAAATAGATTATTCTTTAACTTTAAAGCCCTATTTAGAGAAAAAACATTGTACTGAAACAGGTATCATGCCACTCTTACACAACACTGGCTTGATTTTGAGGCTGAACAAAACCTGAAACTACAGGTTTTGCACACTCAGAACCTTCCCAGGTTTTTTTCAGCTCCACTTAGATTTTCCAGGGTTAGTTTTGGAAATAAAGAGAATCGTGTGACTTCTGAGAGTGGCAGGCCTGCCAAACTGTCTAATGCTGTCTGCCACGTGCAGTCATGGAAAATAAAAATGCTTTTCCTTTAGAAAAATCTCCTGGAGGCTCCTTGTGCACAGGACTGTTTCCCACCACCTTGCTGTGTGCCAGGGAAGGCTGTGTTCACAGGGTTGTTTCTCCTTCCTAGCAGGGCCAAGTCTTCAGTAAACTCATGAAGTTTCTGTAAGGGCAGATCCTCTACCCTTTGACTCTCTTGAAGTATGTTGGGGAGCTGGATACACAACACAGTTTCTTAATACTCATGTTTTTAAATTCACCACTCTTGATGAAAAACACTTTGATCTTACCCAGCTACCTTAGCCTGGTTTAAATTAAAGGAGAGTTTTGGGAAATATGCCAGGAGGAGTACTTACAGCATCCAATATAGGCAACACAGTTACAAATGTTTATAAAAGAGGTAAACGAAGAAATTACAGAAAGAGAACACTTAATCTAATCACAGCAAGCTCATATCTAATAGGATCTTTTGGGTTTCGGCTGACTTGTCATTGCCCCAAAAACCTTGTCATGGTTTTTTCTGTCTTTTGCATCTGCAGCTGGGGGAGAATCCTTCAGGGCCAGTTCAGTCCTGATTGAAGAGATCAGCTCCCTCCTGATGACTTCCTTTCCCTGTCATTCTCCAGGCAGAGCCAGCTGAAAGATATGTTCTCCCTGGGCCCGGGACTGCTCAGGTGGGAGCTGTGGCCTTAGTGCTTTCCTTTGGTGTCAGAGCTGGCAGTGTCTGCATTTCTGTAGTTCACAGGTTTCACCCTCTGTGCCTTTGAATTTCCTGCCAGCCTCTACAGGAATAAATGCACTTGTTCTAAGCTCATGAATGGGACAATGATGATAATGTGACTGAGACTAGGCATGGGAATAATCAACCACACGGAGAAACAAAGACTATGACACACTTGGCCACACCAAATTTAACAAAAGAAATTTAGCAGCAGATGCTCCAGCATTCACTTTTACTCAAATTAGGAGCAAATATTTTTTCTGTCACACAAGCTCTATAGTGTGGTTTTTCATAAATGACAGGCTGCATTTGGAGAGAATTAGTTTTCAATTGATTTATGAATGGATGTCTGAAAGTATAAGGCTAAGTAAGATAAGGGAAAATGCAATAGAAAATATATTGTTGCACTGGTTTGAGAGCTGGTATAAATGGAAATCTTTCTTTTTGTACCTGGTTGTCATCAAGAGATTCTGTGACAGTCTTGGACACAGAGGGACAGAGCCCTCATGCAAGCAACCTGGAGGTTTTCTACAATATCCTTGGGGTGAGGTATTGGATCATCCTGTCTGGCACCATGACACAGCTGCACTGAATATGTGAAAATCATCAGAAAGACTTTTTTAAAATCTACTTTCCAAATCTACAGTCAAATTGAATTTAGTGTTACTTGAATATGCCTAATATATATTAATACACATAAGAAATCAAGATAAAGAAACAGCTTGTCTGGTTCATGGTTTTAATTTATATTCTGGGAGATATTTTATTATTATTCCATCTTTTTGAGTATTTGGTGAAAATGTCCTTTGATATCTCTTTGCCCAGGTCACATTCTGATGTACTTTGCCATATGTGATGCCTCACTCAGGAGCTGGGACTGACCTTATGTGGTGTAAAGTTGTGACCTGTTTTCCTTGTTTTTGCAAGCCTGTATCCTCCTTATCCTCTGCTGTGAGGTTTGACCATAAAATCTTTCTCTCTCAGTTAGAGTTTTTTCTATGGCTGTTGGTATTGAATGCCTTCAATTACTCATTTAAGGAAGTTTATAGAAATGATCTGGTAACAAACAGCTGTGCCCCACTGGAAATCTATGGCAGCACAGTTTTTAGAAGAATGCAGAGCACTTATATGAAAGAATGGAGCCTAATTTTTAGATTTAGAATAGATTTTTTTCCCTTTTTTTTTGTAAAATGTAGACATACTGATGTTCAGAACGTGAAACTACTGACACTCCAGAGATAATTCACTACAGTGTTGAATTTATGTGTGTGAATTTCAACTACTGCCTCTTCAAAGCTCTGTCTACCACCGTTTCTGCAACTCCAGCACTGCTGAGAAAGCATCAGAGAGCTTGTTTTTTATGGCCACCTCTTGTCCCTCACTGTCACTTCATGACACAGGCAAAATCAGTGGGAGCATGGAGGTTCACATCACTTCTTCCCTTAGTGTTGAACAGTCAGTAATTATTAAATTGAATCTCGACCATTTACATGCAAATTAAAATGCAAATAGGCAGTAGAAATTCATAACCGTAAACCATTTTCTTTAGCTTCATTCAGTATCAAAGCCAAAACTCAGTTTAGCCTGCTTTGTGTATTTAGTTTCAGGGATTAGTGGAGGACTGCTATTTGTGAAAATGTGTGCAAATGAATGATACATTGGTTTTTAAAATGACTACAAAAAGCATAGATCAGATTCCAGTCAGTGGTAATGTTTTGGAATTCATCCTTCAGTGGATACATATAAGGTTGTTTAAATGATTAGGAGAAAGCTTTCACAAGTTGTATTTTAGCACTAAATACAAGCTTTTAAATCATCTATTTACACATGTAATTCAAACTACTTCACAAACTATTTGGAGGTCAAACATTAATTACTGAAGAAATTTTGCCCAAGACATGAGGCAGCTTGTTCTGGAGGGTATGCAAATAATCAGGGAGGAGCAACACAGGGTGTGGGGAATTAACTGCTGGGTCATGGTAGTATTGTGAAACCTCAGCCCCAGGGCACACAGTGTATATGGGCAGAGGACACATAACACATAACTGAATCATTGTGAAATGTGGACTACTCAAAATTCACCTTATGAATCACTTTCTTTTGGATACTATGCAATATTATGATGGTGACATACGAGCTTTAAAAAGGATCTGTTTCAATCCAGTCTTCCAGAACTATGGAATGGAGACAGCTTCAGAACATACTGCAATAATAAATACCTAAAGCACATGTATTTACGTGAGAAACACTTTCACTTCAAAAGACTCACTAACATTTTTGGGATTTACTGAACATGTGCACACAGAAAGTACAGTAAAAAGGTGTTCCAAGTAGGTTCTTTTGGATAAGGAGGAGTGCCATAAAATGTTATTTTAGGTCCCATTGTTTGAGCAGAGTGATACAGTTGCTCTGTGAACATCTCTGAAATGCCTCCCTGTGAACATAATTAACTAAGGACTGACATTCTGCAGTTTATAAGAGAAAAAGAAAGGTCCAGTATTAAATACTTGTTGTTTGCTATTCACCAGTCAGTTTTCTTCTAGTCTAAAATACGTCCATTTTTTCAGTAAGGGATGTAGTCTATTGAAAACTGAGTTCTGTCAAGGGCTCCTACAATATCTGAGAGAAAACCTGTCCATTGGCATGTCTTTATCACAATGTTTGCTGCCCCTGTACAGCTAGAAGGAAAACAGTTAAAGCAATAAATCTGTAAAAACAGAGATTGCATGTAAATGGCTAAAATAAAGCAATAGGTTCTTAATCCACCAAGGGCTGTGTTCACATGGGTAATTTGTTTGTTTGACTTCATAATTGTGTGCAAGCCAGAAAGAGAAATAGATGCTACCACCAGAAAAGCAACATCTCATCAAAAGTGATGGCTGGGGAGAAGAGGGGGAAGCTGGAAAGAGTCTTTCCTGATGCTATGCCTGCCAAGCCTTGGCTCACAGTTCCCACTCTATGTTCCTTTTGTGGAGACTTGTCTATGGCACAGCTCCACAGATCCTCTGCTCCTCTGGGGAGATATAAATGTCACTGTCTGCCAGGACCTGGGCTGGTGAGGGCCAGGTGGGAGCAGAGCCAGGCAATGGACCCTTAGAGAATGTAGTCTAACGAGGCTCTGGCAGGAGGTGACCTAATGTGCCTGGGGACATGCATGTCCTCTTTCCAAAGGAAAGGCTGTGCCTGACCCTCCTTTCTGTTCCAAGAGTGATTCTCATGTGGAGGCTTTCTGACAACTGGCTTTGATGCTGCTGAGGGATGGGGTACAGGAGGCCAGTAATGTGCTTGAGCTCTGAGCTGCCAAGGACTCAAGAGAGTTTACTTAATCGAAGACCAAAATCTGCTGCAGTCAATGGGAGACTTGCATTGACTCTAGAGCTTTTTGGATCAGGTTCCAAATGATTAATTCCTCATAAACAAAGAGGGAAACAGAGATTCCAAGGAGTCAGGCCTGGAAGAAACACAAAACTTGGTCCTATAACTGTCATACTCTTTATAAACTGAGTTACATGGTTATATAGCTTCTAATTATCTTGTAATCTTCAGTGCTGTGTGAATATTAATATTTACATGATTGCTGTGTGTTACGGTTCTGTGAGTACTTTTACTTCCAAGAAAAGCCTGTTCAAGAGTGAAACAAAAAATAACTCACATGGAAGAATAAAGTTTGGCCTCTAGGAGCAATTTCCAAGCACATTACTGAAATACCAGAGTTGAGTATGATATAAACTTCAAAAATGCTGACTGGGAATGGAGGAAGGAAGGAAGAAGAGAAGACATGACAGTGAAAAAGAAGAAGAGAGTGGAGAAGGACAAGGACTTTGAGTTCAGTAACATTCATTTGCAGTTTTCAACTAAACATTTTTGACATAGTCAGGTTTAATTCTGTATTGTTAAAATAGTGAAGGCATGGCCAGACAGAGGAAAGCCTAATAGAGTCTCCTATTAGGTGGAAGTGTTTTTTCTCAAGTCTACTCTGACCTTTATGTCTGTGTTTTTCATTACACAATCGTCATGGCCTTAATACATCTTCCTCGTGCATTGATCCCAGATTTGTGGGATTCCTGGGAAAGGAAGCAAAGGTGCTCAACTTGATGATCCTTGTGGGTCCCTTCCAACTCAGAACATTCTGTGATTCTGCAATTGTTTTGCTGGCTGTTGGTGAATGAAAGGTTCTGTTGGAAGGCATTAAGCTCTTGTCTGCTGGGTGACACCAGCATTCTGCCAGCAAGGGCTCTGTTCCCCTGGTGTGCCAAGTGCATCTTGCCTGTGTGTGAGGGACAATTGTTTCTTTGTGCAACAGAGCAGCAGGATTGAATATAGTGAAATGCATGTTCATTACACTCTTAGTTCTTGTATAACTGATCAGTGCAGCTCAAAGGTGGGCAAGAGAAACTCCTTTCTCCTCCCTTAATGTTTCATGGAGTGCAAGCCCCATGAGAGCAAATATGTGAGGCAAGGTTCTTCACAAGTGGGTGAGTAGAGATCTGACTGCCAACATCCAGTTGATACTTACACAGATGCCATCACTATTTTTACATTAAGAAACTAAAGTCCTAGAGTTGTTATAAGGGGGAAACATGTCAATTTGTATTGCCATTGAATTTAGAGGAAGTGGTAAGAACTTCCATGAAGACATGATGTTGCCTCTGAGTGCTATGGGAACCAGGTTCTCATGGAAAACCTCTTGTGGCAATCAGACATCATTTTCTTCTAAGACCTCCAAATGTGCACCTTTTTATGGCCACTGGAGCCACACAAAGCCTTTGTGGGCAGTCTGCAAAGGGCTTTCAGCTGTGGCTGTTTGTGATGGAACCCATAGATTACTGGTTTTGTGGTCTCTTTATCCTCCCTGGGACTGGAGCCAATTAGAGCTTGCAATGACTTGCCATATTGGAACTGACAGTCACCTGAGAGTGACAACCAGCAATGAAATATTATACATAACAGGCTGTGGATGCAGTTTAACACACAGCCAAGAAATAAATTTATTGTCCAGAAGTCCAAGGCTTACCTATCTGCCTTAATATTCTTTAAAAGAAATATTCAGAAATCCTGGCATAGTGTTGAGCAGAACAAGCATGTGCTACGATGGAAAGAAAAGCTCAGACTGAACACTACTACATTACAAAATGTTTGTTTGGGACTAGCAGCTTAAAGTAGCTCTGACTGACCTATCTTAACAACATAGAGACAGCAGTAATTTTATGTGGTGAACCTGTCACGTAGAATTTGCACTATCAATCAGAAAACCATGACTGAGCAGAGCAGGGTCAGTTCAGTCACCTGTTAATTTGAAATTGTTCCACTTTCTTCTGAAGTGAGCTGAGTGCTCATATGGCAGTTATTTTGTCTTAGCTGGGAACCCACAATGGACAGCTGGAACATAACTTAGGCAGCTGAGCTGTCTTGCAAGTGATCCTGTGGTTTGCCACTGCACGTGAGCACCTTACCATTAACATTGCAGTTAAACAGAGAGCTTAAATATTCCACAAAGGCCTAAAAGACTTTGGGTTCCTGGGGAGGTGACAACTTCCCAAGGTGCCAGAAAATATGACCTGGCTCAAGGCAAGAGTTTTGAGTGATGAGTTGCCACTGGGTCTGAAGCCACAGAACTGGCCTCCTCCCAGAGCAATGTGAACATGCCCTCATCAGTGGAGTTTGACAGGAATACAGCCCTGTGTCTGTCCCTGCTCTGACTGCACAGATTCTCTAGCATGGAAGGCTCAGCTGCAGAAAAGCAGGCTAAAATTGGTGGATAAATGCTGACCTGCTAGTGAATAACATTCTTACTGTCTTCCCAGGCTCCTTTCTCTGACCTGCCAGGTATACATGTCCATGACAAGCAAAATAAACTACACAGATAGTAAGATTAAGAGTGGTGAACTCACACATAACGGGTATCTTTAAAGCTACAGCATCACTCAGAACAGGTAGACTCTGGTCTACTGCAGACATGGTTGTATTTCCCTTTATTTCAGTTACAACACGTGGTATCCTGACTCCACAGTAAGAGAAAAAGCACGAGACCATGGCCAATGTACATGAATTTTTATGCTGTAAATGCTTCCAGTTGCAATGTCTCTCATCTCCTGTCTTCCCCTGGAAATATCTTCAGTGAAACTATCCATGCCCAGTTCTGTCCTAAGCCATCTACAGCAAAATGTTTGTGAACAGAATTCTAAGGCACAAGGGGATGGGCACACTGGGAGTGAAATCTTAGTGGGCAATGATTCCTTCTTGAAGGTGGTCTGGGGGTGCCTTTCAAAATACAGTGGAGTTTTCTCCTTCTAAATGTTGCACTGCTGCTTTGTATCATTGGTAAAGGCATATTCATTTTTACCCTAGAGGGTAGACTTTCATTATTTTAATTGTAACGGTTCATATGCTGCAGAGAGTCTGATTTTTAACATATGTTCCCTGGTATATCAGTCGGAATGAATTACACTCCTTTAAAAAGGCCCTTAACCCAATACAGGATATTTCTTTTTATACTAGTTGTTTGGAAATGTTAACACTCAAATGATCACGAGTATCCTTTGAAGTGAACCCTGGCCTGGAGATCGATTACTGAAATTAGCACCTTGGTTGTTTTTGCTTTAGTCTGTCTGCTTGAGGTCTCTGTAACACGTGAGTTGATTGTTTTATGACTTGGAGGTTATCTTTGACATCTAAAGGAGCAAAGCACTTCGTTTTCTTCTCTTCCCATTTGGGCTTTGGAAGAAGAGAGTTTCTCAGCCATGAGAGTCTCCACAACATCTCCGTCTGACAAACCGAATTACTCAATTTTGATTCAAACAACCAGGGCAGATATTTCAGCCTTGTGTAGGAGAGGGAACATGGAGGAGTCTCTGAAGCAGGAAGGTTGTAGGTTGTTTCACACTTAGCATCATCAGTAGCTTGCAGTAGAAGTTGATGTAAGGGAAAATCTAGTGAGTTGTGGTGCCTCTGTGCTAGATTGGCTAACACAAGGCACCAGCAAGGCTGCTGTTTTCAGGCAACACCTTAAGCCCTGGAAATCAGACCTCTTTATGGAGTCTCAAGGCACCTACAGTCATTAGTCACTTAAAAAAAAATCCTGACTCTTGTTTGGATAAGGCTTAAAGGATACTGCAAGGTTATTTTCTTTCTTGCTCACTGGTCTCAGAATAGAATATGCTTCTAAGGAGCTCATTCTCAGGGAAAAGCAAGTAATTTGCTAGGTTTCAGATTGTCACTCAGAAAATTCAGATGCCAAGAAAGATTTTTACCTCTCCCAAATGTTTCTCCCCTTTTCCTTAGAATATTTGTAGAACTTGACTTTACAAACTTTAAGTTTGTAAAAGAAGACATAAGACACACATTCCTCAGTGTGAAATATACATTAAGGAACTCAGAGTATGGTTTATTTCCCAAATATATAACACGATATTCCACAATCTACATCCACTATCTCATCCTATGAGATGATGGCAATCTGTGTGTGTCAAAAAGATTCATCAATAAACCTTTATTGGGAATGCAGCAGGGGAATGAATATAACAGAAAACAAACTTTGCGACAATTACAAAATATCTCAAAAATAATAGCAATAAAACCTTTCCAGAACACAAATGGCTACATTGCTAATGATATGTCCAAACATCTTGAGATAACCAGAGGATACATCTAAATTTCTGACAAGTTAGAAGTGTCAGATAATCACCACAAATCCTTCTTCATGATGTTTGAAGCCCAAAATGAAACCTGAAGAGCAATGGTCTTTACGTGGTCCGAGACAGCAGAAGGGAATCCCAGTTGTTATTCTATAGCAGTATGAGAGCTTTTAAGTTTCTGCTGAAGTTTCTGGAGTTTATTGCTAGTGACAGCAGCTACTTTAGCTTTTCTGTGACTGTCTTGAATTTTGTCCTTGGCAACTGTTAAGGGAAAAGAATCCGTGACTTACTTGAAAGGTCTCATGAAGGGCTCTGTTAGAGACTTTCTATTGTACACTAACACTAGGACATTTGGAGGGCAGTTTTGTACAAATGCTTGCCTGCTCCTCTTCCTGGGCTTTGGGTGTATCTGGAATGAAGAAGGTCATTGTTGTGATGTGGAAAAAAGAGTTCTGAACTGATGGAAATGTGGCCAGCTTGGGCAATGCCAGAAATTTAAGATCCTGCTCCAGGATGTGTAATTAATCACTGTAACTCTCATCCTCAGGTTGTCATAGAAACAAAATAAACTGCATAATCTGAAACAATTGTATTAGCTGAGATTATATAGAAATTTTAAAAGGGAAATAAGGTCTCAAAAAGGGAAATGATGGTCTGTAACTGGATAAGGACGAAGCTTTTCCTGTGACTGGGTCTCCACAGAAAGGATTTCTTGTAGATGAATGGTGGCTCTGGTCACCAAGATTTGAGCAGGATGATTCACAAAGTCAAAACCTTACCCTCAGTGTTGTACTGCTGTGCCTATACATAGGCTATACCAAATGTAGTTGTAGTTTGGTCTTGTTGTACAAAACTTTTGCACAGGACTGAGCTAGCTAACACCAGACCAAAGCCTCAGAAATCTTCAAAAAATAGGAAAAATTATTCTCAGGTTTCAAACTTTCTGAACTGTGCTTTGACTGTTAATTGATTTTGGTGAGACTCAAACCAGGCAAACACTGAAAACTTTTGCTGAATAAGGGTTTGAGGAATGTTAAACTACCAGCTGGTTCTAATTTGAATTATTGTCTTAATTAGTCATTTGATTTTGACACATCTAAAACATGTACTCTCTTGGAATAAGCTTTCTCTTTCTTCTGACTAGCCTGTTTCTCAGTCCTTCTCCACAATTTAACCTGTTCTTCAAACAGCAGTATTAGTGCAAGGAAGATGAGCACTCTGCCCTTGTCAAGACTGAACTCTATAATTTTCTTCCCTCCTGAATCATCTGTTGGAAGGATGTGAATCCAGGAAGTAATTTTTAAAATATTATCTCTATGATGTAATATGGCATCTTTGATGTGGGTGACCCATTCCAAAGTACATTCTGCTGGTAAATTTTGAGCCCTTCATTAAGGTTTAATCGTGACTTCATTATAAAGATGTCAATATAATTTCTTTTAACTTAAATGTCATAGGTGGTTAAGAGTTGGAAAAGTAGCTGACATTTCAATACTCACATGTAACTGTTCCTGAAGAATAAAGCTCCAATATTTTATTCTGCCACTCTGCACTTTTTTGTGGTGTAACTTGTTTTTAGTTCCCCAAAACTCTCACACACCCATTGTTCATGGGGCCAACAGAGGAATTAGATGTTCCCTCAGGATGGGAGAGTCTGTGCCTTGTTCTCTTGCTACCATCATGAAAATCCCATGTAATTCCTTCTGAGTTTCTTTTCACTGTTTTTGTGACTTGTGAGTTCTTGAAAGCAATGAAAAGGAGAGGGTTTGTTCTAAATTTAGATGAAGCTATTCAGAGCACAAGGTATAGGAGAGATGAAACCAGCCTCTAGCAGCTTTCCTGAACTGTGTCTTAAAAAATCACCTGACATCATGGATCCATCATCTTTAATAAATTCAGGGTGACCACACGTGAATTCTTGCCAGCACATCTCACAGAATTTAAACAATCCTTTTTTGTCTTAACCATGCAACTTCTGTTTCAACTCAGGTCTGTGTGTCTGAAGGACACTGGAGAAAATCTTCAAGTAAAATAGAATTCACTATTCCTACACACACTGTTGAGAGGATTCATTACAACTGCTGTTTTGACTAAAATCCCAGAGCTAATTTCAAGGAGATATTTCTGTGTTACCAGGTATGTGCAAACAGTAGGCTGAGGAGACCATGGTTGAGTTTCCAATACCATGTGGTCTTTCCTGTTTTACAGGTCCTCTTTTGGAGCCACCTGCTCAGTTTCACTCAGTAAATCCTCTGGATGAAGTATATGGTTGCAATTCATTACTATGCTGACTTCAGACAAGTAAATGGAACTGTGCTGAGAATAAATTTTATCCATTGTTTAGGTTTTAAAAACTTTGCTCCTCTTTTACTGAGCACAAAGTTTGCAAGGTTGCAGCAGCTCCAGAAAGAGCTGAGCCTGGGAGCTCTTACACCGTCAAATGACAAGGATCCTGCAGTTGTGAGACAGCTTAATAACATATACAGTTTCAAAAAATCCATTTGTTACTTGTTTATCATCAAGTTGATCTTTATTCTAATGTGACTGAGTCTTAACTGAAACTCCTCCCTAATATTTCCTTATCTCCATCAGCTTTGGACTTTTAGTCTACGTGGACAAATTTAAACAGAGGCAAGAAAGAAAAATAGTTTAGTTAGTAGATTAATTTAAGAAGCAGGAGTAGGAGGGAGCAGTTATTTTATTTTGGATTTTTAATTTATAGCCATATGACCAAGAATAAAACCTAGGTTTCACCAATAAACTCATCTGGAGTACATGTGTAAGCAGTTAAAAAAGTATGCTGGACTTTGGCAGCACATCTGTCCTAAATAGTCAAGCAACAGACTGGAAGTTGCTTTTTATTCCTTTCACAACAAAACCTTTAATATGAGAGTCTAAAGAGGAAAAAGAGAGGGAAAATATCCCAAACCAAAAATCCCCCAACGACACAATCTTCAAAGCTTTTACCATTATAAATGAGTTAAATTTCTATTGTGACTTGTGATATCAAAATCCAGAGGAACAGTCAGAATATAAATAATTTTAAACCTCCTTTTCCCTTCAGTCACAGTGACAGCATGATTTCCACAAAGTCACCTCCAAATGCACTATTTGAAGTAAAACTGTGATCACTGGATACATGGGTACTGACAGCTGCTCTACAGAATTTCAAAGAAATTATGTCCCTTTTTTCTTTTTTTTTTTTCCTGATAAGTTAATTATTTTTATACACTTAGAAGAATAAGATATGCTCAGTCCTGGGATAAGAATGAATCCACTAGTGTAAACTAGGCATTTGCATTAAAAGACAGAAGTTTAGTGAAATCAGATTGCACTTCTTTTATCCTTTCTTACTCTAGTGGATTTAATTGATCCAAATCTGTGCAAGCTGCAATCTGATGGATTTTTACTGACAAAAATATTTTTTATGAAAACCTAATATTCCTTCTTGGATTTCTGCTAATGCTTGGTAGTTA
>VZRX01005652.1:0-16490 GCA_013398075.1 Notiomystis cincta | reverse complement strand
GTGCGGCTGGGGGAGACCCCCGGCTCCGCGACCCCGCGCTGGGAGCCGGGCAGGGCGCGACGCCGCGGGGACGGTGCCCGTGGGGACGAGCTCCCTGTGCATCATTTCGGGGAGTTGGTGTTAAAAGGTACTGTTCGTGTCCCTGTCGGAAGGGCTCGGCTGCCTCCCGGCCACATCGAGCCTCTGCGGGATTCCCTCGGCTTTGTTAGAGCGTGAGAAGGGCAGGGCTGGAGCTGCTGCGGTGGGAAGAGGGCGAGATGTAGGACTGTGCCTTCCTGCACGGTTTGGAATAACCACAGCTGCACAGGGCACAGCGTGCTGTGGTTCCCCGGCTCTGACAGTCACAGAATCAATTAGGTTAGAAAAGACCTCCGCGATCATCGACTCCAGCCTGTGACCGACCGCTGCTGTGAGCTAGACCAGGCCACTGAGTGCCACGTCGGGTCTTCACTTAAACACCTCCAGGGACTCCACCACCTCCCTGGGCAGCCCATTCCAATGTCTTCTCATCCTTTCTGTGAAGTTCTTCCTATTGTCCACCCTAGTCCTGGTGCAGTTTCAGACTGTCCTCTCATCCTGTCTCTTGTTGCCTGGGAGAAGAGGCCGATCCCCACTTGGCTACACCCTCCTTTCAGGTGGTTGTAGAGAGCGATAAGGTGACCTCTGAGCCTCTTTTTCTCTTTTGCAGACAGGCTGTGCTGACTTCTTGGCGCTGGATTTTGAGGCAAGTGGAACTCTTGTACAAGGGTTTTGGGAAACTTACTAGTGAAGAGTGTGTTAAATTGGCTTTTAAGATTGGGTGGGACAGCTAAGGTTTGGTTTTTGCTCATTTGCTTTTATAAAGTGTAATCTGCTCTTTATTGAGCCTTGACACAGATCTGCTGGTAGAGTACCTTGCTCTTATCTCTTCCTGTTGCCACCCAGATTGTGATGGATGTGTGACTGTACGTGATGCTATAATTGAGTATATGGACAGAACTTGGGATTTAGCTTTGAGATTGACTTTTGACTTTGATGTTTGTGCTGGACAGAACTTGGGATTTAGCTTTGAGATTGACTTTTGACTTTGATGTTTGTGCTGGTTTGGACACAAATTTAGGAGGAAACAACCAGAAAAAGGCTTTCTCTCTCTCCCCTAGGAAAGCAGGTCCTGGCAGTCCCTCCTCCCCACAGGTTTGGGAAATAATTTCTCAAATGAAAGTGAAAAGAAAACTGTTCTATCTTAGTTTATGTGGAGACTTTCTTGGCTATGGGTTTGGGGATTTATTGTGTGGTGGTTTGGTTTTTTTCAGTGATAGATATTGCAATTATTACAATATTCACAATGTTGAAACATGAGAGTTTTCCAAAGCATAACTTCTGGTCACTGCCTCAGAACAGGTCCAGCTTGCACCACTGTTAGTGGATTGTAAATTTTCACAGCTCATTGCCTGGCTCAAAATTTTTAGTTGCTTGAGTAGTTTGTCTCCAAAGGTTTATCATTTTTCCAGAGAAAGGGACCACAAGATGACTCTGTGGTTTGATATCCACTGCCATTGCTTGACTGAGCAAATGACAATACAGCCAGCACAAAGCAGCACAGTGCTGCTGCTGCCTATTTATTATTTTTTTTAAGATGTGAGAATCTTCCTAAAGAAAGGTTAAGTTTTTAGAAATATCTCATGATGCAGCTCACAGCTAAGGTCTTACATTTGCAGTTTCTGGGACAGCTTCCAAAACAAGGCCCAGACCATTCAGTGCAGCATAGTATTAAACAATGGGGACTAAATCTGCATGCCATGACTTGCACTATCTAGTGTGAAGTATTCCCACTTTTTATCTACTGAAATTCTATTTGCAGCCTATACTAACTCTATTTCAGTTACAAAAGTGTTGGCTTAGGTATGGCGGTTTTTTGTTGGATACCACAAAGTGCAAACAGTTTTGGAACTTTTAAATAATAACTTGATCTCTTTGGCTGACTGGATTGATGAGTTTGGTTTTCTGAACATGTTCCAAAATGTACCACCCTCTTTCTAACATAGATTCCTGGAGCTGAGTGCAGTTTTTCAGGCATAGCTGCACCAAACCTATGCTGAAAGGCACTGCAGTCCTGTGAGATCTGATGTTTCTCTGTAGCGAGGCTGACAGCTCTTTTGGACTAGAGGAGATCCCAAGCCTGCTTCAGAGAAACTTAGAAAATAGTAATGCAGGCATTGGCACTTCTTTCACTTTTTCTAGTAAAATATATTCAGATAGGTCTATCTTCTGAACAGAGTTAAAAAGAATGTGCTGACAGTCTGCTTTTGTTACCTCCTCTTGCTTAGGCCTGAGTTGTAGGAGAGAGAATTGCAGGTAGTGGCTGGCTGGGAGTATTGCCTTTGCAGCACTGATGCCTTTTCATCAATCCTAAAATTATGAGCCAGACACAGTTAGATGATAAAAAGGGGTTATCTTTTTAAGGATCCTTATGGTGCACAACATGCTGGATGAAAAAGTGCCAAAGATGCACACTGTAACACAAAGGGGGTACAATTTTATATGTTCAGCAAATTAGTATAACAAGAATCCCCAATTAGAGACAGAGGTGATGAGGTAATTCCTTTGGTTTCTGAAACCCCTCCCTTTTAGATAGTCACTAAGCTTTGTTTATAAAAACGTGTCTCAGGAAGTCGTTTTGGCCTCGGTTCCCAAAGAATCTAACTCAGGCCTTGGAGCTGCTGGAAAATGTATTTTGTGTTTCTTTCTAAAAGGGTAGCTAAAATGCTAGCTACAAATACAATAGTAGGCTACAGAGCTGCAAATATGTATGTATACAAATATATGTAAAGAATATAGAGAACATATAAAAACAAAAAGGCAAAAATCAATTTGGCATCAGCATGCGCAGAGTAAACTTTTTGTTTACTTTGAATGGACCATATCCCAAAAAATTTATTATTTCAGAGGAGAGATATTAAAAGGTACTGTTCAGCTCTGTTTTGAATAGTGGAACTTTTGATCAATAATCCAGAGTTAAACAGGAGCCTGCCTGAGGGTTTTCACAGCTGTAAGAAAACCACCAGAGTTATGCACAACCCTTGGCTGCAGCTTGAAAGCAAACTACCTTTGTTGTCAGCTGTCTGCATAAATATGTGGATGTCAAGAGTTCACATTTATTTGTTGCAGTGTTGTGGAGGCCAGACGTCTCGGGTAGCTCGTGGTTGGTGAGGGCAGCAAAGGGAACGTCTGCACTGTTGCATTTCACGGCTATTTTTAGTTGGGGACATAATGGTTTGTTTTGTACGTCAGAAGAACGTTGTAGATGCACGTAGGATTTAAAAGTGTGGAACTGGCAGGGGAAATCAGTAGCTGTCTGTGTGGACAGACTGAGAAGGACGTAACCATGGAATTTCCTTTTATGATCCAGATGCTTGGTACACCCTGTCAGGTATCTAATACAAAGCAAGGTAAAATGTCTTTTTTTCTAGTTAAACAACAGAAAATTAATGCTTTTTTTGCCTGCATATTGGGTTGTTTGTTTAAGGGAGTTACTTTGCTTAATTTTACTCCCTTTCTTTTAAGGATGAATCCCAGTTAGTGACTTGAGTCTTGCTTTTCAGGAGTCTAACAGAAGATATTCTATCTCTGAGCAAACTATCTGAGAAACAGTTAGAGCTGTGCTATGACTCTGATTAGCATTGCATTTCTGACCAGATCATTTGTTTTTAAGTTATAAAATTGATACTTAGTGTAAATTTCAGAATATTGATATTCTTGCAATTATAGGTGAAGTTAAATTTATCTTCTTTCAGAAGACACTTGCTACAGGTGCTTTCTGTAAAATTCAGAGTCAAGGGTGGAAGGAATATGGTTTGCATAACACTTAGTTTGAGCATAATATAGGATTATAGTAGTATAGATTACACCTTAGTTTTAGCTAATGCAAGCAGAGGTTATGAGACTTTTGGAAACAACATTAAAAAGGGTCTAACTTCTGATCCAAAAGCAGTCTTCAGGGCTTTGTGTTTGCCTTTCAGTCAGTGACTCAGCTTTTTGAGTTTGTACTCTCATACATTTAGTTGGAACACTACATATGTCTTCCCACCTAAATAGACACAGTTAAAAGCCTCATTTCTACCCTGAGTGTATTAGTGTTATAACATATAATCTACCATGTTTATGTCTTCATTTGAAAGCTGCAAGGGAAACAGTGACATTGGTATACCTGTGATACGTAAAAATTTATAAAAATACATAAATGTTTCTAGTGGTTGGTAGTTTAAAAGAAACAGTCTTCACATTTTTGTAGCTATTATGCCATTAATTACTTTTTAAAAGAGTATGCTGGTATTTGCATGTGTTCCACTGTGTAAGGGAATAGCAGTGTAGAGCTTTTGAACCAAGTCAGTGCTCTCTCTGTCTCTTAACGGCAGTGCTATTCAGAGACTAAAAATACATTTTTCTCCTCCAAAATGTTATTTTAGCATACTGTCTGATCTATTTAACCACTGTGCTAGTTTAGCAACACATACCCTTCTATGTCAGCAGTGCCTCCCAAACTCCTGAATATGTACTCATCCTAATTTGTGGAAGATGCAGGTGGAGTACTGAATCAGAAATACAAGCACTGTATGAGTTTCATTTCAAGGGCTGTGATTTGATTTGGGTTTTTTAATGTAGCCTGCTGTTGGCCCACAGAGCTGGTCCCTGAATCCTCAAAGGCTTTGTGCTTTAATAGCAAGTGAAGTCTGGATGAAAGAAAATGGAGCAGGAGATACCGAAATAAATGTGTACTTTGGGGTATATGCTGATAGCATGAAACTTGATGTCCCTTTATCCATCCTTCCCCCAAGGACTTGCAATGTGATTTAATAAGGCTAAATCTTGGATATGTTTCTGTCTCCTTAGAAACAACAGCCACCATGTCTAGCAAAAGGGCAAAGACGAAGACCACCAAGAAGCGCCCCCAGCGCGCCACTTCCAATGTATTTGCGATGTTTGATCAGTCGCAGATCCAGGAGTTCAAGGAGGCCTTCAACATGATCGACCAGAACAGGGATGGCTTCATTGACAAAGAGGACTTGCACGACATGCTCGCCTCCCTTGGTAATGGCCCTTTGCTGCTCCTGCTTGCCAAGCAAATTTCTGCTGCAAAAATCAAAATGCTGCCTTTGGAATATGAGAGGTGTCCCAGTTTGTGTTGACACTCAGTTTGTCTTGACACTCAGTTTGTGTTGACACTCAGTTTGTATTGACACTCAGTTTGTGTTGACACTCAGTTTGTCTTGACAGTGCTTTTTCGGTTTGAAAGCTAAACCAGGTCTGAATCCCTTTATTTGTAGGAAAGAATCCAACAGATGAATACCTGGATGCCATGATGAACGAGGCTCCGGGCCCCATCAACTTCACGATGTTCCTCACAATGTTTGGTGAGAAGCTGAATGGCACCGACCCAGAGGATGTAATCAGGAATGCTTTTGCTTGCTTTGATGAAGAAGCAACAGGTACATGGATGAAACAACAGTGTATATGTATTCCTTCTACTTACTTTTATAGCAATAAATTCTTGTATTCATAGAAGTGGTGATGACTTTTTTTAACTCAGAAAATTTTAATTTCTGCAGACTAAAAATCATCATTGTATCTTCATCTGCTAAATTTATCTTTTCAATCTCTGTAAAAATTTCAAATTTCTGGCTGTTTAGTTCTGTTGTTGAAGACAGGAGAAAGTACAAAAGATGCTGATTGGGAAGCAGGATCTTAATTTATTCCTAATTTAAAATTCACCTCTGGGACTACTTTTATGAGGGGAATCATTGTTTTCAAAGCTGTGGTGCTTTTATGAAGAACTTGTTTTCTGTCAGCAACTTGTATCCACCTTCCCTCTGTTAAGCTGCACTAACAAGTGAAGAAAGTGAATGCGAGAAAATTCTTGTGTGACTCACAGGAGTACTGATAGAAGCAACCACAAGTTATACAAGCCTGCTTGTTTAAAGAACAATGCCAAAAATTTATTCTGGTAAATCTGAGTTTTACCAGTGATTTAAGATCAATGTGAAGTGTTGTAAACTTTTCCTGTGTGTCATGCACTCGTTGAATGTTAATAGTCAAGTTCCATGACTTGTTTTTTTGTGTTTTTCAGTAGAAATGCTCAAGGTAAACTGATCCCCGTTGTGATTTTTAAAATATGGAGCTGTTAGAAGGTTCTTGGTACTACTGGGAGTGTAGCCCTGCTGTTGGGAAGGATGTCCAGTATGAGTACTGACAAATTTTTACACCCTCTGGACCACCACAGGCAAATCATAAAATGGTCTTGAAGTAGTTGGACCTTTCAAACTAAGATGCCTGATTTGATTGAATCCCTGTAATTATTTGGCAATGTTAGTAATAGGCTGTAACGGCATTGTTTTCGTTTGGCAGACAAAGACTGTAGGTATCTTTAACTGAGAGAAAGAACTCAAAGAAAGAAATTACCACCCATGTATTGGCAGATAAAAGTAAAAACTCCTCTGCTGTGCTCCAGGGTTCATCCAGGAAGACTACCTGCGGGAGCTGCTGACCACCATGGGAGACAGGTTCACGGATGAAGAGGTGGATGAGCTGTACAGGGAGGCCCCCATCGACAAAAAGGGCAATTTCAACTACATCGAATTCACGCGCATCCTGAAACACGGAGCCAAAGACAAGGATGACTGAGCAGATCCCTGGATACCTGCAGATTATTTCTACACTTATGTTTATTTTTAACAATTTCTTCCTGATAGAACTTGTTGCATGCATTTAGCTCCAAAGCTTTTGTCTTTTTCAATATATTTATCTATTCCAGGCCATTTAGGCACATTTGCACCTGTAATCAGACTGGAAGCAGGGAAAATATTGTGAGGGAAAGGCTACAGGACAAACATTCCCTGGAGTTGATAGTCCAGGAAAATAATCTCAATGTTTCTGGTTTTGCTGGATTTTTACATTTTTGTAATAAATTCCATTTTGAAATAAAGATTGCTATATAGATAAAATACCTCAAGATCTTTTGTGAAGAATGACATTTCTATTACACATTTATAAATGCAGGTGTGTTCATTGTATTTCTCTTGCAGTTGCAAGTCAAGCTAGAAAACTCATTTTCATAGTGTTTTGTTCGGTGTCACAGGGTTCCAAAATGCTCCTAGCAGCATCTGCTGGCATCTTTAAAAATGCAGCTGCAGAATTCTTTCATCTGAGGTTTTTGAAGTGGGATCAGACTACTGTGTAATTAGTTAACCAAAGAAATGGCTAGGGAAGACTGTTACAATTGCCTCATGGCCAGCAGAGAACATCTGATTCTTTAGCAGATATCATGCCCAGCTTTTGCTTCCTTTTAGTACTGATGGGTTTTCTAGCAGTACTCTCATGTCAAAGTGTGCTTTCTTCTTTGCTAAGTCTTCATGCTGGCAGTAGGTGGGAATTAGGCATATTTTTTCCTTCTGGTGAAGGACATTGGTGCAAAGGAATCTCTGCTGGCACTAATGAACAGCAGCACATGGCCAGAAAACTTACACAAAGCTTTATTTTTCTACAGCTAATTCATTTGCATGTGAGAATGTGAGCCAAGTCGTTCTGAGAATTAACTCTGTAAAACCCTATAGGTGCTGAAGTTGGTGTTACTTTTTAAAATACCATATATTCCTCAAGTTACACTGGTAAGGTGGCTTTTAACCAAGCATGGTCAGTCATTCAGAATTGGTTGTGCTCATGTTGTTGCCCCAACAACAAAGAGAAGAGGAGGATTGTTCTGTTAGTTCTTAGTATGACCATGCCCCTCTGTGCCTCATTCTCTTGGCTACTGCAAGTCAGAAAGCAAAAGATTTATTTTGCCTATGTATTTATCAATTAAAATAATGACCTCTTATCCAGAGAGCTTGCTTGCCCTCAGCTATATCACACAACTAAAGACCCCAAGGAGTAGGGGATCAGCACAAAGGATTGTAAAGGCTCTGACAGCTTGTCCTATTAAGGTGGGTTTGTCTCATTTCATGGCATAGCATGAAGGCTTGGTTACTTAATCTTGCTTGTGTTCCCATATGGCAACTCTGGAAGATCCTCTGGCTTTAGGTTTGTAAATAACTTGACAACATATACTCAGCATACTTGGACTATTTTTTCATTTTTTCATTTTTTATTCCAGGGTGTTTTTTTCCACATACAGGCTTAATTAAAATTGAGTTTTCAACCATTCTTTCCCAGTTGTGTTTTATCTGCTAACAAAACTTAGCCTCAGGTTGGTTTTTTTCTCCTCCCTACATCATGTTCTACACTACTTCGGGTTGCCAGAGCTGCTCCATTTTTTTGAAAGTTTGCTTCTTAACTATCTCGGTGCTCTTCAGTAATGGCTGCTGAGTTATTCCTCCATATGACACCTGCAAGGTCCTAGGAAGTAGTTTTATGGGTATGCATGGAAGTTTTCACCAGCAGTGCCCACGTGACAAAGACAAGAAAGTGGAGATTTAGGAAACTGTTGTTGAAATGTTGCTATGTAACATTAGGCTGGAGGACAAGTCATGCTGTCAGTTCTTTAGAATCACCTTGTCACCTCTGTGCAATTCAATACTGTGTGCATACATGCAAGCAGCCTGCTCGAAGGACAGATGTAAGATACTGATTATTTTTTCCCTTTGAGTGTCTAAATGGCATTAAGATTCAGAGAGCAGTTTACTTCTGTTAGGAACAGTAGATCTGTAAACCCTTTTCCTGATCCCATTTTCTCTGTAAATGTTAGGTGCTGGTATGTTACACTGAGTGAGCAGCAGGTGTGCCAGCTGCATTTTTCTTGCTGGAAGTAATGATTTTAAAATTGTAAATATGAGCTACATAAAAGAGAACCTGCCATCCTCCTTGAGAGGAAATTATCCACTTAAAAAATACTCTGTGCTGCTGCTCTCGTTTTCTGAACAGCCAGCTGAAAGGTGGGGTGCAGCCCTTTTGTTCCCTGTCAGTCTTGGATATTCCCTCTGAGTAGAGGGTGAGACAGAACTGTATGGATATAAAGATACCTACTCAGGAAGATGTTACTGAGAAAGAATATCCAAGGATGTGTGAGTATAATGAGAACCTTTCAAGTCCTGGTTTCCCTGTTTTTTTTTATTCTAGGAGACCAGTTAACCTGTGAGTGGGCACAAACCCCTTAACCACTGAGAGGCTACAAGGCCAACAGCCCCAGCCAAGAGACCATATAAGAGCATCAAATGCATTTTGTAGCTAGGCAGGGAGGAATGTGACAGCTGAGGTCGTGTGCTGAGGGCTGTAGGGATGTGTCATCAATAATTCACTTCCAAAAATAAAAATAACTTTGGTCACTGAAACAGCTTAAAATTCTGATGACTTAGCCTTAGCATTTTGCAGCCAAAATCTTGGAACCTAATCTTTTTTCCCTCAGGGTTCATATATAACAGACTCCAAGCTCCACACCAGATTAAGCTTATGATGAAAAACTCTTTTCATAGGCTCATGCACACATTTAATAGTCTTACATTGACAGTGATCTATAATGCCCCATATGAAGCACTACTGAAAAGCAGTGATTTATTTTACATGACCCACTTACCCTGTTCTAAGACTACACAGAGGTCAAAATGAAGCCAAGGAACTGCTGAGACTACACGAGAAACTTCCAAAGAGGACCATGTTTACATGGAGTGCTGCCAGGGGATGTTTGTCTGTTGCCCGTTCTTCCCCACTCCCTTGCTGGGAGATAAAAGGTAACGTGCAACATTTTACTGCATTTGTTTCTGCTCTTTATTTAAGCAAATAAACCCATCTTTATGGCAGAGTGATCAGATGACTGAAGCATTTCAGAACACGAAGGCAGCTTGTTAGGCTGGCTCAGCAGCTGTGGGATGTCACAGAGGTGGTGTCCCTACGCTCGGGAGCGCGGATCCGTTTCACGGCTGACCTAAGGACTATCTTTGGATCGCTTGTTTCTAGGATCACTCGTATCTGGAGAAACGAAGGCAGCACAGCGGCCCCATCCTGGCACAGCAACAGCATGCCTCTGTGTCCTGACACCTGCACTCGATCCAAAAGCTGGAAAACATCTGAAATCTTGTCATCACGTGTTTCTCGTGCCTTTTCTTGTCTGGAGTGTTACTAACCTACTATTTGGGACGTTCCTGGGGAGTGTCAAACAACAACAAATACAAAGCTACTCAGACAATGTACATCCAAATAACGGGTGAGTAACAATCAAAGTATAGTCAGGAACATTTTAGGTATCAGCAGTTAATCCTCCCTTGGTATTGCTTATGCACCCATGCTCCTATTTTGGCTTCTTACTTAATTTTTCAAAAACCTACTGTCATTTTTAGATAACTTGCTTTGGAAAAATGGTTTAGGATTACAGTACCTCAGAAACACTATTGCAGAATCTAGGAACAATACAGAGGCAAAACGAACTCGGTAAATGCCTCTGAAAATGCAGCTTACAACTAAGTTATCATGAAATAATGGAAAGAGTAATACTAGGGAAAAAACCCTCCATACAGCTCTTGTTTTTTNTTTGTTTTTGTTTTTTTTTTTGTGCTGTGAGCAGCAACTCCACAGAGATTGCCGTTTTCCCAAACTTTTGATATAGTAGATAGAAAATTTTCCATCTTAAAAGAGAAAAAAAACCAACACCAAAAACGTGGCAGCACATGGCTGCCTTTCCTACTTTTCTCTGCAGCCCGTGGGTAAAACACTGCCAAGGAATATCAGACCAGAAGTGTCTGATATTCCCTAGAGACTGTACATAATAGGCCCTGCATCACAGGACTTAAGGGGTCAGGCACTTTCTATCAATGTCATAAATCTGAGGGAAGATGTTTACATGTTTCTCAGCAGCGTGCACTTAACAGGAGAGCAGGAAATCAAACTGGCCTCCTGGAAAATCCCAACTGCTTGCTGCACAGACTCCTCCGCCTTGCACTTCGATAAAGCTTGAAAGTCAGTTACAAATACTACAGCATTAGGCAGGTCGAGAGTGACTTCAGTAAGGGTGCCTAAAGGAGCAGATGGTGGCAGCAGCAATCATTTTAGTGTTCTTGTAAATTGCTCCGTTTTGCAAGGTTTATTTAATCCTTAATCCTCACTTTGACTATTTTAGGGTATCAGCGAGTACAACCTCACCAAATACTGAACTAGGCTTTGGTTTGTTTTGTAATTATGAATAGTCCTTGGGAGTTAAAAGACAGCATTTCACAATTTCCAGTCTGTGCCAAGCATATTCAAGAGAGTGGGTGTAAATTGAGGCCTGAAAGACCTGTCTTAGTATGTGCTAAAATAGAGCTGGCATCAGACACGAGTTACTTGAACTTTGATTTAGCCTTGTATCTCACAGACACTGGGGTTTTTCACTCTTTTGAGTTCCTCCTTAATTGTGAGCAAACCATCTCCAAGGTTTAATAGTGGCAACTTATTCCCACCCCACAAGAAGTATGTTGATTTTGAAACTGCTCCACCAGCCAACCAAACTTGCACAGGCATCAGCTGATAAGAAAACTGATAACTGCCTACTTTTCATGTCAAACACCTGACTAAATATGCTGCTTCTTGTTTTCTGGGTATGTTTTAAAACACTGTTTTAGACCTCCAGCCAAGCCTTGAGCACATTTCATTTTCTTCCATATTTGTACATACACATTGCCAGAGAGATACAAACTCCAACACACAAGGAGAGGGCACATATGTACTTCCTTAGGTTTAGCAGAATTAATTACATTTGTTTGAAAGACTGGGGGCCTTCAGCTCTCCTTACAAAGAACAGCTATCAATGCTTATTTTTGCATTTCAGTTCTTCACTTTATGAAATCACAGCATCTGGCAATACTCCTGATTAAAACTAGTGCAAGAAGAGCTGAAACCCTCACAAAGGCTTGGCTAGAATTGTTGCAACTTACCAGCTAGGATAAAAAACAAGGGCTGGACACACAGCACAAGTGTCAGAACACAGAGTGGCTCCATCACAGAGAACAGGGAACAAAAGCCCAGCAGAAATCAACAGCCCAACAGCCAAAGATGTACTTTTCAACGTTTAGTTGGGTTTTTAAATTTATGCTCTTTATGTATAAAGGACTTTGGATCTGGGAATGCAAGAAGTACCGTGTCTGCTGACTGAAATCCCTCAATACTCTCTCAAACATGTCAGTGCCCATTCATACAGTGATTGAGGTGCAGTTTCAAATTAATATACTGAGATTTCTTTGTTTTCTTGTGTTTACAGCATTTCCCAGACTGATTGCATTTTATTTACGTTCCATTAAATTTCTCTGCTTTATCCTTTGACCTGCTATATCATTGTCATGCAATGCTCCAGAGAACTCCTGTTCTTGCCTCTTCCTCAGCCATGGACACTGGAAGTTACTAGAAAGTCAAAACAGTGCTATTTTTTATTTTCAGTATGGAGAAAAAAATACCTCTTTCTATAGGCTCCACTGCATTCTCTGAGAGCCTTTATTTTTCATGGTTTAGCATCTACCACGTGGCAGGGACCACCTGGGAAAGCAGTAACCATTTTTATTCATGAGGTCATTGAAAACAGGGAATAACCTGCAGTCTGAGGCCCTCCAAGAGACTCAAGTGAAGACACATGTTCAGAATCCCTTCTTTAACTCATGACTCCTCAAATGTTTTCCCCTTGGATCACAGCACTGGAGTTATTTCTGGAGAAATTCCAGAAAACTTTGTGGCACTCTCGGCATCTCAAAAAGAGTGACTGTCCCTCTGACTGATACTGCACTGCACTTGGTACAGCTTGGCAGAGGCAACACATGCCAGCTGGAATCAGGGACAAAGGGATGGAAAGGCAGAGGGATGAGCCAAAACACCAGGTGAAGCAACTGACAGACAAAATGTTTTCGTTTAATGGTAGTCTAGACCTAGAACTCAGATGGATATATTTAACTTTGACTCTGCTGTCAATCTCTGTAATTAACATTTGTTGAACAGTGATAATAGGCTCAGAAAAAAATCTCCTACCTGCAAAACCTTCTGCTCAACTTTCACACAACTTTAATCCTTAATGTGGAAATCACACATCTGCTTTTCCATCTAATCTCTCTTTTCAGACCCTTTTGTTTCTTGTGCACATCCTCAGTCTCACTTCTATGATGACCAAAGGTATGGAATGGTTTCTCTATGAGAAAAATTACCCAAGTGGGACTCTGCTACAGCTGATGGAACACATGAGATTTCTAGAAGCAAAAGTAACACAAAGGAGGTGGACGCACAATTAAACCTTAGTATTTCTTCTAATACAAAGTCTGGAGCATAGAATAAAGGCTGGAACAGATATGGTCAAGATTAGTAAGGTGCAGTTTTTCAGGTAACAAATAGCAACCTTGCAAAGGGCTCTGGAAACACCAGCAAAGCACGTTGTGGATACTAAATTTACATCAAATCAAGGTCTACATATTAGACAAGTTCATGAAAGAAGTAAATTCATTGTGAGTTACTAAATACCACATCTGGCTCAGGCTAGCTTGTCCCTCCATGAATTAAAAGAACAGATATTGGGAGAGCATTCTGAGAAGATATCATAGGCTACTCTAATTATTACTCTTCCCTAAGTACCTGCATATGGCCATTGCTAGTGCTCTCCCCTTAAGAACAGGCTAAAAGCACCCAGTATGCTCTCTCCTCCAAAAAGAACAGGAAGTATAGAGAAAGAGATTTAAAAAAAAAAAGAAAATAAGTATGATTCCAAGTTTTGGGTAAAAAAATCCAAAACAGTAAAACTCTCCAGTGACCTGGCAGAGAAGACCTCATAGCACCTATTATTTCTTGAAGGCATCCAAAAAATCAGTAGATCCACCCCAGTGGTGCTCCAACTTAGAAATGGAAAAAGCAGCTGCTGGGCTTCCCCATCCCCAGCCTCAAGACTTTTTTTGCCAAGACTTTGCTCCCTGCATTCCACATCCAGAACCCACATCTCTTTGCAGCTGGGGCACACTGGTCTAGGCAGACTTCTACAGTGGGGCAGTGCAGCCATTCCTGTAACATTCTTTAGATTCATAAAGAAAATCACATGACACAGACTGATTCTGCTTCATTAAGCAACCAAGTTAATCACACGTATTTGCACTGCCACTGTAACTCAGCAGAGGTGGGGAAACAGAATCATAGAATTGTTAAAGGTGGAAAATACTTCTAAGATCATCGAGTTCAACTGTTAATGGAGAGAATTAAATGAAAGGAGGGAAAAGGTTTACTGTAAATTGCTTACTGTCTGCAGCAGCACTAAAACTTAAGAATGAAACAGATAATTTTGAAGGTTTTTTGACAATTAAAAGAAAACAAGCATTTCAATGGTACCAAAATATTTGAATATTTTAGAGAGAAAGGATAGGAACAATTCATACATTTTGCTTAAAAAGATTTTTTCTTAGACAAGAATAATGCAAATGAGAAGGAAGAAGGGAGTAATGAAGGAAAGAAGTAGAAAGAAGAAAAAGAGTTAAGAGTTCAGCATTTTTTAAATCATCTTTTCAGAAAGGATTATTTCTGTTTTGAATGTTTGCTGAACAGCTCTCAGGAAGCATCACACTCACAAAAAGACTCCTACTTTTTTCCCTTTTCAACATTTATGTCAATGAATTAAAAAAATATCCTCCAAATATTATAAAAGGCAAAACTAATCTCTTTTTTTCCCTTTACAATTCTGTATTGCTATGATGAGTGCTGTAATCGAGTAAAATTGAACGATTTCTAAAAGCATTACTTAGATTTACATTGAACAGAAAATGGTCTGCCTGCAGGAACTGCTTCTCATTCCACCATCATGCAATAAATTGGAGACAAAAGCTTTAAGAGAGAGACACACACTGACATACAATTTTATCATTAAGAACTGATCTCATACAAGTAATATCAGTGTACCTATCCTCACATCTGCAGAAGTTAAACACTGAGAACAACATACACGGTGACAGGTATTGTGTAACACCCTTTTAATAGCATGAAAAACAATACAAGACAGAGCAGCATGTTTGCAGTAGTGCTTCAATGTAAAGTATCTGATGAAAGAAGTTTAAATTAAGAGATCAGATAGCTTTCCATAATTAAATTTCAACACACGGTTCAGTTGTTCAACTTTATCATGGAGTATTTTATTAACTCTCTTAGTATCTTGATATTTTTGCCTACTCATACTTTGCATGTAATTATCTTGAAACTATGTGCCATGTCTAGTAAGGAGAGAATTTTTTACTCAAAACTTTTTCCATTAATAGGCTTTCAGTTTAGCAAAGTTTAATCTTAGTTTCTATTGCAGTTTGAGGAAAACTTTAGAAGAGTGATATTAGAATTCATTGGAGAAGTATTATAAGGTAATTAGGCCAAATTCTCAGCCCTCATGAAATAACTTCTGATTTGATAGGAGAGCAGGGAAAGTTGGGCCTCCTGGCAATTAAAACATCTCCCTTCAAATCTGAGACTGCAACTTCTAGATTACATATTAGATTTCATGTTAATTTCAGTAGGTCCAGTGGCTAAATGTAGCTCATTTACATTTACAAATATAATTGATAATTTCAGCAAAAGCCTGTATGTCTATTTTTTCCTTTCACAGAATGATCACATTTGGAAGAGACCTTTAAGACCATCTAATCCAACCATAGACCCAGCACCACCATAACCCCCAAGTGCCACATCTGGACACCTCCTGAACACTTCCAGAGACGGTGACTCCACCACCCTCCCTGGACAACTTAGCCCAATGCCTGGCCAGTGCTTTTCCTCCTGAAGAGTTCTTGTTTTCCAAGGCAAGGACTGTACTCCAACAAAGGTGCCAGCAGGCAGGAGGGGGAGTCAGAGAATGATTATCTGCAGTACAGCTTTGCCATACCACTATTTCAGGACCTTTTTGTGTACTAAACAGCAGTTTTCTTGAAGCCCAAGCTATTTATGTGGGACTTCAACAAGTATAATGGGAATAAGCATTTCCCTCAGAAAATGTCAAAAATATACAAGTGGGCTACATTGCTTCTTCAGTTTCAGACCTCATCCCCCTACATCCAAAACAGCTTGTACCTCAATTTATTTGAGATCATACAGAAAATGACGAATAGAAAAATAAGTGTCATCCTTTTTCATTAAGAAAACATATGCAAAAATAAACCCTCCAAGTGGCCTTACAATCTACGGCAGTGAGAGGCATTGAGCCTTGCTCCTGCTGGAGCAGGAGCACCCACTCAGAAGCCTTTAAGATGCAATCTGAAACTCCCCTGACCCCTCAAGCGAAACACGAGGAAGGATAAGGACAGCACCTCACACCTGCTAATCCGGGCAGGGCGTCCCCGCAGGACGAGGAGGCTTCGTTCACCTCCCCGGTGCGGCACCACCATGTGAACGGGCTGCAGGAGCACGGAACGCAGCTCCACCTTCGGCGTGCGGCCTTGTTAGGGCCACACGAGGACAGAAAACCCGGCGGGCGCTGCCGCGGACCCGCCCGAGCCCCGCTCCCACACGCGGCCTCCATCGCCCCCCTGCAGGCGGCGCCCGGGACCAGCCCGGCGGCCGCC
>VZRX01005651.1:15345-26910 GCA_013398075.1 Notiomystis cincta | reverse complement strand
TTTTACGACTACCCTTTTTTTTTTTTTTGGATTGATAGCTGCTGATATAGGAAAGGTTGCTTTTCATTATATGTTTATCGAAGTGAGAGAACTTTTCATCCTGACTAGAGCCTTTGAATATAATTGTACAGTAACTCAAAAAAAAGTACTGAGCATAAAAGGAGAGTAAGGAAGGTGGGCAGATGTCAGCAAGCAGTGGTGTAGTGGCACAGAGGTATAGGTTAAAATAGTAAGAAGATAAAGATGAGAAAAAATAGAGAGCCATCAAATGCAGATTTAGTATGAATGAAAAGTAAATTTCTTGTAATGCTGGAATTGATAGAATATCTTGTTTATTAGTGCAACTGACTTGCAGTAAAACAAATAATAGTCTACAATATGAACATATTCTGAACCAGGAGAAATGTAGGAGCATATATATAGCATATATATATATAATGGAGCTTAGCCAGTTCCATTAACTCTCTTGAGCAGGGTACTCTGGATCAGACCTAGATGAAAAGATAGTTTTGAGATGAGAAAGGCAGAATTCCCATCTGGCCCTGTGCTCTGGAGCCACTGTCCACCAGAAAGTGTCACCACTTGGTGTCACCTCAGAGTTCCTGAGCCTGCCCTGCACAAAGTCCCAGTGTGGAAGAGTGATGTGAGCATTGGGTTTAAACAAGGTGCATCTCCTTGGGAGAGAGTTTACTGTCAAGCAAACATGAGAGAGGGTACACACTTTCTGAGCCTGGTGCTGTGACTTCTCTCCATCATATGATTGACACCACCATCAAGATCAAAAAGCATGACTCTTACATAATCACACTGTATAAATAAGGGTATGAGTATTCTTATTAGTCAGCTGTCAGATTTTTCATGACTTTCTCTTCAGCTGGTGACTCACCAGCACTTATTGGTGTTGTCACTAACTAGAGTTGGCTCCTTTCTGGCACTTTGTGAGTAACAATTGATGTTTTGTCAACAGAAATGATAAATTCCTATTTTTTTTCTTTTCTGATATTGCTAATCATAATGCTACTCTTTATTTTGTGGCTTTAATTTCTAAGAAGACCTTTAATTACCTCCACTCTTCTTTGTAGATATAATCCACCTGCAAAAACAAAGAAATTCTTTCATATTTTGATAAGTTAAGACTCCATGCATTTTTCAACCACTATGTAGTAAATGAAACATGATTTTGTATACCAGCAATATTTGGACCAGTTGTATGCCTCTCTCTAATAATGTAAGTAGAATCTCCATGCTCGCCTTTGTGCAATCTAGAAGTTAGCTGGATGAAAATCTGGTTTTCGTAAACTATGATAAATGCTTTAGAAAGCAGTGAAGGAAAGCCTGAGAGGAGAAGCTAAGTGTACAGTGCTGGGCTGAAGAAAGTGATTTTGTCAGTTGCATTTGAATCTTAAAAGTTGATTATGTTTAATGAACCATTTGGAAATTTTCCATGAAAAGCTCTGTAGCACCTTTCTCTATAGGGTACATATGTCAGGATTTCTCTAATAAGAAACACTAGGACATTTTATAGTGGAATTGATAAAATTAATAATAATAAATCAGCAATGGTCCATCTAGTTTTCACAGTCCAGATCATTGGTATTCACCCCAAAATTCTCAAGGAATTCAATCATGAAATTACTGACTGCTGGGTTTACTATAAAATGTGCAACTTAAATTGACCGTGGGGTGGTAAATGAGATGTTAAGTTGTTTTTTTGAAATGGCTCCAAGTGCGAATCAAAAAGCAACTTTTCAGACTGATAGAAAATTAAGAGAAACTGTATCAAAAGATTGAGCTGGTAAATTAATGGAAATATATGATTACAGAAGGCAATACAGTTTTAGCAGAAGGAAGCCATACCTCATTACTCTGTTCAAATTCTTTGAAAGAATCATTGAGCATTTGGATATCAAGATTTTAACCAGGTGTGTCTATATCTTCATTAGTGTTTTGCTTTGCAGCAGCAATATTATTTTAAAGAATTCCTTTGAGCTTCTTATTTACTGTTTATTGATTGAGCTCAAATAGTGAGTTTGGGGAGTTTAAAGTAGATTTCTTTGTGGAACATGCTAGAAGCTGCACTCTAGGTGCTATCAAAGCCACTTGCTTTCCACATGGTGAGGAGCCCTATAAGTCTGAATTCATACCAGATCTCAGACAGTTTTAAACCACACTGGTGAGCCTTTTCAGTCCAGGGGCACTAGTTTAATTTAATCTGGAACATGCTTGAGTTTCCTGCTCCATGCTTTTGCTTTTATGATCTTCCCAAATATCTGGACAAAGTTGTAACTTTATGGTGCTGAATACTGCACTGAACCTTTAGTGTCCTGTATCCCTCTACTGATACACAAATTGGTTCACACTAACTCTTTCAAATATTGCAAGACTTGTAACCAGCAAGAGGCATTGGAATGAAAAGTAGAAAAGCTCCTTTTCTCCACCTCAGTACATGTAACTGGAGATCTTGCATATGTGTCTGCTTATGTTTAACAGGACATGAATTTCAGCTTTATGTTTCAAACTGTGAGCTGGCAACTAATGTCTGGTGAGTCTGCATTATCAGGATTTAGGCACATGGGAACCACTTTATTCTAAAAGAAGATACTAAAATAAAAGCATTGGGCATCAACTCATATGAAAACTTTTTAAAAAAAGATGTATTACTCTGCATTGCCAAATTTCAATACATTTATATTTGCAGATGTTCACGAACAAGTAAATAGTCACATTCTACCAAGTACCCTTTAACTGGTTATTTGTTTTGAGTGGTACTTTCAGGAACTTTATTTATGTATTTTGAAAGATACTTTGTTGTGCTTGAGCTCATTCTCTTACTGATTTTGATGTCAAAGAATGTCTCTATAAGGCATTCATTATTTTGAAATAATAATGCAGTTGATTGACTGCAAGGTTTGTGTTCAGAGAAAACAAATTCAAATGTAGTGATCCACTTCAGTCCACAATATTGAATGCCAAAATTTAAATTTCCATGAAGGAGAAATGGTAGTTTAAAAAAAATAAAAAAAAAGTAAAAAAAGATTTGTGCAAGAATACTGTAACAATAAAGAAAAACAAAGCAAAACAAAAAAACCACAACAACCACAATAACATGCCTTACTCTAAATTGTGTGGGTTTTGTTTGAGCTTTTATCAGGTTTGCATGCTTGACATATTTAATCTTATGATGGTAAAATCTGCTTTGTAGAAGATTAGTTTCTTAAACTGTCAATGTAATCCTGTCCAGGAAATTGTTACTTCAAAACGATTCAGAGCAAACACTTCTAATCATATTTAAAATACTTTTGAAGGAGGGAGGGATCCAGTACACTAACAGTACATAAGCCTTCAGTTGCATCATTTATTCAGAATAAGATACAGGAGTTGAAATTTTAGAAAGTGTAGCCAGAAAAGTAATGTTAGCAACTTTTTAGAGATTTTCTTTCACTTTCATTGCACAAGAGGCTTTGTGTCTGATGATGCTGCCTATTACAGTTTACCTGTGCAATCCATGGCATTCTCTGTGCTTTACACACAGATGTAGGAACAGGATTCTCCTTCTCTGCTCTGTTCTTGTGAGACCCTGACTGGAGTACTATGTCGAGCTCTGGGGCTCCCAACACAAGCAAGATGTTGAGCTGTTGGAATCAGGTCCTGAGGGGATGGAAGAAGGAAGATGATCACATGGCTGGAGCACCTCTTTCTTCTGTGGAGACAGGCAGAGAGAGCTGGGTGGTTCAGCCTGGAGAACAGAAGGCTCCAGAGAGACCTTAGAGCCCCTCCTAGTACCTAAAGGGGATCTGCAAGAGAGCTGGAGAGGGAATTTTCACAAGGGCATGGATTGGTGGGGCAAGGGGAAATGGCCTGAAGATGAAGTAGGATAGTTTAGATTACATATTAGGAAAAACTTCTCTACTCTGAGGGTGGTGAGGCACTGGAAGTGGTTGACAGAGAGGTTGAGGATGCCCCATCCATGGAAGTGTACGAAACCAGTCTGGATGGGGCTTTGAACAACCTGGTCTGGTGGAAACTCCTCCTGTCTATTAAAGGGTTTTAAAATCAGATGATATTTAAGCACACACACACACACACACACACACACACCCAGTGTAAGGCATGATAATGCTTCCATTATAGCAGTGGCTGTGAATATGTTGCTATTTGAAATCCCAAATAATGTGAGGCTGTTCATATAACAGAGGGACTGTATACAGTGGCTCCTCTGCATTTTCCATGCTCTGTTTATGCAGAAAGAAGAAAAGTTGACAGAAATTGGTGTGTCACTGGATCTCATTACAATCCTTTACTGCAGAATGCATGACTTTTAGTCTTTCAGTTGCCTTTATTCCATTTTCTCAACTACTAGATTTATCCTTTTCCTAGAAAAATAAACTAGTTGATGTGAGGGGAAAAAAGGCACTAGCAGGTTCTCCTAGTTGAAATTCTTATAAATTATTTACTTTCTGCTCCCTTTCCTTCCTCACATGAATAAATTGTAGGAAGTGCAATGTGACAGCCCCCAAATTGATACATGGCATGATCTAATGGATAAGGTGGCTGTTTATTGGATGGACATCTGCAGTGGACGCATCTGCCACTTTCTCTTTTAGCTCTCACTTTCTTACTGATTCTTACTCCTTTTTGTGTTCTACAGGGCTCACTGAAGTAGAATTGTTTTTAAGAGTTCCAAAATATGAAAGATACTGACATGGAGAATGTTGAGGTTTCTTTGCCTCTGATACATATATTTATCTCCTGAGATTATAAATGCTGATACAGTTTCTTCCAGAATAGATATCCACATCCTGATCCCAAGAGCAGTGCTGATCCAACATGTAGAGTGGGTGAAAAAAGCCAGTGAGAGAAAATGAAACTAAGAATAAGAATTTTTAAACTCACAATATAAAGCATGACAGAGAAAAGAAGGGATGACCTCAAACCACGAATATCCATGATCATTAACACCTGCAGAGTTACTAAATCACATGCTGTCTGTAACCAAGCATACATATATTTTACCACTGAGCTGCTGTTCTGAATGCAAGTAAAAGAAAATTAAAGGGTATTAATGATAAATACTTCATTTTCAGAGCAGAAGAGATACTTCATTTATTGAAATACAGCTGTGCTACTGTAGCCGAACATGTTTATTCTCTCTCAGAAAGCTTTAAAATACTCTCAAGTGCTTTTTTATACTTAAGGACAGTAGTCTATTTCTTTTTGATATTGTAGGCTTTGAATACAGAAAATTATACAAATAGCAAAATCAAGAAATATCTGGGTTGTATTGAATAAATAGATTTATTATTTCCATCTGTCATTGTCAGATGATTTTTCAAGGTGTATTGCTGTCATAAGACTTCCTCAAATCTTTTCCAAGTTGACAGTGTAATTTTTTTTCCAAAAATTAAACTGAGTTTGGAGCATTGAAGATGGATGCAGCTGCAGTCCAGATGTGATGTTTAAAAAGAGTCTTTTCATCTATACATCCAGGAGTGTGTAGCTGAAATAGAGAAGACAGTAATGCCCTTAGCACTTCTGACAGATCTGTCTTCTTTGCTCCCATAATATTCTTGATAATAACAAATGCATATGTAATAGAGTTTATTTATTCCTTGGCATTATGTCATGCACAAAGTCAGTGACTGCATTTGCTGTCTTAGCTGTAGCACCATGTAGGAACCACATGTGTACTGTGACACCTAACTACTTTTTTAATGTCCATGGATTTCTCAGTTCTGTCTTCTGTTTTATAGGTTTAGGGCTTTGGTGACCATATTAAAATACACTTTTTTTTAAATGAATCCATGATATTGGCAAGCTAGATTGGAAGAATAGCTGGAGGCAAAATTAAGACTAACATTTACTGTATATTTTATGTTGTATTTTAACATTAGATTTGAATTAGCTTGTTACTGGTTTTCACTAGGTGAATAATTTGATTGTTAGCGAGTTTCACTTACACTGCTCAAAGGCAAAATCAGTTGCTGTCCTAAACCATAAATAATGCTCCAGAGGATCTCATCTTTACAGGCCAATATGGTATGATCAAATAGTCTGGATCTTCTTCCCTTCTGAATTCACTAGAAGAAAATTCTTGGCAAAAAATCAAGGAGATTTCTGTTTTGACTGTGCTTTACTTAAAGGTCTAGCATGCTGAGTAGAAATTGCTGTACATGGTTCAACAAGGATTCTCTTGTTACTGTTGTGGAATCTGGTGCCCTAAAAAAACCTTTGCTGGCTCTTGTGTGAGTAATACAGAGATGCAGCCACTGTGCATAGAGCTACAAACATATTTAGAAGTTAGTAATTCACAGAGAGGCTATTGTCTCTTAGGTTTCCAAGAGCAAAAAAATATTCTTCATTGGCAAGAATTTAATCAGACCATGAAAAGAATTATTAAGGTTAATAGAATTAGTATGCTGTATTTGGAGACTTAGTGACAAACATACCTTTTAATGTGTGAATACACAAAAGTGTTTTATTGCATGAGTGGTGTTTTGTGCTTTTTTTTTGTTTGTTTGTTTGTTTTTAATTTGAATTTGCCTATTTCTGCCCTTATGCAAAATAAAGGAAGATAATTTGCCACAGATCTGAGAGTCAAATCTGCAGGACATGCTAATGGTGTACCCAAGGATATCACTGATGATGATATATTCATATCTTCTAAATGGATGATGGATAAAGCATTTGAGTTATTTACAGTATCTGTTGTACCGAGAAGTCATCTCAGAAAGCTCTGCAGTTTGTGGTTCAGCACTTGCTTATTGGAAAATACACAAATAATGTATCATATCTCTATTTTGTTCATTAGGCTCTGACAGAGGCACAAAGTTCTTTTGTGAAATAGTTTCACAATTAATTGCCCTTTCAGAGAATCTAAAATAGAAGCTTATTATTTTATAATTTGACAAGACTAAATGCTGGCATTTTCTGTAATATGTTGTCACCTCTGCAACATTTTAGATCTCTTGTTTGAAGTATTAAATATGAATAGCTTTAATTGTATTTCAAAGTGTTTTGCGTTTTGCCTACAGTGCTGTGCATTTTAAATGAAGGATATTAGGTAAGCGTATTATCCTGCACACATTAATGCTTGTCATACCCCAGTTAAATTCACTGTCTCTGTTCCCAAACACAGTCTGTTCTGTAGTGCTGCAATCAGGAAAAAAAATTGAAAGGCCCAGTAGCTCCTAGCCTGAAATAATTAACTTCCCGAAAGTTAGGCTTCTTTCAGCTTCACTGAATTCTGAGATAGAATGTTTGTCTTAAATGTCAAAGAATAAGGAAAAAAAGAAGCTAAATACTACATCCTGTCAAAACGTTGTGGGGTTTTTTTGACCTCAAAATGCAACTCAAATAGTCAGATCCATTCCATCTGTGTGATCATATGTTCCCACAAAGTTTGACCAGATTAAATTCAAAGACTTTTTGTTTCTAATTCCGAATAATGGGCAAAGAAATTACTGGGGTCACATGTGGCATTTTAATATTCTTCATATAATGCTACCTCCCAGTGTTGGTGTGGAAAACTGTTCTTCCTGAGTTACCCTAGCAATATTTGTGAAAAGTACAGTTTTGCTGGAAGAACTGTTTTTACTCTTGATGCTTCTCTGGGCATATCTGTGAAATAAGAGTTTGGTCTTTGCATCCATGGTCTGTGCTATGCACAGTTTACGCACCACAGAATAATTTTTTCTTTTACCAATAAAGCATTCATGCTGAAGACATACTGGGGCTCTTGACTAGTTTCTCAGTGATGAATATACATTCTGGTTGGCAAAATTTCTGTTATCAGGAGCACTAAGGATTTGGGTGCCTACAGTAAAATTCATATTAGAGATAGAGTAATAAAAGTAAAGAACATTGATAATAAATGTATATAAGAGTAATACAATCGTATAAAACTATAAATGTAGTAGTAATATAGAAGTATTTTACAGATATATAATTATCTGCTTTGTATTATTTATTGCCAAGGCAGGATTCATCTCTAAGGAGCTTTTGGTAACTTAGCATTTGAGAAAACTGGCACAATGACAGCCCTGCTACTGTATGGTATTCTGTCATTTGTTGGTGGTTTTTTTGTGCTTGTTTGTTTGTTTGTTTGTTTGTTTGTTTGTTTGTTTGTTTGTTTGTTTGTTTGTTTGTTTGTTTGTTTGTTTGTTTGTTTGGTTTGGTTTGGTTTGGTTTGTTTTCCAGAGATATTTAATTATAATCCAGAAATTTTAATTTCTTTGGGTGAAATTTGGCAGGTGAAATATTATTGCAGGACTCTTCTAATTTTTTAAAACATTAGCTTAGATACATTTGTTGAATTGTGGAAACCTAAGCTTAGTGTGGGTTATTTTAATGCAATTTTATTCAAGACTCTTTAAAATTAAGGGACAGTACTTGGAATATGATCTATGTCACTGAAATTGGTGCAAAGTAGTGAGGGAGCAAAGTTTGTTGGTTCTGCATGGAGTGGGATTGCCCATTAAGAGCTGACTTTAATGTAAGACTTCAGAAAAGATTATGCAAAGATTTGTTTCCATGTGTTGGCCGAATCAATGCCTAATTTGTAATTCTTACAGTCTGGTGCCTTCAGTGCTTTAAGATAAGGAAGATTTTTTTTACCAGAAAAGTTTGTGAGTTTTTTTTTTTGTCTGATTGTTTGGGCCAGAGGCCTCATTGCTGTAGTGAAATAACCAACAATGAAGAAGTGAAGGACCTGTCCTTTTGCTGACAGATCGTCCATGGGTTTCCCAGAAGTCTTCACCTAAATGTTTTTATCCTGAACCCATATTCAGCATTACAGTGCCTTCAGTAAGGATTTTGTCTGAGACTCCAACATGTTTCCAGTTCAGTTTTTTGAGTTTACCAATGTTGCAATCCCTGGAAGTTGTGTCAGTGGTGTGCTTGCTTGGTGATTATCTATGACCTCTAACAATACCAGTGATGTGTCTTATTAAAAATAATCCTTTTGATTCCATTCTTTTGGAAGTGTTTCCATTGAGAGTTGCCCATTAAAATATGAAAGAACTTCAACATTTGAATTAATGAAGCTAAGTCCTTGTATCTAGGCTACATAATTTTGCAAAAACAGTTTCCAGAATCTTTGATTCATTAAGGACCTTTAAAATGTTACTTACTGCCACAGTTCAATCTGAATGTCTCAGAGGCACATGAATTTGTATTAAGATTCATTTTAACCACTTCAAACAGCTTTTCCTACTTGCCTGTGAAAAGAAATCCAGCATAGATTTAAACTTAAGTAACAAAAAATTCAACAACAAATATTTGCACTTTTACTTCAGCTAAATTCTTTGCATTCCAGATTGAATCATGATTAGGGGATGATTGACCTACAGGTGTTTTATACTGACTGACATAATCTTGGAGGATGTGACATTTTCCTGGTAGTGTCACAGTGCATTTCTAGTGAGTGGATTTAATGTTGTAGAAACCCACTCATAAACTACCTTACATGTGTGTGTATAAACTGCACTGGCTTTTATTTGTAATGAAATATTGAAGGGCTTTAAGGGAAAAAAAAAATGAAGAAAGCTGAAGACTCTGTTTTCTTGAAAGTTCTCTTCTTACATCTCTTGGGTTTGTTCACTAGGCTGTGACATGCTGAGTAAACAAGAACTGCTTCTCATTCCATTCTCAAAAGATTTGTTGCGACTGAAACTTGTCTAGTGGGNTCTGCTGTCTAAAAAGAGGGTTGTCAGATTAGGAGTCAGAGCTGCCCCACTGCTCAACTGGCAGCTCAATTCAATTTCTGGGGCCCAGGCCATGTCAGGTATCTGGTGGGAGAAGACATCAGTGTGAGGCTTTTAAATAATTTGAATCCCCTGAAGGTGAGGATTCTACAACTCAGATGCATTCCTATTTTATCCCCATAGTCCTCTGCTGGGGAACCAAACATAGAGCTTTTAAACTCTGTCAAGTGCATAAAAATATATTAAGATATCCAACCATATTAAGACTTTGCTATATAATTTGCAGTTTCAAGTTATAGGGCCATCCTAATCTTGAANCCAGTTCAGTTTTTTGAGTTTACCAATGTTGCAATCCCTGGAAGTTGTGTCAGTGGTGTGCTTGCTTGGTGATTATCTATGACCTCTAACAATACCAGTGATGTGTCTTATTAAAAATAATCCTTTTGATTCCATTCTTTTGGAAGTGTTTCCATTGAGAGTTGCCCATTAAAATATGAAAGAACTTCGACATTTGAATTAATGAAGCTAAGTCCTTGTATCTAGGCTACATAATTTTGCAAAAACAGTTTCCAGAATCTTTGATTCATTAAGGACCTTTAAAATGTTACTTACTGCCACAGTTCAATCTGAATGTCTCAGAGGCACATGAATTTGTATTAAGATTCATTTTAACCACTTCAAACAGCTTTTCCTACTTGCCTGTGAAAAGAAATCCAGCATAGATTTAAACTTAAGTAACAAAAAATTCAACAACAAATATTTGCACTTTTACTTCAGCTAAATTCTTTGCATTCCAGATTGAATCATGATTAGGGGATGATTGACCTACAGGTGTTTTATACTGACTGACATAATCTTGGAGGATGTGACATTTTCCTGGTAGTGTCACAGTGCATTTCTAGTGAGTGGATTTAATGTTGTAGAAACCCACTCATAAACTACCTTACATGTGTGTGTATAAACTGGACTGGCTTTTATTTGTAATGAAATATTAAAGGGCTTTAAGGGAAAAAAAATGAAGAAAGCTGAAGACTCTGTTTTCTTGAAAGTTCTCTTCTTACATCTCTTGGGTTTGTTCACTAGGCTGTGACATGCTGAGTAAACAAGAACTGCTTCTCATTCCATTCTCAAAAGATTTGTTGCGACTGAAACTTGTCTAGTGGGGGAGAGGACGACAACTGTGCAAGAGAGAAAAAAAGATCCTTCAGACTGACACAAACACTCCATACCTGCCACAGATTTTGTACTACAGATCAACACCACCACCACCTCGCACTTAAAAAGAACAGACTGTATCGTTTCTGGATCAACTGACTTTTAAATTTTTATTGTCTCTTTTAAAAACCTAAGGAAAGCCTAAAAATGATCTTTGTAGACTTTTACTGTTCAGTTAACTTTTTAGGTTAAGATGTTACAAACAGGCCAATCTGACAGTAACTATAGCATATAGAAGAAGACTGAAGGATATTCTTTATTTTTTTTCTAAGAAACTTTATCACCATCACAAGTAGCATTTAATTCAGCCATACAATATGGAAAATACCTTTCTCAGCACTTGGTCATAATTCATATTCATAATAATATTCATATTTTCAGTTTGCTAATTATTTTAAGGTCTGAATTTGAAGGCCCAGTTACCTCCAGGTTTTGTACAGGAGGAATTTTAAAGCACTTTGAATTACTGGGAAGCAGAGTATTCATATAATGGATATTTGCTTCACAATAAAAGTTTATTTACACACAGTTCATTCCCTTCCCACTTTCCATGGTAACCCCTAAAATGTTTGTCTTATCTGAAGATCCACTTGTATTTTTTTAGTTCTGTATTTTTTAGTTCTCTCTCTCTCTCTAATATATATATATA